>OU744724.1:34628996-35228996 GCA_916613615.1 Steromphala cineraria
CACTCTTGTTTTAGGTGATGAATGTATTGTTATTGACAATGATGAAACATTAACATGCCACAAAGTTTTAGACAACAATTACTTGACAAAACTATTTCTGCGATATTACAATTTTCTGCATATTGTGTTTGATATTCTTTGTTAATTCTTAGATTTTCTGATAGATAAAAGTTATAAAATTGCATTTTACAATACAATTATATAATTTAAACCCATGTTTACATTTACCATATAACCATTTTGTAATACAAAGGAATTAAAAAAATATGAATACTATGATCAAATTTGTTTTGATTGAATGAGTAGTTTTAAACAACTATGATTATAAATGGAGTTATTTTTGTTCATGAAATAATTGATTTTGAAAATTCTTGGATAGATTGTCAAGAGTACTTTTTTATATGATTTTCAAAAATGTATGATATCAAAGTGCGTTTTAATAAGAAAACAACTCCTCTTCACATTACAAATTATATATTGATGTTGGTTAATATCATGTATTGTAATTAAAAACCATTTTCAATTTTGTAGTGTAATTGCTTTAGCGTGTAGATTGTTTATCATATATCTTAATCTTTGTCGTCATTCCTCAAAACCTTTACAAACCAACGTTAAATTTGTGAAGAAAACTTGAGTAGTGGATATTGAAACGTCTTTGATATCCTTTGTCTGTATGACGCATGCTTTTCGCCAAGAAATAGGTCAATTGCTCAGTAGGTTGTTATATTGAGTTAGGTGTAAATAGAGAAGTGTCTCCCATAAGGTTCAAATTGTATCTTTAGTTCCGAAATATCATTGCAAGACGTATTTGTAAATGCAACACATGACAATATATTCATTTCAAGGTTTTATTCAAACAAACAACAAATGTAACAAAACATTAATGTAGCATTTCATGTCATGCAAGACGTATACAATAGCACTTCATATTTGATAACAATCATAACAAGTGGTACACTGTTCATATACAAGTAATTGCAAAGATGTACACAATCAATTTACATGTATGCACTCAGGTCAATTGCACGAAGCAAGGTACTGTCTTTGAGACCATGGCGAGAACGGAACTTTCTCTTGGCAATCTCGGATCTAGGCCTTGTGTTGCACTGCCTGCTGCGTTTGTTTCCAAACCACTTCTTGACTTGATCAACACTAATTGATCCTGAGAGTGCGAGGGCTTCGCACACGGTGGCAGATGGATATGGGTGATGAAGGTTTGATAGGTACCAGCTTTCCATGAATTGAACTGCACGTTTGGTCAGAGGTGGTCTTCGCTTCACGCCTGGAACACTGATACGAGACTGCTTGATGGTTTCTTGTTCCTTTTCTTCCAATAGAGCCAAGCTTTTCTCAACCCGATCCATAACCTGAAAAAATAAGAATACTTAAGATTAAACAAAGTTGAATTTGAAAACATAATTAACAGAACACTTTGGTAAAGAATAAACTGCATTAAAGGACAGAGCCATAAGAAATAGTTGATTTGAAATTAACAGTTTTGGAAGGAATACATTGCAAAACATCAGATGTGTATATTTTGTTGAGTGAATGTTTACCTGGTGGATTTGAACATCAAAGTGCCGACAAAGCCAATCTTTGTAGTGTGCTGTCATCTGAGTATCTGTCATCAGGTTCATCCTTTCCATCTCAATACTTGCAGCATGGAAGCGGAAAAAGGTAGATAATTCTCGTACTTGGTCAGGGAAGCTTTTCTCCAAGTGTCGAAATCTGAAAAGGTAGATAATTGACATGTAAATCTGCTTGCGTTTTATAAGTAGGCTTTAAACGCTCTTTCATATGTACATAATAATTGCCTTTAAGTGCATTATTGCACATATGCATATATTGTAAGGAACATTAATTTAAGGAAGTCACCGTCTTTCTGAACAAATACGTTTAAATCAAAACTAACAGTTATGTTAAATTCGTGTTAATTAACATGATTAATGAACTTACCTATTTTGCAGACTGCTCTCTCTAATGTGGATAGGAAGTTGATTTTCTTGTAGCATAGAACCAAACAGGACAGTAGGTTGTGAAACCTTCTTGCATTCAGTCTCCAAAATCCCTCTTAAATCTTCTAGGACGATTTTGTTGGAAGTGGAAGTCTCAAAGAATTCCAAGGAAAAGGAGCGAGATTCTGTGTCAGGACTTGGAGCGCTCGTCTCTATGGCTGACAATAGTGATGACATAGGCAAAGATGCTGAATCATCCTCTGACATGTGTTCTTCATCCGGAAGAACAGGCGAGTCTGGTTCAATAGATTTGAAGAGAGCACTGAGAGATTTCTGGAACTCATCATCTGAGTTGACTGTGATGTTCTGTGTGTCATCTGAAACAAAAACAGGTACAATTATATAACAGTCGCAACTCGACGAAAAAGGGTAACGTGTATCTTCCTTAAGTAGTTAAAATATTTTTAATCAATGTTTTATACATACCTATATCAGATGTGCCTCCAAAGTCAAATGACTCCCAGGACATAAGGTCTGTAGTAAAGATATCGGAGGAAAGAGGATATTCGGAATTTGCCATGTTTAACACTGATGAAGATGCAGATTGACAATGAGTCGAAGTTGTCAGCAACCACTTTTTATACAGAGTCAAGTTAACTGTGTTCACATGGTCATCAATTTGCCATCAAAACAAGTTGAACAGCATGTCTAAACGATGAGTACGCACTCAGTGAGTCATTCTCACTGATCCTAATTTAATTAGACTTCTTAAGAAAACACTACTGATGGACATACAGGAAACGATCAACGATGTTTTAACAAAAACAGAAAAAAATCAAAAGCAAACATATTGGAACTGAAGTTATTTTAACCAGTATTTTGTAATTGGACAAACATTTTGGATACCATTTACTGTTTTGTAAACATTGAGGAAGTGAAACGTTTTCGTTGGTTTCACTCTTGTTTTAGGTGATGAATGTATTGTTATTGACAATGATGAAACATTAACATGCCACAAAGTTTTAGACAACAATTACTTGACAAAACTATTTCTGCGATATTACAATTTTCTGCATATTGTGTTTGATATTCTTTGTTAATTCTTAGATTTTCTGATAGATAAAAGTTATAAAATTGCATTTTACAATACAATTATATAATTTAAACCCATGTTTACATTTACCATATAACCATTTTGTAATACAAAGGAATTAAAAAAATATGAATACTATGATCAAATTTGTTTTGATTGAATGAGTAGTTTTAAACAACTATGATTATAAATGGAGTTATTTTTGTTCATGAAATAATTGATTTTGAAAATTCTTGGATAGATTGTCAAGAGTACTTTTTTATATGATTTTCAAAAATGTATGATATCAAAGTGCGTTTTAATAAGAAAACAACTCCTCTTCACATTACAAATTATATATTGATGTTGGTTAATATCATGTATTGTAATTAAAAACCATTTTCAATTTTGTAGTGTAATTGCTTTAGCGTGTAGATTGTTTATCATATATCTTAATCTTTGTCGTCATTCCTCAAAACCTTTACAAACCAACGTTAAATTTGTGAAGAAAACTTGAGTAGTGGATATTGAAACGTCTTTGATATCCTTTGTCTGTATGACGCATGCTTTTCGCCAAGAAATAGGTCAATTGCTCAGTAGGTTGTTATATTGAGTTAGGTGTAAATAGAGAAGTGTCTCCCATAAGGTTCAAATTGTATCTTTAGTTCCGAAATATCATTGCAAGACGTATTTGTAAATGCAACACATGACAATATATTCATTTCAAGGTTTTATTCAAACAAACAACAAATGTAACAAAACATTAATGTAGCATTTCATGTCATGCAAGACGTATACAATAGCACTTCATATTTGATAACAATCATAACAAGTGGTACACTGTTCATATACAAGTAATTGCAAAGATGTACACAATCAATTTACATGTATGCACTCAGGTCAATTGCACGAAGCAAGGTACTGTCTTTGAGACCATGGCGAGAACGGAACTTTCTCTTGGCAATCTCGGATCTAGGCCTTGTGTTGCACTGCCTGCTGCGTTTGTTTCCAAACCACTTCTTGACTTGATCAACACTAATTGATCCTGAGAGTGCGAGGGCTTCGCACACGGTGGCAGATGGATATGGATGATGAAGGTTTGATAGGTACCAGCTTTCCATGAATTGAACTGCACGTTTGGTCAGAGGTGGTCTTCGCTTCACGCCTGGAACACTGATACGAGACTGCTTGATGGTTTCTTGTTCCTTTTCTTCCAATAGAGCCAAGCTTTTCTCAACCCGATCCATAACCTGAAAAAATAAGAATACTTAAGATTAAACAAAGTTGAATTTGAAAACATAATTAACAGAACACTTTGGTAAAGAATAAACTGCATTAAAGGACAGAGCCATAAGAAATAGTTGATTTGAAATTAACAGTTTTGGAAGGAATACATTGCAAAACATCAGATGTGTATATTTTGTTGAGTGAATGTTTACCTGGTGGATTTGAACATCAAAGTGCCGACAAAGCCAATCTTTGTAGTGTGCTGTCATCTGAGTATCTGTCATCAGGTTCATCCTTTCCATCTCAATACTTGCAGCATGGAAGCGGAAAAAGGTAGATAATTCTCGTACTTGGTCAGGGAAGCTTTTCTCCAAGTGTCGAAATCTGAAAAGGTAGATAATTGACATGTAAATCTGCTTGCGTTTTATAAGTAGGCTTTAAACGCTCTTTCATATGTACATAATAATTGCCTTTAAGTGCATTATTGCACATATGCATATATTGTAAGGAACATTAATTTAAGGAAGTCACCGTCTTTCTGAACAAATACGTTTAAATCAAAACTAACAGTTATGTTAAATTCGTGTTAATTAACATGATTAATGAACTTACCTATTTTGCAGACTGCTCTCTCTAATGTGGATAGGAAGTTGATTTTCTTGTAGCATAGAACCAAACAGGACAGTAGGTTGTGAAACCTTCTTGCATTCAGTCTCCAAAATCCCTCTTAAATCTTCTAGGACGATTTTGTTGGAAGTGGAAGTCTCAAAGAATTCCAAGGAAAAGGAGCGAGATTCTGTGTCAGGACTTGGAGCGCTCGTCTCTATGGCTGACAATAGTGATGACATAGGCAAAGATGCTGAATCATCCTCTGACATGTGTTCTTCATCCGGAAGAACAGGCGAGTCTGGTTCAATAGATTTGAAGAGAGCACTGAGAGATTTCTGGAACTCATCATCTGAGTTGACTGTGATGTTCTGTGTGTCATCTGAAACAAAAACAGGTACAATTATATAACAGTCGCAACTCGACGAAAAAGGGTAACGTGTATCTTCCTTAAGTAGTTAAAATATTTTTAATCAATGTTTTATACATACCTATATCAGATGTGCCTCCAAAGTCAAATGACTCCCAGGACATAAGGTCTGTAGTAAAGATATCGGAGGAAAGAGGATATTCGGAATTTGCCATGTTTAACACTGATGAAGATGCAGATTGACAATGAGTCGAAGTTGTCAGCAACCACTTTTTATACAGAGTCAAGTTAACTGTGTTCACATGGTCATCAATTTGCCATCAAAACAAGTTGAACAGCATGTCTAAACGATGAGTACGCACTCAGTGAGTCATTCTCACTGATCCTAATTTAATTAGACTTCTTAAGAAAACACTACTGATGGACATACAGGAAACGATCAACGATGTTTTAACAAAAACAGAAAAAAATCAAAAGCAAACATATTGGAACGGAAGTTATTTTAACCAGTATTTTGTAATTGGACAAACATTTTGGATACCATTTACTGTTTTGTAAACATTGAGGAAGTGAAACGTTTTCGTTGGTTTCACTCTTGTTTTAGGTGATGAATGTATTGTTATTGACAATGATGAAACATTAACATGCCACAAAGTTTTAGACAACAATTACTTGACAAAACTATTTCTGCGATATTACAATTTTCTGCATATTGTGTTTGATATTCTTTGTTAATTCTTAGATTTTCTGATAGATAAAAGTTATAAAATTGCATTTTACAATACAATTATATAATTTAAACCCATGTTTACATTTACCATATAACCATTTTGTAATACAAAGGAATTAAAAAAATATGAATACTATGATCAAATTTGTTTTGATTGAATGAGTAGTTTTAAACAACTATGATTATAAATGGAGTTATTTTTGTTCATGAAATAATTGATTTTGAAAATTCTTGGATAGATTGTCAAGAGTACTTTTTTATATGATTTTCAAAAATGTATGATATCAAAGTGCGTTTTAATAAGAAAACAACTCCTCTTCACATTACAAATTATATATTGATGTTGGTTAATATCATGTATTGTAATTAAAAACCATTTTCAATTTTGTAGTGTAATTGCTTTAGCGTGTAGATTGTTTATCATATATCTTAATCTTTGTCGTCATTCCTCAAAACCTTTACAAACCAACGTTAAATTTGTGAAGAAAACTTGAGTAGTGGATATTGAAACGTCTTTGATATCCTTTGTCTGTATGACGCATGCTTTTCGCCAAGAAATAGGTCAATTGCTCAGTAGGTTGTTATATTGAGTTAGGTGTAAATAGAGAAGTGTCTCCCATAAGGTTCAAATTGTATCTTTAGTTCCGAAATATCATTGCAAGACGTATTTGTAAATGCAACACATGACAATATATTCATTTCAAGGTTTTATTCAAACAAACAACAAATGTAACAAAACATTAATGTAGCATTTCATGTCATGCAAGACGTATACAATAGCACTTCATATTTGATAACAATCATAACAAGTGGTACACTGTTCATATACAAGTAATTGCAAAGATGTACACAATCAATTTACATGTATGCACTCAGGTCAATTGCACGAAGCAAGGTACTGTCTTTGAGACCATGGCGAGAACGGAACTTTCTCTTGGCAATCTCGGATCTAGGCCTTGTGTTGCACTGCCTGTTGCGTTTGTTTCCAAACCACTTCTTGACTTGATCAACACTAATTGATCCTGAGAGTGCGAGGGCTTCGCACACGGTGGCAGATGGATATGGATGATGAAGGTTTGATAGGTACCAGCTTTCCATGAATTGAACTGCACGTTTGGTCAGAGGTGGTCTTCGCTTCACGCCTGGAACACTGATACGAGACTGCTTGATGGTTTCTTGTTCCTTTTCTTCCAATAGAGCCAAGCTTTTCTCAACCCGATCCATAACCTGAAAAAATAAGAATACTTAAGATTAAACAAAGTTGAATTTGAAAACATAATTAACAGAACACTTTGGTAAAGAATAAACTGCATTAAAGGACAGAGCCATAAGAAATAGTTGATTTGAAATTAACAGTTTTGGAAGGAATACATTGCAAAACATCAGATGTGTATATTTTGTTGAGTGAATGTTTACCTGGTGGATTTGAACATCAAAGTGCCGACAAAGCCAATCTTTGTAGTGTGCTGTCATCTGAGTATCTGTCATCAGGTTCATCCTTTCCATCTCAATACTCGCAGCATGGAAGCGGAAAAAGGTAGATAATTCTCGTACTTGGTCAGGGAAGCTTTTCTCCAAGTGTCGAAATCTGAAAAGGTAGATAATTGACATGTAAATCTGCTTGCGTTTTATAAGTAGGCTTTAAACGCTCTTTCATATGTACATAATAATTGCCTTTAAGTGCATTATTGCACATATGCATATATTGTAAGGAACATTAATTTAAGGAAGTCACCGTCTTTCTGAACAAATACGTTTAAATCAAAACTAACAGTTATGTTAAATTCGTGTTAATTAACATGATTAATGAACTTACCTATTTTGCAGACTGCTCTCTCTAATGTGGATAGGAAGTTGATTTTCTTGTAGCATAGAACCAAACAGGACAGTAGGTTGTGAAACCTTCTTGCATTCAGTCTCCAAAATCCCTCTTAAATCTTCTAGGACGATTTTGTTGGAAGTGGAAGTCTCAAAGAATTCCAAGGAAAAGGAGCGAGATTCTGTGTCAGGACTTGGAGCGCTCGTCTCTATGGCTGACAATAGTGATGACATAGGCAAAGATGCTGAATCATCCTCTGACATGTGTTCTTCATCCGGAAGAACAGGCGAGTCTGGTTCAATAGATTTGAAGAGAGCACTGAGAGATTTCTGGAACTCATCATCTGAGTTTTTTTTATTTTATTTTTTTTTCTTTTTTTTTTTATTCCATTTCAATTGATACACATTATATATATGTACATCTTTCACATCATCATAATCTTCTACTAGTTACAACATAGAGAGAGACTGGTATATAAATATATAAGTAGTACTTGCAGGGTTGGACAAGATTGGTACATGGGCAATGAGGTTAAAGTATTTTATGGATGCTTCAATAAAGAACATCAGGTAACTGTTTCCATTTTATAAAGAAAGTTTCTAACCTATTGTTTTTTTTGGCTATAAATTTTTCAATTGTGCAAGTAATCTTGAGACAATTTACAAATCCCTCAAAAGAAAGAGCATGTTGTTTTATACTTGAGACATAGATAAATCGCTTGGCCAAAAGAATGATATGATTAGTTAATTTATCATTTGAACAGAGTCCAAAAAAAATAGTAAATTTTGTAAGTGCCATATTTGAATGAAGATAGGCATTTAGAAAAAGCTCCAAATCATACCAAAATTTCTTAACAAGTTCACAATCAAAATATACATGAGAAATATCCTCTGAGGTATTTTTACAAAATGTGCACACATCATTGTCAACAAGATTCATATTCATTAATTCTTTTTTGGTATAAATTATTCTATAGATAAATTTGTTTTGAAAATCTAACAGTTTACAGTCATTTGTGCATTTCTTATAGAATCTAAACACATCATTCCAAATTATATCCTGTTGAAAGACATTATTCCAATGCTCAAGTACTTTTGGAATAGTGTTGTTCGCAATCAATTTGTCGTAGAATATCCTTGAACCTTTTACATTAGAGATCATATCAAGATGGACAATATTAGTGGTTTCATTGTTCAAGCATATATTTCTTTCTCCCAAAAGCTGTCTCCAACATTTTGGAATACTATTTAACAAACGCTGATAGTCTAAAAATGTTCCTCTTATTTCATATTTCTGTTTTAGATTATCAAAGTTGAGTAATCCATCTTCAACATAAATATCTCTAATGCAATGTATACCCTGGTCATACCAATGTCTTATTATATATGAAGATCTAAACAAATGATTTAACCAGAGAGGTTGGGCCAAAATTTGGTCTATGTCATCAATGTCAAAAGTATGTTTTTTATAAAACACTCTCCAGGCTAATAAAACATCTCTCCAATAAGGGTTTACATTGTCAGATAAAATGTCAATAGCATTAGAACCAAGAGAAAATAGATTACCTAATGGAAAGATGTTGATAGAGCTGGAGTTTTTCTTCAAGTGCCATTTAAGTGATGATAATTTCAAAGCATTGATAAAGGAATTTATATCAATCATCCTAAGACCTCCATCTTCATGATTCCTACTGATATAATTTCTTTTGATTTTATCATTTTTATTATTCCAAAGGAATTTGTAAAATATTTTGTTTAGTTCATCAATGAATGCTTTAGGGGGGTTAGGGAGAGCAGAGAAGATATGTACCAGGGTAGAGATTGCTAGAGTTTTAATAACAGTGATTTTCCCAATAAGAGTCAAATTTCTTCTTCGCCAACTGGCCAGTAATCTGTTTATATGTTCCAAGCGTTTTCTTGTGTTTATTATCCATAGATCTTTAAGAGAAGCATTGAGAGTTATTCCTAGTATTTCAAAGTCCACATTGTGCCAATCTAAATATAGATCATTAGCTAAGGTGATTTCACTACCTGTCATTGAACCAATCCATATAGCTTTTGTTTTACTTGTGTTCATTTTAAGCCCTGACATTTCATAAAAGTTATTGAGTGTATCAATTGCAGCGGTGAGGCTTTTCTCAGTTCCATCTAAATATAGCTGTGTGTCATCTGCATATTGACCAAGTTTTTGTTCTAGGCCATTAAGTGTTATGCCCTTTATATCTGGGTTAGATCTTATCATTATCCCCAATATTTCAACTGCAATAATAAAAAGATAGGGCGAGACTGGATCACCCTGCCTACAACCCCTTTCTTGATGGAAAAATGATGAGATATGGCCATTTTGTATCACTGCTGCTGTGTTGTTACTAGTAAGGATGTTAATCCATTTGATAATATTTGGTCCAAATCCAAAAGCTTGCATGGCCTTGATTATAAATGCTTTTGAAACAGTATCAAAGGCTTTTTCAAAATCTATTAGTAACAAAAGACCAGGTTTCTTCACCTTTCTTGTTTCAAATATTATATCATAAAGTAGTCTTATATTTTCACTTATACACCTCCCAGGAATGAAACCTGTTTGGTTGTCATGAATAATTGTTTCTAATGTTAGTTTTATTCTATTTGCTATGCATGTACTGATAATTTTGTAGAGAGAATTAAGAAGTGAAATGGGGCGCCAGTTTTTTAAAAGTTTTCGGTCTCGGTTTGGCTTGGGCAGACAAGTTATTATTCCTCTATTCATTGTTAATGTAAGTTCATTATTAACAAATGATTCTTGTACAAACTTGCAAATTAGTGGTCCTAAATCTCTCCAAAAGAACTTAAAAAATTCAATTGGATATCCAT
Organism: Steromphala cineraria; assembly: GCA_916613615.1. Lineage (NCBI taxonomy): Eukaryota > Metazoa > Mollusca > Gastropoda > Trochida > Trochidae > Steromphala > Steromphala cineraria. The sequence continues at coordinate 34,639,625 of OU744724.1, forward strand.
CAATCCCAGGGCTTTTGTCATTTTTCATGGAAAAAACAGCCCTACCTATTTCTTCTAAGGTTATTTCCTTTTCTAGCATTTCAAATTCCTTTTTGTTTATTTTGGGAATATTCAAATTGCTGAAGTCAGTATTCTTATTTTCTTCATAACTGTCATCAGCATATAGCTTACTGTATCTGAGTTGACTGTGATGTTCTGTGTGTCATCTGAAACAAAAACAGGTACAATTATATAACAGTCGCAACTCGACGAAAAAGGGTAACGTGTATCTTCCTTAAGTAGTTAAAATATTTTTAATCAATGTTTTATACATACCTATATCAGATGTGCCTCCAAAGTCAAATGACTCCCAGGACATAAGGTCTGTAGTAAAGATGTCGGAGGAAAGAGGATATTCGGAATTTGCCATGTTTAACACTGATGAAGATGCAGATTGACAATGAGTCGAAGTTGTCAGCAACCACTTTTTATACAGAGTCAAGTTAACTGTGTTCACATGGTCATCAATTTGCCATCAAAACAAGTTGAACAGCATGTCTAAACGATGAGTACGCACTCAGTGAGTCATTCTCACTGATCCTAATTTAATTAGACTTCTTAAGAAAACACTACTGATGGACATAAAGGAAACGATCAACGATGTTTTAACAAAAACAGAAAAAAATCAAAAGCAAACATATTGGAACTGAAGTTATTTTAACCAGTATTTTGTAATTGGACAAACATTTTGGATACCATTTACTGTTTTGTAAACATTGAGGAAGTGAAACGTTTTCGTTGGTTTCACTCTTGTTTTAGGTGATGAATGTATTGTTATTGACAATGATGAAACATTAACATGCCACAAAGTTTTAGACAACAATTACTTGACAAAACTATTTCTGCGATATTACAATTTTCTGCATATTGTGTTTGATATTCTTTGTTAATTCTTAGATTTTCTGATAGATAAAAGTTATAAAATTGCATTTTACAATACAATTATATAATTTAAACCCATGTTTACATTTACCATATAACCATTTTGTAATACAAAGGAATTAAAAAAATATGAATACTATGATCAAATTTGTTTTGATTGAATGAGTAGTTTTAAACAACTATGATTATAAATGGAGTTATTTTTGTTCATGAAATAATTGATTTTGAAAATTCTTGGATAGATTGTCAAGAGTACTTTTTTATATGATTTTCAAAAATGTATGATATCAAAGTGCGTTTTAATAAGAAAACAACTCCTCTTCACATTACAAATTATATATTGATGTTGGTTAATATCATGTATTGTAATTAAAAACCATTTTCAATTTTGTAGTGTAATTGCTTTAGCGTGTAGATTGTTTATCATATATCTTAATCTTTGTCGTCATTCCTCAAAACCTTTACAAACCAACGTTAAATTTGTGAAGAAAACTTGAGTAGTGGATATTGAAACGTCTTTGATATCCTTTGTCTGTATGACGCATGCTTTTCGCCAAGAAATAGGTCAATTGCTCAGTAGGTTGTTATATTGAGTTAGGTGTAAATAGAGAAGTGTCTCCCATAAGGTTCAAATTGTATCTTTAGTTCCGAAATATCATTGCAAGACGTATTTGTAAATGCAACACATGACAATATATTCATTTCAAGGTTTTATTCAAACAAACAACAAATGTAACAAAACATTAATGTAGCATTTCATGTCATGCAAGACGTATACAATAGCACTTCATATTTGATAACAATCATAACAAGTGGTACACTGTTCATATACAAGTAATTGCAAAGATGTACACAATCAATTTACATGTATGCACTCAGGTCAATTGCACGAAGCAAGGTACTGTCTTTGAGACCATGGCGAGAACGGAACTTTCTCTTGGCAATCTCGGATCTAGGCCTTGTGTTGCACTGCCTGCTGCGTTTGTTTCCAAACCACTTCTTGACTTGATCAACACTAATTGATCCTGAGAGTGCGAGGGCTTCGCACACGGTGGCAGATGGATATGGGTGATGAAGGTTTGATAGGTACCAGCTTTCCATGAATTGAACTGCACGTTTGGTCAGAGGTGGTCTTCGCTTCACGCCTGGAACACTGATACGAGACTGCTTGATGGTTTCTTGTTCCTTTTCTTCCAATAGAGCCAAGCTTTTCTCAACCCGATCCATAACCTGAAAAAATAAGAATACTTAAGATTAAACAAAGTTGAATTTGAAAACATAATTAACAGAACACTTTGGTAAAGAATAAACTGCATTAAAGGACAGAGCCATAAGAAATAGTTGATTTGAAATTAACAGTTTTGGAAGGAATACATTGCAAAACATCAGATGTGTATATTTTGTTGAGTGAATGTTTACCTGGTGGATTTGAACATCAAAGTGCCGACAAAGCCAATCTTTGTAGTGTGCTGTCATCTGAGTATCTGTCATCAGGTTCATCCTTTCCATCTCAATACTTGCAGCATGGAAGCGGAAAAAGGTAGATAATTCTCGTACTTGGTCAGGGAAGCTTTTCTCCAAGTGTCGAAATCTGAAAAGGTAGATAATTGACATGTAAATCTGCTTGCGTTTTATAAGTAGGCTTTAAACGCTCTTTCATATGTACATAATAATTGCCTTTAAGTGCATTATTGCACATATGCATATATTGTAAGGAACATTAATTTAAGGAAGTCACCGTCTTTCTGAACAAATACGTTTAAATCAAAACTAACAGTTATGTTAAATTCGTGTTAATTAACATGATTAATGAACTTACCTATTTTGCAGACTGCTCTCTCTAATGTGGATAGGAAGTTGATTTTCTTGTAGCATAGAACCAAACAGGACAGTAGGTTGTGAAACCTTCTTGCATTCAGTCTCCAAAATCCCTCTTAAATCTTCTAGGACGATTTTGTTGGAAGTGGAAGTCTCAAAGAATTCCAAGGAAAAGGAGCGAGATTCTGTGTCAGGACTTGGAGCGCTCGTCTCTATGGCTGACAATAGTGATGACATAGGCAAAGATGCTGAATCATCCTCTGACATGTGTTCTTCATCCGGAAGAACAGGCGAGTCTGGTTCAATAGATTTGAAGAGAGCACTGAGAGATTTCTGGAACTCATCATCTGAGTTGACTGTGATGTTCTGTGTGTCATCTGAAACAAAAACAGGTACAATTATATAACAGTCGCAACTCGACGAAAAAGGGTAACGTGTATCTTCCTTAAGTAGTTAAAATATTTTTAATCAATGTTTTATACATACCTATATCAGATGTGCCTCCAAAGTCAAATGACTCCCAGGACATAAGGTCTGTAGTAAAGATATCGGAGGAAAGAGGATATTCGGAATTTGCCATGTTTAACACTGATGAAGATGCAGATTGACAATGAGTCGAAGTTGTCAGCAACCACTTTTTATACAGAGTCAAGTTAACTGTGTTCACATGGTCATCAATTTGCCATCAAAACAAGTTGAACAGCATGTCTAAACGATGAGTACGCACTCAGTGAGTCATTCTCACTGATCCTAATTTAATTAGACTTCTTAAGAAAACACTACTGATGGACATACAGGAAACGATCAACGATGTTTTAACAAAAACAGAAAAAAATCAAAAGCAAACATATTGGAACTGAAGTTATTTTAACCAGTATTTTGTAATTGGACAAACATTTTGGATACCATTTACTGTTTTGTAAACATTGAGGAAGTGAAACGTTTTCGTTGGTTTCACTCTTGTTTTAGGTGATGAATGTATTGTTATTGACAATGATGAAACATTAACATGCCACAAAGTTTTAGACAACAATTACTTGACAAAACTATTTCTGCGATATTACAATTTTCTGCATATTGTGTTTGATATTCTTTGTTAATTCTTAGATTTTCTGATAGATAAAAGTTATAAAATTGCATTTTACAATACAATTATATAATTTAAACCCATGTTTACATTTACCATATAACCATTTTGTAATACAAAGGAATTAAAAAAATATGAATACTATGATCAAATTTGTTTTGATTGAATGAGTAGTTTTAAACAACTATGATTATAAATGGAGTTATTTTTGTTCATGAAATAATTGATTTTGAAAATTCTTGGATAGATTGTCAAGAGTACTTTTTTATATGATTTTCAAAAATGTATGATATCAAAGTGCGTTTTAATAAGAAAACAACTCCTCTTCACATTACAAATTATATATTGATGTTGGTTAATATCATGTATTGTAATTAAAAACCATTTTCAATTTTGTAGTGTAATTGCTTTAGCGTGTAGATTGTTTATCATATATCTTAATCTTTGTCGTCATTCCTCAAAACCTTTACAAACCAACGTTAAATTTGTGAAGAAAACTTGAGTAGTGGATATTGAAACGTCTTTGATATCCTTTGTCTGTATGACGCATGCTTTTCGCCAAGAAATAGGTCAATTGCTCAGTAGGTTGTTATATTGAGTTAGGTGTAAATAGAGAAGTGTCTCCCATAAGGTTCAAATTGTATCTTTAGTTCCGAAATATCATTGCAAGACGTATTTGTAAATGCAACACATGACAATATATTCATTTCAAGGTTTTATTCAAACAAACAACAAATGTAACAAAACATTAATGTAGCATTTCATGTCATGCAAGACGTATACAATAGCACTTCATATTTGATAACAATCATAACAAGTGGTACACTGTTCATATACAAGTAATTGCAAAGATGTACACAATCAATTTACATGTATGCACTCAGGTCAATTGCACGAAGCAAGGTACTGTCTTTGAGACCATGGCGAGAACGGAACTTTCTCTTGGCAATCTCGGATCTAGGCCTTGTGTTGCACTGCCTGCTGCGTTTGTTTCCAAACCACTTCTTGACTTGATCAACACTAATTGATCCTGAGAGTGCGAGGGCTTCGCACACGGTGGCAGATGGATATGGATGATGAAGGTTTGATAGGTACCAGCTTTCCATGAATTGAACTGCACGTTTGGTCAGAGGTGGTCTTCGCTTCACGCCTGGAACACTGATACGAGACTGCTTGATGGTTTCTTGTTCCTTTTCTTCCAATAGAGCCAAGCTTTTCTCAACCCGATCCATAACCTGAAAAAATAAGAATACTTAAGATTAAACAAAGTTGAATTTGAAAACATAATTAACAGAACACTTTGGTAAAGAATAAACTGCATTAAAGGACAGAGCCATAAGAAATAGTTGATTTGAAATTAACAGTTTTGGAAGGAATACATTGCAAAACATCAGATGTGTATATTTTGTTGAGTGAATGTTTACCTGGTGGATTTGAACATCAAAGTGCCGACAAAGCCAATCTTTGTAGTGTGCTGTCATCTGAGTATCTGTCATCAGGTTCATCCTTTCCATCTCAATACTTGCAGCATGGAAGCGGAAAAAGGTAGATAATTCTCGTACTTGGTCAGGGAAGCTTTTCTCCAAGTGTCGAAATCTGAAAAGGTAGATAATTGACATGTAAATCTGCTTGCGTTTTATAAGTAGGCTTTAAACGCTCTTTCATATGTACATAATAATTGCCTTTAAGTGCATTATTGCACATATGCATATATTGTAAGGAACATTAATTTAAGGAAGTCACCGTCTTTCTGAACAAATACGTTTAAATCAAAACTAACAGTTATGTTAAATTCGTGTTAATTAACATGATTAATGAACTTACCTATTTTGCAGACTGCTCTCTCTAATGTGGATAGGAAGTTGATTTTCTTGTAGCATAGAACCAAACAGGACAGTAGGTTGTGAAACCTTCTTGCATTCAGTCTCCAAAATCCCTCTTAAATCTTCTAGGACGATTTTGTTGGAAGTGGAAGTCTCAAAGAATTCCAAGGAAAAGGAGCGAGATTCTGTGTCAGGACTTGGAGCGCTCGTCTCTATGGCTGACAATAGTGATGACATAGGCAAAGATGCTGAATCATCCTCTGACATGTGTTCTTCATCCGGAAGAACAGGCGAGTCTGGTTCAATAGATTTGAAGAGAGCACTGAGAGATTTCTGGAACTCATCATCTGAGTTGACTGTGATGTTCTGTGTGTCATCTGAAACAAAAACAGGTACAATTATATAACAGTCGCAACTCGACGAAAAAGGGTAACGTGTATCTTCCTTAAGTAGTTAAAATATTTTTAATCAATGTTTTATACATACCTATATCAGATGTGCCTCCAAAGTCAAATGACTCCCAGGACATAAGGTCTGTAGTAAAGATATCGGAGGAAAGAGGATATTCGGAATTTGCCATGTTTAACACTGATGAAGATGCAGATTGACAATGAGTCGAAGTTGTCAGCAACCACTTTTTATACAGAGTCAAGTTAACTGTGTTCACATGGTCATCAATTTGCCATCAAAACAAGTTGAACAGCATGTCTAAACGATGAGTACGCACTCAGTGAGTCATTCTCACTGATCCTAATTTAATTAGACTTCTTAAGAAAACACTACTGATGGACATACAGGAAACGATCAACGATGTTTTAACAAAAACAGAAAAAAATCAAAAGCAAACATATTGGAACTGAAGTTATTTTAACCAGTATTTTGTAATTGGACAAACATTTTGGATACCATTTACTGTTTTGTAAACATTGAGGAAGTGAAACGTTTTCGTTGGTTTCACTCTTGTTTTAGGTGATGAATGTATTGTTATTGACAATGATGAAACATTAACATGCCACAAAGTTTTAGACAACAATTACTTGACAAAACTATTTCTGCGATATTACAATTTTCTGCATATTGTGTTTGATATTCTTTGTTAATTCTTAGATTTTCTGATAGATAAAAGTTATAAAATTGCATTTTACAATACAATTATATAATTTAAACCCATGTTTACATTTACCATATAACCATTTTGTAATACAAAGGAATTAAAAAAATATGAATACTATGATCAAATTTGTTTTGATTGAATGAGTAGTTTTAAACAACTATGATTATAAATGGAGTTATTTTTGTTCATGAAATAATTGATTTTGAAAATTCTTGGATAGATTGTCAAGAGTACTTTTTTATATGATTTTCAAAAATGTATGATATCAAAGTGCGTTTTAATAAGAAAACAACTCCTCTTCACATTACAAATTATATATTGATGTTGGTTAATATCATGTATTGTAATTAAAAACCATTTTCAATTTTGTAGTGTAATTGCTTTAGCGTGTAGATTGTTTATCATATATCTTAATCTTTGTCGTCATTCCTCAAAACCTTTACAAACCAACGTTAAATTTGTGAAGAAAACTTGAGTAGTGGATATTGAAACGTCTTTGATATCCTTTGTCTGTATGACGCATGCTTTTCGCCAAGAAATAGGTCAATTGCTCAGTAGGTTGTTATATTGAGTTAGGTGTAAATAGAGAAGTGTCTCCCATAAGGTTCAAATTGTATCTTTAGTTCCGAAATATCATTGCAAGACGTATTTGTAAATGCAACACATGACAATATATTCATTTCAAGGTTTTATTCAAACAAACAACAAATGTAACAAAACATTAATGTAGCATTTCATGTCATGCAAGACGTATACAATAGCACTTCATATTTGATAACAATCATAACAAGTGGTACACTGTTCATATACAAGTAATTGCAAAGATGTACACAATCAATTTACATGTATGCACTCAGGTCAATTGCACGAAGCAAGGTACTGTCTTTGAGACCATGGCGAGAACGGAACTTTCTCTTGGCAATCTCGGATCTAGGCCTTGTGTTGCACTGCCTGCTGCGTTTGTTTCCAAACCACTTCTTGACTTGATCAACACTAATTGATCCTGAGAGTGCGAGGGCTTCGCACACGGTGGCAGATGGATATGGATGATGAAGGTTTGATAGGTACCAGCTTTCCATGAATTGAACTGCACGTTTGGTCAGAGGTGGTCTTCGCTTCACGCCTGGAACACTGATACGAGACTGCTTGATGGTTTCTTGTTCCTTTTCTTCCAATAGAGCCAAGCTTTTCTCAACCCGATCCATAACCTGAAAAAATAAGAATACTTAAGATTAAACAAAGTTGAATTTGAAAACATAATTAACAGAACACTTTGGTAAAGAATAAACTGCATTAAAGGACAGAGCCATAAGAAATAGTTGATTTGAAATTAACAGTTTTGGAAGGAATACATTGCAAAACATCAGATGTGTATATTTTGTTGAGTGAATGTTTACCTGGTGGATTTGAACATCAAAGTGCCGACAAAGCCAATCTTTGTAGTGTGCTGTCATCTGAGTATCTGTCATCAGGTTCATCCTTTCCATCTCAATACTTGCAGCATGGAAGCGGAAAAAGGTAGATAATTCTCGTACTTGGTCAGGGAAGCTTTTCTCCAAGTGTCGAAATCTGAAAAGGTAGATAATTGACATGTAAATCTGCTTGCGTTTTATAAGTAGGCTTTAAACGCTCTTTCATATGTACATAATAATTGCCTTTAAGTGCATTATTGCACATATGCATATATTGTAAGGAACATTAATTTAAGGAAGTCACCGTCTTTCTGAACAAATACGTTTAAATCAAAACTAACAGTTATGTTAAATTCGTGTTAATTAACATGATTAATGAACTTACCTATTTTGCAGACTGCTCTCTCTAATGTGGATAGGAAGTTGATTTTCTTGTAGCATAGAACCAAACAGGACAGTAGGTTGTGAAACCTTCTTGCATTCAGTCTCCAAAATCCCTCTTAAATCTTCTAGGACGATTTTGTTGGAAGTGGAAGTCTCAAAGAATTCCAAGGAAAAGGAGCGAGATTCTGTGTCAGGACTTGGAGCGCTCGTCTCTATGGCTGACAATAGTGATGACATAGGCAAAGATGCTGAATCATCCTCTGACATGTGTTCTTCATCCGGAAGAACAGGCGAGTCTGGTTCAATAGATTTGAAGAGAGCACTGAGAGATTTCTGGAACTCATCATCTGAGTTGACTGTGATGTTCTGTGTGTCATCTGAAACAAAAACAGGTACAATTATATAACAGTCGCAACTCGACGAAAAAGGGTAACGTGTATCTTCCTTAAGTAGTTAAAATATTTTTAATCAATGTTTTATACATACCTATATCAGATGTGCCTCCAAAGTCAAATGACTCCCAGGACATAAGGTCTGTAGTAAAGATATCGGAGGAAAGAGGATATTCGGAATTTGCCATGTTTAACACTGATGAAGATGCAGATTGACAATGAGTCGAAGTTGTCAGCAACCACTTTTTATACAGAGTCAAGTTAACTGTGTTCACATGGTCATCAATTTGCCATCAAAACAAGTTGAACAGCATGTCTAAACGATGAGTACGCACTCAGTGAGTCATTCTCACTGATCCTAATTTAATTAGACTTCTTAAGAAAACACTACTGATGGACATACAGGAAACGATCAACGATGTTTTAACAAAAACAGAAAAAAATCAAAAGCAAACATATTGGAACTGAAGTTATTTTAACCAGTATTTTGTAATTGGACAAACATTTTGGATACCATTTACTGTTTTGTAAACATTGAGGAAGTGAAACGTTTTCGTTGGTTTCACTCTTGTTTTAGGTGATGAATGTATTGTTATTGACAATGATGAAACATTAACATGCCACAAAGTTTTAGACAACAATTACTTGACAAAACTATTTCTGCGATATTACAATTTTCTGCATATTGTGTTTGATATTCTTTGTTAATTCTTAGATTTTCTGATAGATAAAAGTTATAAAATTGCATTTTACAATACAATTATATAATTTAAACCCATGTTTACATTTACCATATAACCATTTTGTAATACAAAGGAATTAAAAAAATATGAATACTATGATCAAATTTGTTTTGATTGAATGAGTAGTTTTAAACAACTATGATTATAAATGGAGTTATTTTTGTTCATGAAATAATTGATTTTGAAAATTCTTGGATAGATTGTCAAGAGTACTTTTTTATATGATTTTCAAAAATGTATGATATCAAAGTGCGTTTTAATAAGAAAACAACTCCTCTTCACATTACAAATTATATATTGATGTTGGTTAATATCATGTATTGTAATTAAAAACCATTTTCAATTTTGTAGTGTAATTGCTTTAGCGTGTAGATTGTTTATCATATATCTTAATCTTTGTCGTCATTCCTCAAAACCTTTACAAACCAACGTTAAATTTGTGAAGAAAACTTGAGTAGTGGATATTGAAACGTCTTTGATATCCTTTGTCTGTATGACGCATGCTTTTCGCCAAGAAATAGGTCAATTGCTCAGTAGGTTGTTATATTGAGTTAGGTGTAAATAGAGAAGTGTCTCCCATAAGGTTCAAATTGTATCTTTAGTTCCGAAATATCATTGCAAGACGTATTTGTAAATGCAACACATGACAATATATTCATTTCAAGGTTTTATTCAAACAAACAACAAATGTAACAAAACATTAATGTAGCATTTCATGTCATGCAAGACGTATACAATAGCACTTCATATTTGATAACAATCATAACAAGTGGTACACTGTTCATATACAAGTAATTGCAAAGATGTACACAATCAATTTACATGTATGCACTCAGGTCAATTGCACGAAGCAAGGTACTGTCTTTGAGACCATGGCGAGAACGGAACTTTCTCTTGGCAATCTCGGATCTAGGCCTTGTGTTGCACTGCCTGCTGCGTTTGTTTCCAAACCACTTCTTGACTTGATCAACACTAATTGATCCTGAGAGTGCGAGGGCTTCGCACACGGTGGCAGATGGATATGGATGATGAAGGTTTGATAGGTACCAGCTTTCCATGAATTGAACTGCACGTTTGGTCAGAGGTGGTCTTCGCTTCACGCCTGGAACACTGATACGAGACTGCTTGATGGTTTCTTGTTCCTTTTCTTCCAATAGAGCCAAGCTTTTCTCAACCCGATCCATAACCTGAAAAAATAAGAATACTTAAGATTAAACAAAGTTGAATTTGAAAACATAATTAACAGAACACTTTGGTAAAGAATAAACTGCATTAAAGGACAGAGCCATAAGAAATAGTTGATTTGAAATTAACAGTTTTGGAAGGAATACATTGCAAAACATCAGATGTGTATATTTTGTTGAGTGAATGTTTACCTGGTGGATTTGAACATCAAAGTGCCGACAAAGCCAATCTTTGTAGTGTGCTGTCATCTGAGTATCTGTCATCAGGTTCATCCTTTCCATCTCAATACTTGCAGCATGGAAGCGGAAAAAGGTAGATAATTCTCGTACTTGGTCAGGGAAGCTTTTCTCCAAGTGTCGAAATCTGAAAAGGTAGATAATTGACATGTAAATCTGCTTGCGTTTTATAAGTAGGCTTTAAACGCTCTTTCATATGTACATAATAATTGCCTTTAAGTGCATTATTGCACATATGCATATATTGTAAGGAACATTAATTTAAGGAAGTCACCGTCTTTCTGAACAAATACGTTTAAATCAAAACTAACAGTTATGTTAAATTCGTGTTAATTAACATGATTAATGAACTTACCTATTTTGCAGACTGCTCTCTCTAATGTGGATAGGAAGTTGATTTTCTTGTAGCATAGAACCAAACAGGACAGTAGGTTGTGAAACCTTCTTGCATTCAGTCTCCAAAATCCCTCTTAAATCTTCTAGGACGATTTTGTTGGAAGTGGAAGTCTCAAAGAATTCCAAGGAAAAGGAGCGAGATTCTGTGTCAGGACTTGGAGCGCTCGTCTCTATGGCTGACAATAGTGATGACATAGGCAAAGATGCTGAATCATCCTCTGACATGTGTTCTTCATCCGGAAGAACAGGCGAGTCTGGTTCAATAGATTTGAAGAGAGCACTGAGAGATTTCTGGAACTCATCATCTGAGTTGACTGTGATGTTCTGTGTGTCATCTGAAACAAAAACAGGTACAATTATATAACAGTCGCAACTCGACGAAAAAGGGTAACGTGTATCTTCCTTAAGTAGTTAAAATATTTTTAATCAATGTTTTATACATACCTATATCAGATGTGCCTCCAAAGTCAAATGACTCCCAGGACATAAGGTCTGTAGTAAAGATATCGGAGGAAAGAGGATATTCGGAATTTGCCATGTTTAACACTGATGAAGATGCAGATTGACAATGAGTCGAAGTTGTCAGCAACCACTTTTTATACAGAGTCAAGTTAACTGTGTTCACATGGTCATCAATTTGCCATCAAAACAAGTTGAACAGCATGTCTAAACGATGAGTACGCACTCAGTGAGTCATTCTCACTGATCCTAATTTAATTAGACTTCTTAAGAAAACACTACTGATGGACATAAAGGAAACGATCAACGATGTTTTAACAAAAACAGAAAAAAATCAAAAGCAAACATATTGGAACGGAAGTTATTTTAACCAGTATTTTGTAATTGGACAAACATTTTGGATACCATTTACTGTTTTGTAAATATTGAGGAAGTGAAACGTTTTCGTTGGTTTCACTCTTGTTTTAGGTGATGAATGTATTGTTATTGACAATGATGAAACATTAACATGCCACAAAGTTTTAGACAACAATTACTTGACAAAACTATTTCTGCGATATTACAATTTTCTGCATATTGTGTTTGATATTCTTTGTTAATTCTTAGATTTTCTGATAGATAAAAGTTATAAAATTGCATTTTACAATACAATTATATAATTTAAACCCATGTTTACATTTACCATATAACCATTTTGTAATACAAAGGAATTAAAAAAATATGAATACTATGATCAAATTTGTTTTGATTGAATGAGTAGTTTTAAACAACTATGATTATAAATGGAGTTATTTTTGTTCATGAAATAATTGATTTTGAAAATTCTTGGATAGATTGTCAAGAGTACTTTTTTATATGATTTTCAAAAATGTATGATATCAAAGTGCGTTTTAATAAGAAAACAACTCCTCTTCACATTACAAATTATATATTGATGTTGGTTAATATCATGTATTGTAATTAAAAACCATTTTCAATTTTGTAGTGTAATTGCTTTAGCGTGTAGATTGTTTATCATATATCTTAATCTTTGTCGTCATTCCTCAAAACCTTTACAAACCAACGTTAAATTTGTGAAGAAAACTTGAGTAGTGGATATTGAAACGTCTTTGATATCCTTTGTCTGTATGACGCATGCTTTTCGCCAAGAAATAGGTCAATTGCTCAGTAGGTTGTTATATTGAGTTAGGTGTACATGTAAATAGAGAAGTGTCTCCCATAAGGTTCAAATTGTATCTTTAGTTCCGAAATATCATTGCAAGACGTATTTGTAAATGCAACACATGACAATATATTCATTTCAAGGTTTTATTCAAACAAACAACAAATGTAACAAAACATTAATGTAGCATTTCATGTCATGCAAGACGTATACAATAGCACTTCATATTTGATAACAATCATAACAAGTGGTACACTGTTCATATACAAGTAATTGCAAAGATGTACACAATCAATTTACATGTATGCACTCAGGTCAATTGCACGAAGCAAGGTACTGTCTTTGAGACCATGGCGAGAACGGAACTTTCTCTTGGCAATCTCGGATCTAGGCCTTGTGTTGCACTGCCTGCTGCGTTTGTTTCCAAACCACTTCTTGACTTGATCAACACTAATTGATCCTGAGAGTGCGAGGGCTTCGCACACGGTGGCAGATGGATATGGATGATGAAGGTTTGATAGGTACCAGCTTTCCATGAATTGAACTGCACGTTTGGTCAGAGGTGGTCTTCGCTTCACGCCTGGAACACTGATACGAGACTGCTTGATGGTTTCTTGTTCCTTTTCTTCCAATAGAGCCAAGCTTTTCTCAACCCGATCCATAACCTGAAAAAATAAGAATACTTAAGATTAAACAAAGTTGAATTTGAAAACATAATTAACAGAACACTTTGGTAAAGAATAAACTGCATTAAAGGACAGAGCCATAAGAAATAGTTGATTTGAAATTAACAGTTTTGGAAGGAATACATTGCAAAACATCAGATGTGTATATTTTGTTGAGTGAATGTTTACCTAGTGGATTTGAACATCAAAGTGCCGACAAAGCCAATCTTTGTAGTGTGCTGTCATCTGAGTATCTGTCATCAGGTTCATCCTTTCCATCTCAATACTTGCAGCATGGAAGCGGAAAAAGGTAGATAATTCTCGTACTTGGTCAGGGAAGCTTTTCTCCAAGTGTCGAAATCTGAAAAGGTAGATAATTGACATGTAAATCTGCTTGCGTTTTATAAGTAGGCTTTAAACGCTCTTTCATATGTACATAATAATTGCCTTTAAGTGCATTATTGCACATATGCATATATTGTAAGGAACATTAATTTAAGGAAGTCACCGTCTTTCTGAACAAATACGTTTAAATCAAAACTAACAGTTATGTTAAATTCGTGTTAATTAACATGATTAATGAACTTACCTATTTTGCAGACTGCTCTCTCTAATGTGGATAGGAAGTTGATTTTCTTGTAGCATAGAACCAAACAGGACAGTAGGTTGTGAAACCTTCTTGCATTCAGTCTCCAAAATCCCTCTTAAATCTTCTAGGACGATTTTGTTGGAAGTGGAAGTCTCAAAGAATTCCAAGGAAAAGGAGCGAGATTCTGTGTCAGGACTTGGAGCGCTCGTCTCTATGGCTGACAATAGTGATGACATAGGCAAAGATGCTGAATCATCCTCTGACATGTGTTCTTCATCCGGAAGAACAGGCGAGTCTGGTTCAATAGATTTGAAGAGAGCACTGAGAGATTTCTGGAACTCATCATCTGAGTTGACTGTGATGTTCTGTGTGTCATCTGAAACAAAAACAGGTACAATTATATAACAGTCGCAACTCGACGAAAAAGGGTAACGTGTATCTTCCTTAAGTAGTTAAAATATTTTTAATCAATGTTTTATACATACCTATATCAGATGTGCCTCCAAAGTCAAATGACTCCCAGGACATAAGGTCTGTAGTAAAGATATCGGAGGAAAGAGGATATTCGGAATTTGCCATGTTTAACACTGATGAAGATGCAGATTGACAATGAGTCGAAGTTGTCAGCAACCACTTTTTATACAGAGTCAAGTTAACTGTGTTCACATGGTCATCAATTTGCCATCAAAACAAGTTGAACAGCATGTCTAAACGATGAGTACGCACTCAGTGAGTCATTCTCACTGATCCTAATTTAATTAGACTTCTTAAGAAAACACTACTGATGGACATACAGGAAACGATCAACGATGTTTTAACAAAAACAGAAAAAAATCAAAAGCAAACATATTGGAACTGAAGTTATTTTAACCAGTATTTTGTAATTGGACAAACATTTTGGATACCATTTACTGTTTTGTAAACATTGAGGAAGTGAAACGTTTTCGTTGGTTTCACTCTTGTTTTAGGTGATGAATGTATTGTTATTGACAATGATGAAACATTAACATGCCACAAAGTTTTAGACAACAATTACTTGACAAAACTATTTCTGCGATATTACAATTTTCTGCATATTGTGTTTGATATTCTTTGTTAATTCTTAGATTTTCTGATAGATAAAAGTTATAAAATTGCATTTTACAATACAATTATATAATTTAAACCCATGTTTACATTTACCATATAACCATTTTGTAATACAAAGGAATTAAAAAAATATGAATACTATGATCAAATTTGTTTTGATTGAATGAGTAGTTTTAAACAACTATGATTATAAATGGAGTTATTTTTGTTCATGAAATAATTGATTTTGAAAATTCTTGGATAGATTGTCAAGAGTACTTTTTTATATGATTTTCAAAAATGTATGATATCAAAGTGCGTTTTAATAAGAAAACAACTCCTCTTCACATTACAAATTATATATTGATGTTGGTTAATATCATGTATTGTAATTAAAAACCATTTTCAATTTTGTAGTGTAATTGCTTTAGCGTGTAGATTGTTTATCATATATCTTAATCTTTGTCGTCATTCCTCAAAACCTTTACAAACCAACGTTAAATTTGTGAAGAAAACTTGAGTAGTGGATATTGAAACGTCTTTGATATCCTTTGTCTGTATGACGCATGCTTTTCGCCAAGAAATAGGTCAATTGCTCAGTAGGTTGTTATATTGAGTTAGGTGTAAATAGAGAAGTGTCTCCCATAAGGTTCAAATTGTATCTTTAGTTCCGAAATATCATTGCAAGACGTATTTGTAAATGCAACACATGACAATATATTCATTTCAAGGTTTTATTCAAACAAACAACAAATGTAACAAAACATTAATGTAGCATTTCATGTCATGCAAGACGTATACAATAGCACTTCATATTTGATAACAATCATAACAAGTGGTACACTGTTCATATACAAGTAATTGCAAAGATGTACACAATCAATTTACATGTATGCACTCAGGTCAATTGCACGAAGCAAGGTACTGTCTTTGAGACCATGGCGAGAACGGAACTTTCTCTTGGCAATCTCGGATCTAGGCCTTGTGTTGCACTGCCTGTTGCGTTTGTTTCCAAACCACTTCTTGACTTGATCAACACTAATTGATCCTGAGAGTGCGAGGGCTTCGCACACGGTGGCAGATGGATATGGATGATGAAGGTTTGATAGGTACCAGCTTTCCATGAATTGAACTGCACGTTTGGTCAGAGGTGGTCTTCGCTTCACGCCTGGAACACTGATACGAGACTGCTTGATGGTTTCTTGTTCCTTTTCTTCCAATAGAGCCAAGCTTTTCTCAACCCGATCCATAACCTGAAAAAATAAGAATACTTAAGATTAAACAAAGTTGAATTTGAAAACATAATTAACAGAACACTTTGGTAAAGAATAAACTGCATTAAAGGACAGAGCCATAAGAAATAGTTGATTTGAAATTAACAGTTTTGGAAGGAATACATTGCAAAACATCAGATGTGTATATTTTGTTGAGTGAATGTTTACCTGGTGGATTTGAACATCAAAGTGCCGACAAAGCCAATCTTTGTAGTGTGCTGTCATCTGAGTATCTGTCATCAGGTTCATCCTTTCCATCTCAATACTCGCAGCATGGAAGCGGAAAAAGGTAGATAATTCTCGTACTTGGTCAGGGAAGCTTTTCTCCAAGTGTCGAAATCTGAAAAGGTAGATAATTGACATGTAAATCTGCTTGCGTTTTATAAGTAGGCTTTAAACGCTCTTTCATATGTACATAATAATTGCCTTTAAGTGCATTATTGCACATATGCATATATTGTAAGGAACATTAATTTAAGGAAGTCACCGTCTTTCTGAACAAATACGTTTAAATCAAAACTAACAGTTATGTTAAATTCGTGTTAATTAACATGATTAATGAACTTACCTATTTTGCAGACTGCTCTCTCTAATGTGGATAGGAAGTTGATTTTCTTGTAGCATAGAACCAAACAGGACAGTAGGTTGTGAAACCTTCTTGCATTCAGTCTCCAAAATCCCTCTTAAATCTTCTAGGACGATTTTGTTGGAAGTGGAAGTCTCAAAGAATTCCAAGGAAAAGGAGCGAGATTCTGTGTCAGGACTTGGAGCGCTCGTCTCTATGGCTGACAATAGTGATGACATAGGCAAAGATGCTGAATCATCCTCTGACATGTGTTCTTCATCCGGAAGAACAGGCGAGTCTGGTTCAATAGATTTGAAGAGAGCACTGAGAGATTTCTGGAACTCATCATCTGAGTTTTTTTTATTTTATTTTTTTTTCTTTTTTTTTTTATTCCATTTCAATTGATACACATTATATATATGTACATCTTTCACATCATCATAATCTTCTACTAGTTACAACATAGAGAGAGACTGGTATATAAATATATAAGTAGTACTTGCAGGGTTGGACAAGATTGGTACATGGGCAATGAGGTTAAAGTATTTTATGGATGCTTCAATAAAGAACATCAGGTAACTGTTTCCATTTTATAAAGAAAGTTTCTAACCTATTGTTTTTTTTGGCTATAAATTTTTCAATTGTGCAAGTAATCTTGAGACAATTTACAAATCCCTCAAAAGAAAGAGCATGTTGTTTTATACTTGAGACATAGATAAATCGCTTGGCCAAAAGAATGATATGATTAGTTAATTTATCATTTGAACAGAGTCCAAAAAAAATAGTAAATTTTGTAAGTGCCATATTTGAATGAAGATAGGCATTTAGAAAAAGCTCCAAATCATACCAAAATTTCTTAACAAGTTCACAATCAAAATATACATGAGAAATATCCTCTGAGGTATTTTTACAAAATGTGCACACATCATTGTCAACAAGATTCATATTCATTAATTCTTTTTTGGTATAAATTATTCTATAGATAAATTTGTATTGAAAATCTAACAGTTTACAGTCATTTGTGCATTTCTTATAGAATCTAAACACATCATTCCAAATTATATCCTGTTGAAAGACATTATTCCAATGCTCAAGTACTTTTGGAATAGTGTTGTTCGCAATCAATTTGTCGTAGAATATCCTTGAACCTTTTACATTAGAGATCATATCAAGATGGACAATATTAGTGGTTTCATTGTTCAAGCATATATTTCTTTCTCCCAAAAGCTGTCTCCAACATTTTGGAATACTATTTAACAAACGCTGATAGTCTAAAAATGTTCCTCTTATTTCATATTTCTGTTTTAGATTATCAAAGTTGAGTAATCCATCTTCAACATAAATATCTCTAATGCAATGTATACCCTGGTCATACCAATGTCTTATTATATATGAAGATCTAAACAAATGATTTAACCAGAGAGGTTGGGCCAAAATTTGGTCTATGTCATCAATGTCAAAAGTATGTTTTTTATAAAACACTCTCCAGGCTAATAAAACATCTCTCCAATAAGGGTTTACATTGTCAGATAAAATGTCAATAGCATTAGAACCAAGAGAAAATAGATTACCTAATGGAAAGATGTTGATAGAGCTGGAGTTTTTCTTCAAGTGCCATTTAAGTGATGATAATTTCAAAGCATTGATAAAGGAATTTATATCAATCATCCTAAGACCTCCATCTTCATGATTCCTACTGATATAATTTCTTTTGATTTTATCATTTTTATTATTCCAAAGGAATTTGTAAAATATTTTGTTTAGTTCATCAATGAATGCTTTAGGGGGGTTAGGGAGAGCAGAGAAGATATGTACCAGGGTAGAGATTGCTAGAGTTTTAATAACAGTGATTTTCCCAATAAGAGTCAAATTTCTTCTTCGCCAACTGGCCAGTAATCTGTTTATATGTTCCAAGCGTTTTCTTGTGTTTATTACCCATAGATCTTTAAGAGAAGCATTGAGAGTTATTCCTAGTATTTCAAAGTCCACATTGTGCCAATCTAAATATAGATCATTAGCTAAGGTGATTTCACTACCTGTCATTGAACCAATCCATATAGCTTTTGTTTTACTTGTGTTCATTTTAAGCCCTGACATTTCATAAAAGTTATTGAGTGTATCAATTGCAGCGGTGAGGCTTTTCTCAGTTCCATCTAAATATAGCTGTGTGTCATCTGCATATTGACCAAGTTTTTGTTCTAGGCCATTAAGTGTTATGCCCTTTATATCTGGGTTAGATCTTATCATTATCCCCAATATTTCAACTGCAATAATAAAAAGATAGGGCGAGACTGGATCACCCTGCCTACAACCCCTTTCTTGATGGAAAAATGATGAGATATGGCCATTTTGTATCACTGCTGCTGTGTTGTTACTAGTAAGGATGTTAATCCATTTGATAATATTTGGTCCAAATCCAAAAGCTTGCATGGCCTTGATTATAAATGCTTTTGAAACAGTATCAAAGGCTTTTTCAAAATCTATTAGTAACAAAAGACCAGGTTTCTTCACCTTTCTTGTTTCAAATATTATATCATAAAGTAGTCTTATATTTTCACTTATACACCTCCCAGGAATGAAACCTGTTTGGTTGTCATGAATAATTGTTTCTAATGTTAGTTTTATTCTATTTGCTATGCATGTACTGATAATTTTGTAGAGAGAATTAAGAAGTGAAATGGGGCGCCAGTTTTTTAAAAGTTTTCGGTCTCGGTTTGGCTTGGGCAGACAAGTTATTATTCCTCTATTCATTGTTAATGTAAGTTCATTATTAACAAATGATTCTTGTACAAACTTGCAAATTAGTGGTCCTAAATCTCTCCAAAAGAACTTAAAAAATTCAATTGGATATCCATCAATCCCAGGGCTTTTGTCATTTTTCATGGAAAAAACAGCCCTACCTATTTCTTCTAAGGTTATTTCCTTTTCTAGCATTTCAAATTCCTTTTTGTTTATTTTGGGAATATTCAAATTGCTGAAGTCAGTATTCTTATTTTCTTCATAACTGTCATCAGCATATAGCTTACTGTATCTGAGTTGACTGTGATGTTCTGTGTGTCATCTGAAACAAAAACAGGTACAATTATATAACAGTCGCAACTCGACGAAAAAGGGTAACGTGTATCTTCCTTAAGTAGTTAAAATATTTTTAATCAATGTTTTATACATACCTATATCAGATGTGCCTCCAAAGTCAAATGACTCCCAGGACATAAGGTCTGTAGTAAAGATGTCGGAGGAAAGAGGATATTCGGAATTTGCCATGTTTAACACTGATGAAGATGCAGATTGACAATGAGTCGAAGTTGTCAGCAACCACTTTTTATACAGAGTCAAGTTAACTGTGTTCACATGGTCATCAATTTGCCATCAAAACAAGTTGAACAGCATGTCTAAACGATGAGTACGCACTCAGTGAGTCATTCTCACTGATCCTAATTTAATTAGACTTCTTAAGAAAACACTACTGATGGACATACAGGAAACGATCAACGATGTTTTAACAAAAACAGAAAAAAATCAAAAGCAAACATATTGGAACTGAAGTTATTTTAACCAGTATTTTGTAATTGGACAAACATTTTGGATACCATTTACTGTTTTGTAAACATTGAGGAAGTGAAACGTTTTCGTTGGTTTCACTCTTGTTTTAGGTGATGAATGTATTGTTATTGACAATGATGAAACATTAACATGCCACAAAGTTTTAGACAACAATTACTTGACAAAACTATTTCTGCGATATTACAATTTTCTGCATATTGTGTTTGATATTCTTTGTTAATTCTTAGATTTTCTGATAGATAAAAGTTATAAAATTGCATTTTACAATACAATATAAAATTTAAACCCATGTTTACATTTACCATATAACCATTTTGTAATACAAAGGAATTAAAAAAATATGAATACTATGATCAAATTTGTTTTGATTGAATGAGTAGTTTTAAACAACTATGATTATAAATGGAGTTATTTTTGTTCATGAAATAATTGATTTTGAAAATTCTTGGATAGATTGTCAAGAGTACTTTTTTTATATGATATTCAAAAATGTATGATATCAAAGTGCGTTTTAATAAGAAAACAACTCCTCTTCACATTACAAATTATATATGGATGTTGGTTAATATCATGTATTGTAATTAAAAACCGTTTTCAATTTTGTAGTGTAATTGCTTTAGCGTGTAGATTGTTTATCATATATCTTAATCTTTGTCGTCATTCCTCAAAACCTTTACAAACCAACGTTAAATTTGTGAAGAAAACTTGAGTAGTGGATATTTAAACGTCTTTGATATCCTTTGTCTGTATGACGCATGCTTTTCGCCAAGAAATAGGTCAATTGCTCAGTAGGTTGTTATATTGAGTTAGGTGTAAATAGAGAAGTGTCTCC
Organism: Steromphala cineraria; assembly: GCA_916613615.1. Classification (NCBI taxonomy): domain Eukaryota; kingdom Metazoa; phylum Mollusca; class Gastropoda; order Trochida; family Trochidae; genus Steromphala; species Steromphala cineraria. Next base: position 34,661,314 of record OU744724.1, read on the forward strand.
CATAAGGTTCAAATTGTATCTTTAGTTCCGAAATATCATTGCAAGACGTATTTGTAAATGCAACACATGACAATATATTCATTTCAAGGTTTTATTCAAACAAACAACAAATGTAACAAAACATTAATGTAGCATTTCATGTCATGCAAGACGTATACAATAGCACTTCATATTTGATAACAATCATAACAAGTGGTACACTGTTCATATACAAGTAATTGCAAAGATGTACACAATCAATTTACATGTATGCACTCAGGTCAATTGCACGAAGCAAGGTACTGTCTTTGAGTCCATGACGAGAACGGAACTTTCTCTTGGCAATCTCGGATCTAGGCCTTGTGTTGCACTGCCTGCTGCGTTTGTTTCCAAACCACTTCTTGACTTGATCAACACTAATTGATCCTGAGAGTGCGAGGGCTTCGCACACGGTGACAGATGGATATGGATAATGAAGGTTTGATCGGTACCAGCTTTCCATGAATTGAACTGCACGTTTGGTCAGAGGTGGTCTTCGCTTCACGCCTGGAACACTGATACGAGACTGCTTGATGGTTTCTTGTTCCTTTTCTTCCAATAGAGCCAAGCTTTTCTCAACCCGATCCATAACCTGAAAAAATAAGAATACTTAAGATTAAACAAAGTTGAATTTGAAACATAATTAACAGAACACTTTGGTAAAGAATAAACTGCATTAAAGGACAGAGCCATAAGAAATAGTTGATTTGAAATTAACAGTTTTGGAAGGAATACATTGCAAAACATCAGATGTGTATATTTTGTTGAGTGAATGTTTACCTGGTGGATTTGAACATCAAAGTGCCGACAAAGCCAATCTTTGTAGTGTGCTGTCATCTGAGTATCTGTCATCAGGTTCATCCTTTCCATCTCAATACTTGCAGCATGGAAGCGGAAAAAGGTAGATAATTCTCGTACTTGGTCAGGGAAGCTTTTCTCCAAGTGTCGAAATCTGAAAAGGTAGATAATTGACATGTAAATCTGCTTGCGTTTTATAAGTAGGCTTTAAACGCTCTTTCATATGTACATAATAATTGCCTTTAAGTGCATTATTGCACATATGCATATATTGTAAGGAACATTAATTTAAGGAAGTCACCGTCTTTCTGAACAAATACGTTTAAATCAAAACTAACAGTTATGTTAAATTCGTGTTAATTAACATGATTAATGAACTTACCTATTTTGCAGACTGCTCTCTCTAATGTGGATAGGAAGTTGATTTTCTTGTAGCATAGAACCAAACAGGACAGTAGGTTGTGAAACCTTCTTGCATTCAGTCTCCAAAATCCCTCTTAAATCTTCTAGGACGATTTTGTTGGAAGTGGAAGTCTCAAAGAATTCCAAGGAAAAGGAGCGAGATTCTGTGTCAGGACTTGGAGCGCTCGTCTCTATGGCTGACAATAGTGATGACATAGGCAAAGATGCTGAATCATCCTCTGACATGTGTTCTTCATCCGGAAGAACAGGCGAGTCTGGTTCAATAGATTTGAAGAGAGCACTGAGAGATTTCTGGAACTCATCATCTGAGTTGACTGTGATGTTCTGTGTGTCATCTGAAACAAAAACAGGTACAATTATATAACAGTCGCAACTCGACGAAAAAGGGTAACGTGTATCTTCCTTAAGTAGTTAAAATATTTTTAATCAATGTTTTATACATACCTATATCAGATGTGCCTCCAAAGTCAAATGACTCCCAGGACATAAGGTCTGTAGTAAAGATGTCGGAGGAAAGAGGATATTCGGAATTTGCCATGTTTAACACTGATGAAGATGCAGATTGACAATGAGTCGAAGTTGTCAGCAACCACTTTTTATACAGAGTCAAGTTAACTGTGTTCACATGGTCATCAATTTGCCATCAAAACAAGTTGAACAGCATGTCTAAACGATGAGTACGCACTCAGTGAGTCATTCTCACTGATCCTAATTTAATTAGACTTCTTAAGAAAACACTACTGATGGACATACAGGAAACGATCAACGATGTTTTAACAAAAACAGAAAAAAATCAAAAGCAAACATATTGGAACTGAAGTTATTTTAACCAGTATTTTGTAATTGGACAAACATTTTGGATACCATTTACTGTTTTGTAAACATTGAGGAAGTGAAACGTTTTCGTTGGTTTCACTCTTGTTTTAGGTGATGAATGTATTGTTATTGACAATGATGAAACATTAACATGCCACAAAGTTTTAGACAACAATTACTTGACAAAACTATTTCTGCGATATTACAATTTTCTGCATATTGTGTTTGATATTCTTTGTTAATTCTTAGATTTTCTGATAGATAAAAGTTATAAAATTGCATTTTACAATACAATATAAAATTTAAACCCATGTTTACATTTACCATATAACCATTTTGTAATACAAAGGAATTAAAAAAATATGAATACTATGATCAAATTTGTTTTGATTGAATGAGTAGTTTTAAACAACTATGATTATAAATGGAGTTATTTTTGTTCATGAAATAATTGATTTTGAAAATTCTTGGATAGATTGTCAAGAGTACTTTTTTTATATGATATTCAAAAATGTATGATATCAAAGTGCGTTTTAATAAGAAAACAACTCCTCTTCACATTACAAATTATATATGGATGTTGGTTAATATCATGTATTGTAATTAAAAACCGTTTTCAATTTTGTAGTGTAATTGCTTTAGCGTGTAGATTGTTTATCATATATCTTAATCTTTGTCGTCATTCCTCAAAACCTTTACAAACCAACGTTAAATTTGTGAAGAAAACTTGAGTAGTGGATATTTAAACGTCTTTGATATCCTTTGTCTGTATGACGCATGCTTTTCGCCAAGAAATAGGTCAATTGCTCAGTAGGTTGTTATATTGAGTTAGGTGTAAATAGAGAAGTGTCTCCCATAAGGTTCAAATTGTATCTTTAGTTCCGAAATATCATTGCAAGACGTATTTGTAAATGCAACACATGACAATATATTCATTTCAAGGTTTTATTCAAACAAACAACAAATGTAACAAAACATTAATGTAGCATTTCATGTCATGCAAGACGTATACAATAGCACTTCATATTTGATAACAATCATAACAAGTGGTACACTGTTCATATACAAGTAATTGCAAAGATGTACACAATCAATTTACATGTATGCACTCAGGTCAATTGCACGAAGCAAGGTACTGTCTTTGAGTCCATGACGAGAACGGAACTTTCTCTTGGCAATCTCGGATCTAGGCCTTGTGTTGCACTGCCTGCTGCGTTTGTTTCCAAACCACTTCTTGACTTGATCAACACTAATTGATCCTGAGAGTGCGAGGGCTTCGCACACGGTGACAGATGGATATGGATAATGAAGGTTTGATCGGTACCAGCTTTCCATGAATTGAACTGCACGTTTGGTCAGAGGTGGTCTTCGCTTCACGCCTGGAACACTGATACGAGACTGCTTGATGGTTTCTTGTTCCTTTTCTTCCAATAGAGCCAAGCTTTTCTCAACCCGATCCATAACCTGAAAAAATAAGAATACTTAAGATTAAACAAAGTTGAATTTGAAACATAATTAACAGAACACTTTGGTAAAGAATAAACTGCATTAAAGGACAGAGCCATAAGAAATAGTTGATTTGAAATTAACAGTTTTGGAAGGAATACATTGCAAAACATCAGATGTGTATATTTTGTTGAGTGAATGTTTACCTGGTGGATTTGAACATCAAAGTGCCGACAAAGCCAATCTTTGTAGTGTGCTGTCATCTGAGTATCTGTCATCAGGTTCATCCTTTCCATCTCAATACTTGCAGCATGGAAGCGGAAAAAGGTAGATAATTCTCGTACTTGGTCAGGGAAGCTTTTCTCCAAGTGTCGAAATCTGAAAAGGTAGATAATTGACATGTAAATCTGCTTGCGTTTTATAAGTAGGCTTTAAACGCTCTTTCATATGTACATAATAATTGCCTTTAAGTGCATTATTGCACATATGCATATATTGTAAGGAACATTAATTTAAGGAAGTCACCGTCTTTCTGAACAAATACGTTTAAATCAAAACTAACAGTTATGTTAAATTCGTGTTAATTAACATGATTAATGAACTTACCTATTTTGCAGACTGCTCTCTCTAATGTGGATAGGAAGTTGATTTTCTTGTAGCATAGAACCAAACAGGACAGTAGGTTGTGAAACCTTCTTGCATTCAGTCTCCAAAATCCCTCTTAAATCTTCTAGGACGATTTTGTTGGAAGTGGAAGTCTCAAAGAATTCCAAGGAAAAGGAGCGAGATTCTGTGTCAGGACTTGGAGCGCTCGTCTCTATGGCTGACAATAGTGATGACATAGGCAAAGATGCTGAATCATCCTCTGACATGTGTTCTTCATCCGGAAGAACAGGCGAGTCTGGTTCAATAGATTTGAAGAGAGCACTGAGAGATTTCTGGAACTCATCATCTGAGTTGACTGTGATGTTCTGTGTGTCATCTGAAACAAAAACAGGTACAATTATATAACAGTCGCAACTCGACGAAAAAGGGTAACGTGTATCTTCCTTAAGTAGTTAAAATATTTTTAATCAATGTTTTATACATACCTATATCAGATGTGCCTCCAAAGTCAAATGACTCCCAGGACATAAGGTCTGTAGTAAAGATGTCGGAGGAAAGAGGATATTCGGAATTTGCCATGTTTAACACTGATGAAGATGCAGATTGACAATGAGTCGAAGTTGTCAGCAACCACTTTTTATACAGAGTCAAGTTAACTGTGTTCACATGGTCATCAATTTGCCATCAAAACAAGTTGAACAGCATGTCTAAACGATGAGTACGCACTCAGTGAGTCATTCTCACTGATCCTAATTTAATTAGACTTCTTAAGAAAACACTACTGATGGACATACAGGAAACGATCAACGATGTTTTAACAAAAACAGAAAAAAATCAAAAGCAAACATATTGGAACTGAAGTTATTTTAACCAGTATTTTGTAATTGGACAAACATTTTGGATACCATTTACTGTTTTGTAAACATTGAGGAAGTGAAACGTTTTCGTTGGTTTCACTCTTGTTTTAGGTGATGAATGTATTGTTATTGACAATGATGAAACATTAACATGCCACAAAGTTTTAGACAACAATTACTTGACAAAACTATTTCTGCGATATTACAATTTTCTGCATATTGTGTTTGATATTCTTTGTTAATTCTTAGATTTTCTGATAGATAAAAGTTATAAAATTGCATTTTACAATACAATTATATAATTTAAACCCATGTTTACATTTACCATATAACCATTTTGTAATACAAAGGAATTAAAAAAATATGAATACTATGATCAAATTTGTTTTGATTGAATGAGTAGTTTTAAACAACTATGATTATAAATGGAGTTATTTTTGTTCATGAAATAATTGATTTTGAAAATTCTTGGATAGATTGTCAAGAGTACTTTTTTATATGATTTTCAAAAATGTATGATATCAAAGTGCGTTTTAATAAGAAAACAACTCCTCTTCACATTACAAATTATATATGGATGTTGGTTAATATCATGTATTGTAATTAAAAACCATTTTCAATTTTGTAGTGTAATTGCTTTAGCGTGTAGATTGTTTATCATATATCTTAATCTTTGTCGTCATTCCTCAAAACCTTTACAAACCAACGTTAAATTTGTGAAGAAAACTTGAGTAGTGGATATTGAAACGTCTTTGATATCCTTTGTCTGTATAACGCATGCTTTTCGCCAAGAAATAGGTCAATTGCTCAGTAGGTTGTTATATTGAGTTAGGTGTAAATAGAGAAGTGTCTCCCATAAGGTTCAAATTGTATCTTTAGTTCCGAAATATCATTGCAAGACGTATTTGTAAATGCAACACATGACAATATATTCATTTCAAGGTTTTATTCAAACAAACAACAAATGTAACAAAACATTAATGTAGCATTTCATGTCATGCAAGACGTATACAATAGCACTTCATATTTGATAACAATCATAACAAGTGGTACACTGTTCATATACAAGTAATTGCAAAGATGTACACAATCAATTTACATGTATGCACTCAGGTCAATTGCACGAAGCAAGGTACTGTCTTTGAGACCATGGCGAGAACGGAACTTTCTCTTGGCAATCTCGGATCTAGGCCTTGTGTTGCACTGCCTGCTGCGTTTGTTTCCAAACCACTTCTTGACTTGATCAACACTAATTGATCCTGAGAGTGCGAGGGCTTCGCACACGGTGGCAGATGGATATGGATGATGAAGGTTTGATAGGTACCAGCTTTCCATGAATTGAACTGCACGTTTGGTCAGAGGTGGTCTTCGCTTCACGCCTGGAACACTGATACGAGACTGCTTGATGGTTTCTTGTTCCTTTTCTTCCAATAGAGCCAAGCTTTTCTCAACCCGATCCATAACCTGAAAAAATAAGAATACTTAAGATTAAACAAGTTGAATTTGAAAACATAATTAACAGAACACTTTGGTAAATAATAAACTGCATTAAAGGACAGAGCCATAAGAAATAGTTGATTTGAAATTAACAGTTTTGGAAGGAATACATTGCAAAACATCAGATGTGTATATTTTGTTGAGTGAATGTTTACCTGGTGGATTTGAACATCAAAGTGCCGACAAAGCCAATCTTTGTAGTGTGCTGTCATCTGAGTATCTGTCATCAGGTTCATCCTTTCCATCTCAATACTTGCAGCATGGAAGCGGAACAAGGTAGATAATTCTCGTACTTGGTCAGGGAAGCTTTTCTCCAAGTGTCGAAATCTGAAAAGGTAGATAATTGACATGTAAGTCTGCTTGCGTTTTATAAGTAGGCTTTAAATGCTCTTTCATATGTACATAATAATTGCCTTTAAGTGCATTATTGCACATATGCATATATTGTAAGGAACATTAATTTAAGGAAGTAACATCGTCACCGTCTTTCTGAACAAATACGTTTAAATCAAAACTAAAAGTTATGTTGATTTAAAAATAGTAAAAATCGTGTTCATTAACATGATTAATGAACTTACCTATTTTGCAGACTGCTCTCTCTAATGTGGATAGGAAGTTGATTTTCTTGTAGCATAGAACCAAACAGGACAGTAGGTTGTGAAACCTTCTTGCATTCAGTCTCCAAAATCCCTCTTAAATCTTCTAGGACGATTTTGTTGGAAGTGGAAGTCTCAAAGAATTCCAAGGAAAAGGAGCGAGATTCTGTGTCAGGACTTGGAGCGCTCGTCTCTATGGCGAGCGATAGTGATGACATAGGCAAAGATGCTGAATCATCCTCTGACATGTGTTCTTCATCCGGAAGAACAGGCGAGTCTGGTTCAATAGATTTGAAGAGAGCACTGAGAGATTTCTGGAACTCATCATCTGAGTTGACTGTGATGTTCTGTGTGTCATCTGAAACAAAAACAGGTACAATTATATAACAGTCGCAACTCGACGAAAAAGGGTAACGTGTATCTTCCTTAAGTAGTTAAAATATTTTTAATCAATGTTTTATACATACCTATATCAGATGTGCCTCCAAAGTCAAATGACAAAAACAGGTACAATTATATAACAGTCGCAACTCGACGAAAAAGGGTAACGTGTATCTTCCTTAAGTAGTTAAAATATTTTTAATCAATGTTTTATACATACCTATATCAGATGTGCCTCCAAAGTCAAATGACTCCCAGGACATAAGGTCTGTAGTAAAGATGTCGGAGGAAAGAGGATATTCGGAATTTGCCATGTTTAACACTGATGAAGATGCAGATTGACAATGAGTCGAAGTTGTCAGCAACCACTTTTTATACAGAGTCAAGTTAACTGTGTTCACATGGTCATCAATTTGCCATCAAAACAAGTTGAACAGCATGTCTAAACGATGAGTACGCACTCAGTGAGTCATTCTCACTGATCCTAATTTAATTAGACTTCTTAAGAAAACACTACTGATGGACATACAGGAAACGATCAACGATGTTTTAACAAAAACAGAAAAAAAATCAAAAGCAAACATATTGGAACTGAAGTTATTTTAACCAGTATTTTGTAATTGGACAAACATTTTGGATACCATTTACTGTTTTGTAAACATTGAGGAAGTGAAACGTTTTCGTTGGTTTCACTCTTGTTTTAGGTGATGAATGTATTGTTATTGACAATGATGAAACATTAACATGCCACAAAGTTTTAGACAACAATTACTTGACAAAACTATTTCTGCGATATTACAATTTTCTGCATATTGTGTTTGATATTCTTTGTTAATTCTTAGATTTTCTGATAGATAAAAGTTATAAAATTGCATTTTACAATACAATTATATAATTTAAACCCATGTTTACATTTACCATATAACCATTTTGTAATACAAAGGAATTAAAAAAATATGAATACTATGATCAAATTTGTTTTGATTGAATGAGTAGTTTTAAACAACTATGATTATAAATGGAGTTATTTTTGTTCATGAAATAATTGATTTTGAAAATTCTTGGATAGATTGTCAAGAGTACTTTTTTATATGATTTTCAAAAATGTATGATATCAAAGTGCGTTTTAATAAGAAAACAACTCCTCTTCACATTACAAATTATATATGGATGTTGGTTAATATCATGTATTGTAATTAAAAACCATTTTCAATTTTGTAGTGTAATTGCTTTAGCGTGTAGATTGTTTATCATATATCTTAATCTTTGTCGTCATTCCTCAAAACCTTTACAAACCAACGTTAAATTTGTGAAGAAAACTTGAGTAGTGGATATTGAAACGTCTTTGATATCCTTTGTCTGTATAACGCATGCTTTTCGCCAAGAAATAGGTCAATTGCTCAGTAGGTTGTTATATTGAGTTAGGTGTAAATAGAGAAGTGTCTCCCATAAGGTTCAAATTGTATCTTTAGTTCCGAAATATCATTGCAAGACGTATTTGTAAATGCAACACATGACAATATATTCATTTCAAGGTTTTATTCAAACAAACAACAAATGTAACAAAACATTAATGTAGCATTTCATGTCATGCAAGACGTATACAATAGCACTTCATATTTGATAACAATCATAACAAGTGGTACACTGTTCATATACAAGTAATTGCAAAGATGTACACAATCAATTTACATGTATGCACTCAGGTCAATTGCACGAAGCAAGGTACTGTCTTTGAGACCATGGCGAGAACGGAACTTTCTCTTGGCAATCTCGGATCTAGGCCTTGTGTTGCACTGCCTGCTGCGTTTGTTTCCAAACCACTTCTTGACTTGATCAACACTAATTGATCCTGAGAGTGCGAGGGCTTCGCACACGGTGGCAGATGGATATGGATGATGAAGGTTTGATAGGTACCAGCTTTCCATGAATTGAACTGCACGTTTGGTCAGAGGTGGTCTTCGCTTCACGCCTGGAACACTGATACGAGACTGCTTGATGGTTTCTTGTTCCTTTTCTTCCAATAGAGCCAAGCTTTTCTCAACCCGATCCATAACCTGAAAAAATAAGAATACTTAAGATTAAACAAAGTTGAATTTGAAAACATAATTAACAGAACACTTTGGTAAATAATAAACTGCATTAAAGGACAGAGCCATAAGAAATAGTTGATTTGAAATTAACAGTTTTGGAAGGAATACATTGCAAAACATCAGATGTGTATATTTTGTTGAGTGAATGTTTACCTGGTGGATTTGAACATCAAAGTGCCGACAAAGCCAATCTTTGTAGTGTGCTGTCATCTGAGTATCTGTCATCAGGTTCATCCTTTCCATCTCAATACTTGCAGCATGGAAGCGGAACAAGGTAGATAATTCTCGTACTTGGTCAGGGAAGCTTTTCTCCAAGTGTCGAAATCTGAAAAGGTAGATAATTGACATGTAAGTCTGCTTGCGTTTTATAAGTAGGCTTTAAATGCTCTTTCATATGTACATAATAATTGCCTTTAAGTGCATTATTGCACATATGCATATATTGTAAGGAACATTAATTTAAGGAAGTAACATCGTCACCGTCTTTCTGAACAAATACGTTTAAATCAAAACTAAAAGTTATGTTGATTTAAAAATAGTAAAAATCGTGTTCATTAACATGATTAATGAACTTACCTATTTTGCAGACTGCTCTTTCTAATGTGGATAGGAAGTTGATTTTCTTGTAGCATAGAACCAAACAGGACAGTAGGTTGTGAAACCTTCTTGCATTCAGTCTCCAAAATCCCTCTTAAATCTTCTAGGACGATTTTGTTGGAAGTGGAAGTCTCAAAGAATTCCAAGGAAAAGGAGCGAGATTCTGTGTCAGGACTTGGAGCGCTCGTCTCTATGGCGAGCGATAGTGATGACATAGGCAAAGATGCTGAATCATCCTCTGACATGTGTTCTTCATCCGGAAGAACAGGCGAGTCTGGTTCAATAGATTTGAAGAGAGCACTGAGAGATTTCTGGAACTCATCATCTGAGTTGACTGTGATGTTCTGTGTGTCATCTGAAACAAAAACAGGTACAATTATATAACAGTCGCAACTCGACGAAAAAGGGTAACGTGTATCTTCCTTAAGTAGTTAAAATATTTTTAATCAATGTTTTATACATACCTATATCAGATGTGCCTCCAAAGTCAAATGACAAAAACAGGTACAATTATATAACAGTCGCAACTCGACGAAAAAGGGTAACGTGTATCTTCCTTAAGTAGTTAAAATATTTTTAATCAATGTTTTATACATACCTATATCAGATGTGCCTCCAAAGTCAAATGACTCCCAGGACATAAGGTCTGTAGTAAAGATGTCGGAGGAAAGAGGATATTCGGAATTTGCCATGTTTAACACTGATGAAGATGCAGATTGACAATGAGTCGAAGTTGTCAGCAACCACTTTTTATACAGAGTCAAGTTAACTGTGTTCACATGGTCATCAATTTGCCATCAAAACAAGTTGAACAGCATGTCTAAACGATGAGTACGCACTCAGTGAGTCATTCTCACTGATCCTAATTTAATTAGACTTCTTAAGAAAACACTACTGATGGACATACAGGAAACGATCAACGATGTTTTAACAAAAACAGAAAAAAAATCAAAAGCAAACATATTGGAACTGAAGTTATTTTAACCAGTATTTTGTAATTGGACAAACATTTTGGATACCATTTACTGTTTTGTAAACATTGAGGAAGTGAAACGTTTTCGTTGGTTTCACTCTTGTTTTAGGTGATGAATGTATTGTTATTGACAATGATGAAACATTAACATGCCACAAAGTTTTAGACAACAATTACTTGACAAAACTATTTCTGCGATATTACAATTTTCTGCATATTGTGTTTGATATTCTTTGTTAATTCTTAGATTTTCTGATAGATAAAAGTTATAAAATTGCATTTTACAATACAATTATATAATTTAAACCCATGTTTACATTTACCATATAACCATTTTGTAATACAAAGGAATTAAAAAAATATGAATACTATGATCAAATTTGTTTTGATTGAATGAGTAGTTTTAAACAACTATGATTATAAATGGAGTTATTTTTGTTCATGAAATAATTGATTTTGAAAATTCTTGGATAGATTGTCAAGAGTACTTTTTTATATGATTTTCAAAAATGTATGATATCAAAGTGCGTTTTAATAAGAAAACAACTCCTCTTCACATTACAAATTATATATGGATGTTGGTTAATATCATGTATTGTAATTAAAAACCATTTTCAATTTTGTAGTGTAATTGCTTTAGCGTGTAGATTGTTTATCATATATCTTAATCTTTGTCGTCATTCCTCAAAACCTTTACAAACCAACGTTAAATTTGTGAAGAAAACTTGAGTAGTGGATATTGAAACGTCTTTGATATCCTTTGTCTGTATGACGCATGCTTTTCGCCAAGAAATAGGTCAATTGCTCAGTAGGTTGTTATATTGAGTTAGGTGTAAATAGAGAAGTGTCTCCCATAAGGTTCAAATTGAATCTTTAGTTCCGAAATATCATTGCAAGACGTATTTGTAAATGCAACACATGACAATATATTCATTTCAAGGTTTTATTCAAACAAACAACAAATGTAACAAAACATTAATGTAGCATTTCATGTCATGCAAGACGTATACAATAGCACTTCATATTTGATAACAATCATAACAAGTGGTACACTGTTCATATACAAGTAATTGCAAAGATGTACACAATCAATTTACATGTATGCACTCAGGTCAATTGCACGAAGCAAGGTACTGTCTTTGAGACCATGGCGAGAACGGAACTTTCTCTTGGCAATCTCGGATCTAGGCCTTGTGTTGCACTGCCTGCTGCGTTTGTTTCCAAACCACTTCTTGACTTGATCAACACTAATTGATCCTGAGAGTGCGAGGGCTTCGCACACGGTGGCAGATGGATATGGATGATGAAGGTTTGATAGGTACCAGCTTTCCATGAATTGAACTGCACGTTTGGTCAGAGGTTGTCTTCGCTTCACGCCTGGAACACTGATACGAGACTGCTTGATGGTTTCTTGTTCCTTTTCTTCCAATAGAGCCAAGCTTTTCTCAACCCGATCCATAACCTGAAAAAATAAGAATACTTAAGATTAAACAAAGTTGAATTTGAAACATAATTAACAGAACACTTTGGTAAAGAATAAACTGCATTAAAGGACAGAGCCATAAGAAATAGTTGATTTGAAATTAACAGTTTTGGAAGGAATACATTGCAAAACATCAGATGTGTATATTTTGTTGAGTGAATGTTTACCTGGTGGATTTGAACATCAAAGTGCCGACAAAGCCAATCTTTGTAGTGTGCTGTCATCTGAGTATCTGTCATCAGGTTCATCCTTTCCATCTCAATACTTGCAGCATGGAAGCGGAACAAGGTAGATAATTCTCGTACTTGGTCAGGGAAGTTTCTCCAAGTGTCGAAATCTGAAAAGGTAGATAATTGACATGTAAGTCTGCTTGCGTTTTATAAGTAGGCTTTAAATGCTCTTTCATATGTACATAATAATTGCCTTTAAGTGCATTATGTACATATGCATATATTGTAAGGAACATTAATTTAAGGAAGTAACATCGTCACCGTCTTTCTGAACAAATACGTTTAAATCAAAACTAAAAGTTATGTTGATTTAAAAATAGTAAAAATCGTGTTCATTAACATGATTAATGAACTTACCTATTTTGCAGACTGCTCTTTCTAATGTGGATAGGAAGTTGATTTTCTTGTAGCATAGAACCAAACAGGACAGTAGGTTGTGAAACCTTCTTGCATTCAGTCTCCAAAATCCCTCTTAAATCTTCTAGGACGATTTTGTTGGAAGTGGAAGTCTCAAAGAATTCCAAGGAAAAGGAGCGAGATTCTGTGTCAGGACTTGGAGCGCTCGTCTCTATGGCGAGCGATAGTGATGACATAGGCAAAGATGCTGAATCATCCTCTGACATGTGTTCTTCATCCGGAAGAACAGGCGAGTCTGGTTCAATAGATTTGAAGAGAGCACTGAGAGATTTCTGGAACTCATCATCTGAGTTGACTGTGATGTTCTGTGTGCCATCTGAAACAAAAACAGGTACAATTATATAACAGTCGCAACTCGACGAAAAAGGGTAACGTGTATCTTCCTTAAGTAGTTAAAATATATTTAATCAATGTTTTATACATACCTATATCAGATGTGCCTCCAAAGTCAAATGACTCCCAGGACATAAGGTCTGTAGTAAAGATGTCGGAGGAAAGAGGATATTCGGAATTTGCCATGTTTAACACTGATGAAGATGCAGATTGACAATGAGTCGAAGTTGGTGATGAATGTATTGTTATTGACAATGATGAAACATTGACATGCCACAAAGTTTTAGACAACAATTACTTGACAAAACTATTTCTGCGATATTACAATTTTCTGCATATTGTGTTTGATATTCTTTGTTAATTCTTAGATTTTCTGATAGATAAAAGTTATAAAATTGCATTTTACAATACAATTATATAATTTAAACCCATGTTTACATTTACCATATAACCATTTTGTAATACAAAGGAATTAAAAAAATATGAATACTATGATCAAATTTGTTTTGATTGAATGAGTAGTTTTAAACAACTATGATTATAAATGGAGTTATTTTTGTTCATGAAATAATTGATTTTGAAAATTCTTGGATAGATTGTCAAGAGTACTTTTTTATATGATTTTCAAAAATGTATGATATCAAAGTGCGTTTTAATAAGAAAACAACTCCTCTTCACATTACAAATTATATATGGATGTTGGTTAATATCATGTATTGTAATTAAAAACCATTTTCAATTTTGTAGTGTAATTGCTTTAGCGTGTAGATTGTTTATCATATATCTTAATCTTTGTCGTCATTCCTCAAAACCTTTACAAACCAACGTTAAATTTGTGAAGAAAACTTGAGTAGTGGATATTGAAACGTCTTTGATATCCTTTGTCTGTATGACGCATGCTTTTCGCCAAGAAATAGGTCAATTGCTCAGTAGGTTGTTATATTGAGTTAGGTGTAAATAGAGAAGTGTCTCCCATAAGGTTCAAATTGTATCTTTAGTTCCGAAATATCATTGCAAGACGTATTTGTAAATGCAACACATGACAATATATTCATTTCAAGGTTTTATTCAAACAAACAACAAATGTAACAAAACATTAATGTAGCATTTCATGTCATGCAAGACGTATACAATAGCACTTCATATTTGATAACAATCATAACAAGTGGTACACTGTTCATATACAAGTAATTGCAAAGATGTACACAATCAATTTACATGTATGCACTCAGGTCAATTGCAAAGGTAAAGAAGGTAGATAATTCTCGTACTTGGTCAGGGAAGCTTTTCTCCAAGTGTCAAAATCTGAAAAAGGGTAGTATCAATGACTGTTCCAATTATAGACCGGTTGCACTGACGAGTTGTTTAGCAAAGGTTTTTGAAAAATGTATTTTTAAACATGTCTTTAACTACTTTAGGGAAAACGATATACTTTCCAATCTTCAATCCGGATTTACGCCAGGAGATTCAACTGTTAACCAATTAACGTATCTGTACGATTTCATTGCTGGTGCAGTAGATAAAGGTAAAGAAATTAGAGCAGTATTCTGCGATGTTAGTAAAGCTTTTGATAAAGTTTGGCACAAAGGTATTATATACAAACTAAAATCATATGGTATAAACGGTAACCTCATAAAGTGGTTTGAAAGTTATCTTGAGGATAGAATACAACGGGTTGTTATTAATGGTTTTAGATCCGATAATAGAACTCTCTTTGCTGGTGTACCACAGGGTTCAGTTTTAGGCCCCCTTTTATTTATTGTATATATTAATGATATAGTTGAAGGGATAAGCAGCAATATACGCCTTTTTGCGGATGATACCTCTTTATATGTGATCATTGGTGATCCTGATGAAACGGCCCTTAATATGAATGAGGATTTACAGCGAATAGCCGAATGGGCGGATAAATGGCAGGTATCTTTTAATCCAAGTAAGACAGAATCAGTACACTTTACTCGGAAATATCAACCAACTGCAATGCCAAATTTAACAATGAATGATGAAGTTATAACATCTGTTGACAGTCATAAACACTTAGGTCTCATATTACAACACGATTGTACCTGGAACGAACACATTAATGACATTGCAAAAAAAGTTGCACCCATGGTAAATTGTCTAAGAAGCCTCAAATATCGTCTTAACCGAAAAACATTAGAAACAATGTACAAACAGTTCATTTTGCCAGTCTTCGATTACTGCAGTCACATATGGGATAATTGCACCAAACAGCAAGCGGATATACTTGAAAAGCTTAATCTTGACGCTCTAAGAACCGTGTGTGGTGCTGTTCGAGGCACCAGCCATCATAAGATTTATAAAGAAACTAATTGTCAACCGCTGTGTCAAAGAAGATATTTTCAAAAAATGACGATGTTTTATAAAATGATCAATAACATAACGCCGAGTTATCTTAGTAATCTTGTACCCCCTAGTTTATCGGATGTCTCTGATTATAATTTACGCAATAACACGAATCTTCAAACTATCAACTCTAAAACTGCGAATTATGCACGGTCTTTTCTTCCAAATACTGTTACATTATGGAATTCTTTGCCTTCTGAACAGAGAGAAATACAGTCCCTTTCAAGATTCAAAAATGCACTTCTAAATAATAAAAATACCTACTGCCATTTTGATCTAAACAGTGGAAGCAGAGTTTGCCAAATCATTCATTGTCGTCTTCGACTTGAATGCAGTGATCTAAATGCACACAAATACCAACGCTTTATATCTGAAACCACATCCTGCCCCTGTGGCCATGATTATGAAGACTCTATTCATTACTTTTTCGTATGTCCTATTTTCAACGATATACGACAAACTATGTATTTCTACACTAATGGATTTGACCTAAAATCAGTTCTTTTCGGAAATCAAAACTCTTCAGACAGTGTAAACAAAGAACTTATAAATTCCGTGCACATGTTTATAAATTTAAGTGGCAGATTTGATCCAAAATAGTTTCAAATGACATTTTGACAACTAGAAATGATTGGTGTATTATTATTTCAGACATGTAATATGATTTATTGTACATTCATCATGACATTTTATGTATTTTGTATCCCGGAGCGGCATTGACATAAGCGTCAGCTTGTTTGCCAATCCGGATCCATTTATGGAAATAAATATGTTTAAATCAAATCTGAAAAGGTAGATAATTGACATGTAAGTCTGCTTGCGTTTTATAAGTAGGCTTTAAATGCTCTTTCATATGTACATAATAATTGCCTTTAAGTGCATTATTGCACATATGCATATATTGTAAGGAACATTAATTTAAGGAAGTAACATCGTCACCGTCTTTCTGAACAAATACGTTTAAATCAAAACTAAAAGTTATGTTGATTTAAAAATAGTAAAAATCGTGTTCATTAACATGATTAATGAACTTACCTATTTTGCAGACTGCTCTTTCTAATGTGGATAGGAAGTTGATTTTCTTGTAGCATAGAACCAAACAGGACAGTAGGTTGTGAAACCTTCTTGCATTCAGTCTCCAAAATCCCTCTTAAATCTTCTAGGACGATTTTGTTGGAAGTGGAAGTCTCAAAGAATTCCAAGGAAAAGGAGCGAGATTCTGTGTCAGGACTTGGAGCGCTCGTCTCTATGGCGAGCGATAGTGATGACATAGGCAAAGATGCTGAATCATCCTCTGACATGTGTTCTTCATCCGGAAGAACAGGCGAGTCTGGTTCAATAGATTTGAAGAGAGCACTGAGAGATTTCTGGAACTCATCATCTGAGTTGACTGTGATGTTCTGTGTGTCATCTGAAACAAAAACAGGTACAATTATATAACAGTCGCAACTCGACGAAAAAGGGTAACGTGTATCTTCCTTAAGTAGTTAAAATATTTTTAATCAATGTTTTATACATACCTATATCAGATGTGCCTCCAAAGTCAAATGACAAAAACAGGTACAATTATATAACAGTCGCAACTCGACGAAAAAGGGTAACGTGTATCTTCCTTAAGTAGTTAAAATATTTTTAATCAATGTTTTATACATACCTATATCAGATGTGCCTCCAAAGTCAAATGACTCCCAGGACATAAGGTCTGTAGTAAAGATGTCGGAGGAAAGAGGATATTCGGAATTTGCCATGTTTAACACTGATGAAGATGCAGATTGACAATGAGTCGAAGTTGTCAGCAACCACTTTTTATACAGAGTCAAGTTAACTGTGTTCACATGGTCATCAATTTGCTTTCAAAACAAGTTGAACAGCATGTCTAAACGATGAGTACGCACTCAGTGAGCCATTCTCACTGATCCTAATTTAATTAGACTTCTTAAGAAAACACTACTGATGGACATACAGGAAACGATCAACGATGTTTTAACAAAAACAGAAAAAAATCAAAAGCAAACATATTGGAACTGAAGTTATTTTAACCAGTATTTTGTAATTGGACAAACATTTTGGATACCATTTACTGTTTTGTAAACATTGAGGAAGTGAAACGTTTTCGTTGGTTTCACTCTTGTTTTAGGTGATGAATGTATTGTTATTGACAATGATGAAACATTAACATGCCACAAAGTTTTAGACAACAATTACTTGACAAAACTATTTCTGCGATATTACAATTTTCTGCATATTGTGTTTGATATTCTTTGTTAATTCTTAGATTTTCTGATAGATAAAAGTTATAAAATTGCATTTTACAATACAATTATATAATTTAAACCCATGTTTACATTTACCATATAACCATTTTGTAATACAAAGGAATTAAAAAAATATGAATACTATGATCAAATTTGTTTTGATTGAATGAGTAGTTTTAAACAACTATGATTATAAATGGAGTTATTTTTGTTCATGAAATAATTGAGCTGTTTGAGTGGCATTCTAGAAGTTGATGGTATAAGGAAGACAAGAGTGATTCTATGGATGAACAACTTCTTTATTGGATGGTGGCGACGTTTCGGTATAGATTCTTATACCGTTATGATAACGGTATAAGAATCTATACCGAAACGTCGCCACCATCCAATAAAGAAGTTGTTCATCCATAGAATCACTCTTGTCTTCCTTATGAAATAATTGATTTTGAAAATTCTTGGATAGATTGTCAAGAGTACTTTTTTATATGATTTTCAAAAATGTATGATATCAAAGTGCGTTTTAATAAGAAAACAACTCCTCTTCACATTACAAATTATATATGGATGTTGGTTAATATCATGTATTGTAATTAAAAACCATTTTCAATTTTGTAGTGTAATTGCTTTAGCGTGTAGATTGTTTATCATATATCTTAATCTTTGTCGTCATTCCTCAAAACCTTTACAAACCAACGTTAAATTTGTGAAGAAAACTTGAGTAGTGGATATTGAAACGTCTTTGATATCCTTTGTCTGTATGACGCATGCTTTTCGCCAAGAAATAGGTCAATTGCTCAGTAGGTTGTTATATTGAGTTAGGTGTAAATAGAGAAGTGTCTCCCATAAGGTTCAAATTGTATCTTTAGTTCCGAAATATCATTGCAAGACGTATTTGTAAATGCAACACATGACAATATATTCATTTCAAGGTTTTATTCAAACAAACAACAAATGTAACAAAACATTAATGTAGCATTTCATGTCATGCAAGACGTATACAATAGCACTTCATATTTGATAACAATCATAACAAGTGGTACACTGTTCATATACAAGTAATTGCAAAGATGTACACAATCAATTTACATGTATGCACTCAGGTCAATTGCACGAAGCAAGGTACTGTCTTTGAGACCATGGCGAGAACGGAACTTTCTCTTGGCAATCTCGGATCTAGGCCTTGTGTTGCACTGCCTGCTGCGTTTGTTTCCAAACCACTTCTTGACTTGATCAACACTAATTGATCCTGAGAGTGCGAGGGCTTCGCACACGGTGGCAGATGGATATGGATGATGAAGGTTTGATAGGTACCAGCTTTCCATGAATTGAACTGCACGTTTGGTCAGAGGTGGTCTTCGCTTCACGCCTGGAACACTGATACGAGACTGCTTGATGGTTTCTTGTTCCTTTTCTTCCAATAGAGCCAAGCTTTTCTCAACCCGATCCATAACCTGAAAAAATAAGAATACTTAAGATTAAACAAGTTGAATTTGAAAACATAATTAACAGAACACTTTGGTAAATAATAAACTGCATTAAAGGACAGAGCCATAAGAAATAGTTGATTTGAAATTAACAGTTTTGGAAGGAATACATTGCAAAACATCAGATGTGTATATTTTGTTGAGTGAATGTTTACCTGGTGGATTTGAACATCAAAGTGCCGACAAAGCCAATCTTTGTAGTGTGCTGTCATCTGAGTATCTGTCATCAGGTTCATCCTTTCCATCTCAATACTTGCAGCATGGAAGCGGAACAAGGTAGATAATTCTCGTACTTGGTCAGGGAAGCTTTTCTCCAAGTGTCGAAATCTGAAAAGGTAGATAATTGACATGTAAGTCTGCTTGCGTTTTATAAGTAGGCTTTAAATGCTCTTTCATATGTACATAATAATTGCCTTTAAGTGCATTATTGCACATATGCATATATTGTAAGGAACATTAATTTAAGGAAGTAACATCGTCACCGTCTTTCTGAACAAATACGTTTAAATCAAAACTAAAAGTAATGTTGATTTAAAAATAGTAAAAATCGTGTTCATTAACATGATTAATGAACTTACCTATTTTGCAGACTGCTCTTTCTAATGTGGATAGGAAGTTGATTTTCTTGTAGCATAGAACCAAACAGGACAGTAGGTTGTGAAACCTTCTTGCATTCAGTCTCCAAAATCCCTCTTAAATCTTCTAGGACGATTTTGTTGGAAGTGGAAGTCTCAAAGAATTCCAAGGAAAAGGAGCAAGATTCTGTGTCAGGACTTGGAGCGCTCGTCTCTATGGCGAGCGATAGTGATGACATAGGCAAAGATGCTGAATCTTTCTCTGACATGTGTTCTTCATCCGGAAGAACAGGCGAGTCTGGTTCAATAGATTTGAAGAGGGCACTGAGAGATTTCTGGAACTCATCATCTGAGTTGACTGTGATGTTCTGTGTGTCATCTGAAACAAAAACAGGTACAATTATATAACAGTCGCAACTTGACGAAAAAGGGTAACGTGTATCTTCCTTAAGTAGTTAAAATATTTTTAATCAATGTTTTATACATACCTATATCAGATGTGCCTCCAAAGTCAAATGACAAAAACAGGTACAATTATATAACAGTCGCAACTCGACGAAAAAGGGTAACGTGTATCTTCCTTAAGTAGTTAAAATATTTTTAATCAATGTTTTATACATACCTATATCAGATGTGCCTCCAAAGTCAAATGACTCCCAGGACATAAGGTCTGTAGTAAAGATGTCGGAGGAAAGAGGATATTCGGAATTTGCCATGTTTAACACTGATGAAGATGCAGATTGACAATGAGTCGAAGTTGTCAGCAACCACTTTTTATACAGAGTCAAGTTAACTGTGTTCACATGGTCATCAATTTGCCATCAAAACAAGTTGAACAGCATGTCTAAACGATGAGTACGCACTCAGTGAGTCATTCTCACTGATCCTAATTTAATTAGACTTCTTAAGAAAACACTACTGATGGACATACAGGAAACGATCAACGATGTTTTAACAAAAACAGAAAAAAATCAAAAGCAAACATATTGGAACTGAAGTTATTTTAACCAGTATTTTGTAATTGGACAAACATTTTGGATACCATTTACTGTTTTGTAAACATTGAGGAAGTGAAACGTTTTCGTTGGTTTCACTCTTGTTTTAGGTGATGAATGTATTGTTATTGACAATGATGAAACATTAACATGCCACAAAGTTTTAGACAACAATTACTTGACAAAACTATTTCTGCGATATTACAATTTTCTGCATATTGTGTTTGATATTCTTTGTTAATTCTTAGATTTTCTGATAGATAAAAGTTATAAAATTGCATTTTACAATACAATTATATAATTTAAACCCATGTTTACATTTACCATATAACCATTTTGTAATACAAAGGAATTAAAAAAATATGAATACTATGATCAAATTTGTTTTGATTGAATGAGTAGTTTTAAACAACTATGATTATAAATGGAGTTATTTTTGTTCATGAAATAATTGATTTTGAAAATTCTTGGATAGATTGTCAAGAGTACTTTTTTATATGATTTTCAAAAATGTATGATATCAAAGTGCGTTTTAATAAGAAAACAACTCCTCTTCACATTACAAATTATATATGGATGTTGGTTAATATCATGTATTGTAATTAAAAACCATTTTCAATTTTGTAGTGTAATTGCTTTAGCGTGTAGATTGTTTATCATATATCTTAATCTTTGTCGTCATTCCTCAAAACCTTTACAAACCAACGTTAAATTTGTGAAGAAAACTTGAGTAGTGGATATTGAAACGTCTTTGATATCCTTTGTCTGTATGACGCATGCTTTTCGCCAAGAAATAGGTCAATTGCTCAGTAGGTTGTTATATTGAGTTAGGTGTAAATAGAGAAGTGTCTCCCATAAGGTTCAAATTGTATCTTTAGTTCCGAAATATCATTGCAAGACGTATTTGTAAATGCAACACATGACAATATATTCATTTCAAGGTTTTATTCAAACAAACAACAAATGTAACAAAACATTAATGTAGCATTTCATGTCATGCAAGACGTATACAATAGCACTTCATATTTGATAACAATCATAACAAGTGGTACACTGTTCATATACAAGTAATTGCAAAGATGTACACAATCAATTTACATGTATGCACTCAGGTCAATTGCACGAAGCAAGGTACTGTCTTTGAGACCATGGCGAGAACGGAACTTTCTCTTGGCAATCTCGGATCTAGGCCTTGTTTTGCACTGCCTGCTGCGTTTGTTTCCAAACCACTTCTTGACTTGATCAACACTAATTGATCCTGAGAGTGCGAGGGCTTCGCACACGGTGGCAGATGGATATGGATGATGAAGGTTTGATAGGTACCAGCTTTCCATGAATTGAACTGCACGTTTGGTCAGAGGTGGTCTTCGCTTCACGCCTGGAACACTGATACGAGACTGCTTGATGGTTTCTTGTTCCTTTTCTTCCAATAGAGCCAAGCTTTTCTCAACCCGATCCATAACCTGAAAAAATAAGAATACTTAAGATTAAACAAGTTGAATTTGAAAACATAATTAACAGAACACTTTGGTAAATAATAAACTGCATTAAAGGACAGAGCCATAAGAAATAGTTGATTTGAAATTAACAGTTTTGGAAGGAATACATTGCAAAACATCAGATGTGTATATTTTGTTGAGTGAATGTTTACCTGGTGGATTTGAACATCAAAGTGCCGACAAAGCCAATCTTTGTAGTGTGCTGTCATCTGAGTATCTGTCATCAGGTTCATCCTTTCCATCTCAATACTTGCAGCATGGAAGCGGAACAAGGTAGATAATTCTCGTACTTGGTCAGGGAAGCTTTTCTCCAAGTGTCGAAATCTGAAAAGGTAGATAATTGACATGTAAGTCTGCTTGCGTTTTATAAGTAGGCTTTAAATGCTCTTTCATATGTACATAATAATTGCCTTTAAGTGCATTATTGCACATATGCATATATTGTAAGGAACATTAATTTAAGGAAGTAACATCGTCACCGTCTTTCTGAACAAATACGTTTAAATCAAAACTAAAAGTTATGTTGATTTAAAAATAGTAAAAATCGTGTTCATTAACATGATTAATGAACTTACCTATTTTGCAGACTGCTCTTTCTAATGTGGATAGGAAGTTGATTTTCTTGTAGCATAGAACCAAACAGGACAGTAGGTTGTGAAACCTTCTTGCATTCAGTCTCCAAAATCCCTCTTAAATCTTCTAGGACGATTTTGTTGGAAGTGGAAGTCTCAAAGAATTCCAAGGAAAAGGAGCGAGATTCTGTGTCAGGACTTGGAGCGCTCGTCTCTATGGCTGACAATAGTGATGACATAGGCAAAGATGCTGAATCATCCTCTGACATGTGTTCTTCATCCGGAAGAACAGGCGAGTCTGGTTCAATAGATTTGAAGAGAGCACTGAGAGATTTCTGGAACTCATCATCTGAGTTGACTGTGATGTTCTGTGTGTCATCTGAAACAAAAACAGGTACAATTATATAACAGTCTTAACTCGACGAAAAAGGGTAACGTGTATCTTCCTTAAGTAGTTAAAATATTTTTAATCAATGTTTTATACATACCTATATCAGATGTGCCTCCAAAGTCAAATGACTCCCAGGACAGAAGGTCTGTAGTAAAGATGTCGGAGGAAAGAGGATATTCGGAATTTGCCATGTTTAACACTGATGAAGATGCAGATTGACAATGAGTCGAAGTTGTCAGCAACCACTTTTTATACAGAGTCAAGTTAACTGTGTTCACATGGTCATCAATTTGCCATCAAAACAAGTTGAACAGCATGTCTAAACGATGAGTACGCACTCAGTGAGTCATTCTCACTGATCCTAATTTAATTAGACTTCTTAAGAAAACACTACTGATGGACATACAGGAAACGATCAACGATGTTTTAACAAAAACAGAAAAAAATCAAAAGCAAACATATTGGAACTGAAGTTATTTTAACCAGTATTTTGTAATTGGACAAACATTTTGGATACCATTTACTGTTTTGTAAACATTGAGGAAGTGAAACGTTTTCGTTGGTTTCACTCTTGTTTTAGGTGATGAATGTATTGTTATTGACAATGATGAAACATTAACATGCCACAAAGTTTTAGACAACAATTACTTGACAAAACTATTTCTGCGATATTACAATTTTCTGCATATTGTGTTTGATATTCTTTGTTAATTCTTAGATTTTCTGATAGATAAAAGTTATAAAATTGCATTTTACAATACAATTATATAATTTAAACCCATGTTTACATTTACCATATAACCATTTTGTAATACAAAGGAATTAAAAAAATATGAATACTATGATCAAATTTGTTTTGATTGAATGAGTAGTTTTAAACAACTATGATTATAAATGGAGTTATTTTTGTTCATGAAATAATTGATTTTGAAAATTCTTGGATAGATTGTCAAGAGTACTTTTTTATATGATTTTCAAAAATGTATGATATCAAAGTGCGTTTTAATAAGAAAACAACTCCTCTTCACATTACAAATTATATATGGATGTTGGTTAATATCATGTATTGTAATTAAAAACCATTTTCAATTTTGTAGTGTAATTGCTTTAGCGTGTAGATTGTTTATCATATATCTTAATCTTTGTCGTCATTCCTCAAAACCTTTACAAACCAACGTTAAATTTGTGAAGAAAACTTGAGTAGTGGATATTGAAACGTCTTTGATATCCTTTGTCTGTATGACGCATGCTTTTCGCCAAGAAATAGGTCAATTGCTCAGTAGGTTGTTATATTGAGTTAGGTGTAAATAGAGAAGTGTCTCCCAAAAGGTTCAAATTGTATCTTTAGTTCCGAAATATCATTGCAAGACGTATTTGTAAATGCAACACATGACAATATATTCATTTCAAGGTTTTATTCAAACAAACAACAAATGTAACAAAACATTAATGTAGCATTTCATGTCATGCAAGACGTATACAATAGCACTTCATATTTGATAACAATCATAACAAGTGGTACACTGTTCATATACAAGTAATTGCAAAGATGTACACAATCAATTTACATGTATGCACTCAGGTCAATTGCACGAAGCAAGGTACTGTCTTTGAGACCATGGCGAGAACGGAACTTTCTCTTGGCAATCTCGGATCTAGGCCTTGTTTTGCACTGCCTGCTGCGTTTGTTTCCAAACCACTTCTTGACTTGATCAACACTAATTGATCCTGAGAGTGCGAGGGCTTCGCACACGGTGGCAGATGGATATGGATGATGGTTTGATAGGTACCAGCTTTCCATGAATTGAACTGCACGTTTGGTCAGAGGTGGTCTTCGCTTCACGCCTGGAACACTGATACGAGACTGCTTGATGGTTTCTTGTTCCTTTTCTTCCAATAGAGCCAAGCTTTTCTCAACCCGATCCATAACCTGAAAAAATAAGAATACTTAAGATTAAACAAGTTGAATTTGAAAACATAATTAACAGAACACTTTGGTAAATAATAAACTGCATTAAAGGACAGAGCCATAAGAAATAGTTGATTTGAAATTAACAGTTTTGGAAGGAATACATTGCAAAACATCAGATGTGTATATTTTGTTGAGTGAATGTTTACCTGGTGGATTTGAACATCAAAGTGCCGACAAAGCCAATCTTTGTAGTGTGCTGTCATCTGAGTATCTGTCATCAGGTTCATCCTTTCCATCTCAATACTTGCAGCATGGAAGCGGAACAAGGTAGATAATTCTCGTACTTGGTCAGGGAAGCTTTTCTCCAAGTGTCGAAATCTGAAAAGGTAGATAATTGACATGTAAGTCTGCTTGCGTTTTATAAGTAGGCTTTAAATGCTCTTTCATATGTACATAATAATTGCCTTTAAGTGCATTATTGCACATATGCATATATTGTAAGGAACATTAATTTAAGGAAGTAACATCGTCACCGTCTTTCTGAACAAATACGTTTAAATCAAAACTAAAAGTTATGTTGATTTAAAAATAGTAAAAATCGTGTTCATTAACATGATTAATGAACTTACCTATTTTGCAGACTGCTCTTTCTAATGTGGATAGGAAGTTGATTTTCTTGTAGCATAGAACCAAACAGGACAGTAGGTTGTGAAACCTTCTTGCATTCAGTCTCCAAAATCCCTCTTAAATCTTCTAGGACGATTTTGTTGGAAGTGGAAGTCTCAAAGAATTCCAAGGAAAAGGAGCGAGATTCTGTGTCAGGACTTGGAGCGCTCGTCTCTATGGCTGACAATAGTGATGACATAGGCAAAGATGCTGAATCATCCTCTGACATGTGTTCTTCATCCGGAAGAACAGGCGAGTCTGGTTCAATAGATTTGAAGAGAGCACTGAGAGATTTCTGGAACTCATCATCTGAGTTGACTGTGATGTTCTGTGTGTCATCTGAAACAAAAACAGGTACAATTATATAACAGTCTTAACTCGACGAAAAAGGGTAACGTGTATCTTCCTTAAGTAGTTAAAATATTTTTAATCAATGTTTTATACATACCTATATCAGATGTGCCTCCAAAGTCAAATGACTCCCAGGACAGAAGGTCTGTAGTAAAGATGTCGGAGGAAAGAGGATATTCGGAATTTGCCATGTTTAACACTGATGAAGATGCAGATTGACAATGAGTCGAAGTTGTCAGCAACCACTTTTTATACAGAGTCAAGTTAACTGTGTTCACATGGTCATCAATTTGCCATCAAAACAAGTTGAACAGCATGTCTAAACGATGAGTACGCACTCAGTGAGTCATTCTCACTGATCCTAATTTAATTAGACTTCTTAAGAAAACACTACTGATGGACATAAAGGAAACGATCAACGATGTTTTAACAAAAACAGAAAAAAATCAAAAGCAAACATATTGGAACTGAAGTTATTTTAACCAGTATTTTGTAATTGGACAAACATTTTGGATACCATTTACTGTTTTGTAAACATTGAGGAAGTGAAACGTTTTCGTTGGTTTCACTCTTGTTTTAGGTGATGAATGTATTGTTATTGACAATGATGAAACATTAACATGCCACAAAGTTTTAGACAACAATTACTTGACAAAACTATTTCTGCGATATTACAATTTTCTGCATATTGTGTTTGATATTCTTTGTTAATTCTTAGATTTTCTGATAGATAAAAGTTATAAAATTGCATTTTACAATACAATTATATAATTTAAACCCATGTTTACATTTACCATATAACCATTTTGTAATACAAAGGAATTAAAAAAATATGAATACTATGATCAAATTTGTTTTGATTGAATGAGTAGTTTTAAACAACTATGATTATAAATGGAGTTATTTTTGTTCATGAAATAATTGATTTTGAAAATTCTTGGATAGATTGTCAAGAGTACTTTTTTATATGATTTTCAAAAATGTATGATATCAAAGTGCGTTTTAATAAGAAAACAACTCCTCTTCACATTACAAATTATATATGGATGTTGGTTAATATCATGTATTGTAATTAAAAACCATTTTCAATTTTGTAGTGTAATTGCTTTAGCGTGTAGATTGTTTATCATATATCTTAATCTTTGTCGTCATTCCTCAAAACCTTTACAAACCAACGTTAAATTTGTGAAGAAAACTTGAGTAGTGGATATTGAAACGTCTTTGGTATCCTTTGTCTGTATGACGCATGCTTTTCGCCAAGAAATAGGTCAATTGCTCAGTAGGTTGTTATATTGAGTTAGGTGTAAATAGAGAAGTGTCTCCCATAAGGTTCAAATTGTATCTTTAGTTCCGAAATATCATTGCAAGACGTATTTGTAAATGCAACACATGACAATATATTCATTTCAAGGTTTTATTCAAACAAACAACAAATGTAACAAAACATTAATGTAGCATTTCATGTCATGCAAGACGTATACAATAGCACTTCATATTTGATAACAATCATAACAAGTGGTACACTGTTCATATACAAGTAATTGCAAAGATGTACACAATCAATTTACATGTATGCACTCAGGTCAATTGCACGAAGCAAGGTACTGTCTTTGAGACCATGGCGAGAACGGAACTTTCTCTTGGCAATCTCGGATCTAGGCCTTGTTTTGCACTGCCTGCTGCGTTTGTTTCCAAACCACTTCTTGACTTGATCAACACTAATTGATCCTGAGAGTGCGAGGGCTTCGCACACGGTGGCAGATGGATATGGATGATGAAGGTTTGATAGGTACCAGCTTTCCATGAATTGAACTGCACGTTTGGTCAGAGGTGGTCTTCGCTTCACGCCTGGAACACTGATACGAGACTGCTTGATGGTTTCTTGTTCCTTTTCTTCCAATAGAGCCAAGCTTTTCTCAACCCGATCCATAACCTGAAAAAATAAGAATACTTAAGATTAAACAAGTTGAATTTGAAAACATAATTAACAGAACACTTTGGTAAATAATAAACTGCATTAAAGGACAGAGCCATAAGAAATAGTTGATTTGAAATTAACAGTTTTGGAAGGAATACATTGCAAAACATCAGATGTGTATATTTTGTTGAGTGAATGTTTACCTGGTGGATTTGAACATCAAAGTGCCGACAAAGCCAATCTTTGTAGTGTGCTGTCATCTGAGTATCTGTCATCAGGTTCATCCTTTCCATCTCAATACTTGCAGCATGGAAGCGGAACAAGGTAGATAATTCTCGTACTTGGTCAGGGAAGCTTTTCTCCAAGTGTCGAAATCTGAAAAGGTAGATAATTGACATGTAAGTCTGCTTGCGTTTTATAAGTAGGCTTTAAATGCTCTTTCATATGTACATAATAATTGCCTTTAAGTGCATTATTGCACATATGCATATATTGTAAGGAACATTAATTTAAGGAAGTAACATCGTCACCGTCTTTCTGAACAAATACGTTTAAATCAAAACTAAAAGTTATGTTGATTTAAAAATAGTAAAAATCGTGTTCATTAACATGATTAATGAACTTACCTATTTTGCAGACTGCTCTTTCTAATGTGGATAGGAAGTTGATTTTCTTGTAGCATAGAACCAAACAGGACAGTAGGTTGTGAAACCTTCTTGCATTCAGTCTCCAAAATCCCTCTTAAATCTTCTAGGACGATTTTGTTGGAAGTGGAAGTCTCAAAGAATTCCAAGGAAAAGGAGCGAGATTCTGTGTCAGGACTTGGAGCGCTCGTCTCTATGGCTGACAATAGTGATGACATAGGCAAAGATGCTGAATCATCCTCTGACATGTGTTCTTCATCCGGAAGAACAGGCGAGTCTGGTTCAATAGATTTGAAGAGAGCACTGAGAGATTTCTGGAACTCATCATCTGAGTTGACTGTGATGTTCTGTGTGTCATCTGAAACAAAAACAGGTACAATTATATAACAGTCTTAACTCGACGAAAAAGGGTAACGTGTATCTTCCTTAAGTAGTTAAAATATTTTTAATCAATGTTTTATACATACCTATATCAGATGTGCCTCCAAAGTCAAATGACTCCCAGGACAGAAGGTCTGTAGTAAAGATGTCGGAGGAAAGAGGATATTCGGAATTTGCCATGTTTAACACTGATGAAGATGCAGATTGACAATGAGTCGAAGTTGTCAGCAACCACTTTTTATACAGAGTCAAGTTAACTGTGTTCACATGGTCATCAATTTGCCATCAAAACAAGTTGAACAGCATGTCTAAACGATGAGTACGCACTCAGTGAGTCATTCTCACTGATCCTAATTTAATTAGACTTCTTAAGAAAACACTACTGATGGACATAAAGGAAACGATCAACGATGTTTTAACAAAAACAGAAAAAAATCAAAAGCAAACATATTGGAACTGAAGTTATTTTAACCAGTATTTTGTAATTGGACAAACATTTTGGATACCATTTACTGTTTTGTAAACATTGAGGAAGTGAAACGTTTTCGTTGGTTTCACTCTTGTTTTAGGTGATGAATGTATTGTTATTGACAATGATGAAACATTAACATGCCACAAAGTTTTAGACAACAATTACTTGACAAAACTATTTCTGCGATATTACAATTTTCTGCATATTGTGTTTGATATTCTTTGTTAATTCTTAGATTTTCTGATAGATAAAAGTTATAAAATTGCATTTTACAATACAATTATATAATTTAAACCCATGTTTACATTTACCATATAACCATTTTGTAATACAAAGGAATTAAAAAAATATGAATACTATGATCAAATTTGTTTTGATTGAATGAGTAGTTTTAAACAACTATGATTATAAATGGAGTTATTTTTGTTCATGAAATAATTGATTTTAAAAATTCTTGGATAGATTGTCAAGAGTACTTTTTTATATGATTTTCAAAAATGTATGATATCAAAGTGCGTTTTAATAAGAAAACAACTCCTCTTCACTTTACAAATTATATATGGATGTTGGTTAATATCATGTATTGTAATTAAAAACCATTTTCAATTTTGTAGTGTAATTGCTTTAGCGTGTAGATTGTTTATCATATATCTTAATCTTTGTCGTCATTCCTCAAAACCTTTACAAACCAACGTTAAATTTGTGAAGAAAACTTGAGTAGTGGATATTGAAACGTCTTTGGTATCCTTTGTCTGTATGACGCATGCTTTTCGCCAAGAAATAGGTCAATTGCTCAGTAGGTTGTTATATTGAGTTAGGTGTAAATAGAGAAATGTCTCCCATAAGGTTCAAATTGTATCTTTAGTTCCGAAATATCATTGCAAGACGTATTTGTAAATGCAACACATGACAATATATTCATTTCAAGGTTTTATTCAAACAAACAACAAATGTAACAAAACATTAATGTAGCATTTCATGTCATGCAAGACGTATACAATAGCACTTCATATTTGATAACAATCATAACAAGTGGTACACTGTTCATATACAAGTAATTGCAAAGATGTACACAATCAATTTACATGTATGCACTCAGGTCAATTGCACGAAGCAAGGTACTGTCTTTGAGACCATGGCGAGAACGGAACTTTCTCTTGGCAATCTCGGATCTAGGCCTTGTGTTGCACTGCCTGCTGCGTTTGTTTCCAAACCACTTCTTGACTTGATCAACACTATTTGATCCTGAGAGTGCGAGGGCTTCGCACACGGTGGCAGATGGATATGGATGATGAAGGTTTGATAGGTACCAGCTTTCCATGAATTGAACTGCACGTTTGGTCAGAGGTGGTCTTCGCTTCACGCCTGGAACACTGATACGAGACTGCTTGATGGTTTCTTGTTCCTTTTCTTCCAATAGAGCCAAGCTTTTCTCAACCCGATCCATAACCTGAAAAAATAAGAATACTTAAGATTAAACAAGTTGAATTTGAAAACATAATTAACAGAACACTTTGGTAAATAATAAACTGCATTAAAGGACAGAGCCATAAGAAATAGTTGATTTGAAATTAACAGTTTTGGAAGGAATACATTGCAAAACATCAGATGTGTATATTTTGTTGAGTGAATGTTTACCTGGTGAATTTGAACATCAAAGTGCCGACAAAGCCAATCTTTGTAGTGTGCTGTCATCTGAGTATCTGTCATCAGGTTCATCCTTTCCATCTCAATACTTGCAGCATGGAAGCGGAACAAGGTAGATAATTCTCGTACTTGGTCAGGGAAGCTTTTCTCCAAGTGTCGAAATCTGAAAAGGTAGATAATTGACATGTAAGTCTGCTTGCGTTTTATAAGTAGGCTTTAAATGCTCTTTCATATGTACATAATAATTGCCTTTAAGTGCATTATTGCACATATGCATATATTGTAAGGAACATTAATTTAAGGAAGTAACATCGTCACCGTCTTTCTGAACAAATACGTTTAAATCAAAACTAAAAGTTATGTTGATTTAAAAATAGTAAAAATCGTGTTCATTAACATGATTAATGAACTTACCTATTTTGCAGACTGCTCTTTCTAATGTGGATAGGAAGTTGATTTTCTTGTAGCATAGAACCAAACAGGACAGTAGGTTGTGAAACCTTCTTGCATTCAGTCTCCAAAATCCCTCTTAAATCTTCTAGGACGATTTTGTTGGAAGTGGAAGTCTCAAAGAATTCCAAGGAAAAGGAGCGAGATTCTGTGTCAGGACTTGGAGCGCTCGTCTCTATGGCTGACAATAGTGATGACATAGGCAAAGATGCTGAATCATCCTCTGACATGTGTTCTTCATCCGGAAGAACAGGCGAGTCTGGTTCAATAGATTTGAAGAGAGCACTGAGAGATTTCTGGAACTCATCATCTGAGTTGACTGTGATGTTCTGTGTGTCATCTGAAACAAAAACAGGTACAATTATATAACAGTCTTAACTCGACGAAAAAGGGTAACGTGTATCTTCCTTAAGTAGTTAAAATATTTTTAATCAATGTTTTATACATACCTATATCAGATGTGCCTCCAAAGTCAAATGACTCCCAGGACAGAAGGTCTGTAGTAAAGATGTCGGAGGAAAGAGGATATTCGGAATTTGCCATGTTTAACACTGATGAAGATGCAGATTGACAATGAGTCGAAGTTGTCAGCAACCACTTTTTATACAGAGTCAAGTTAACTGTGTTCACATGGTCATCAATTTGCCATCAAAACAAGTTGAACAGCATGTCTAAACGATGAGTACGCACTCAGTGAGTCATTCTCACTGATCCTAATTTAATTAGACTTCTTAAGAAAACACTACTGATGGACATAAAGGAAACGATCAACGATGTTTTAACAAAAACAGAAAAAAATCAAAAGCAAACATATTGGAACTGAAGTTATTTTAACCAGTATTTTGTAATTGGACAAACATTTTGGATACCATTTACTGTTTTGTAAACATTGAGGAAGTGAAACGTTTTCGTTGGTTTCACTCTTGTTTTAGGTGATGAATGTATTGTTATTGACAATGATGAAACATTAACATGCCACAAAGTTTTAGACAACAATTACTTGACAAAACTATTTCTGCGATATTACAATTTTCTGCATATTGTGTTTGATATTCTTTGTTAATTCTTAGATTTTCTGATAGATAAAAGTTATAAAATTGCATTTTACAATACAATTATATAATTTAAACCCATGTTTACATTTACCATATAACCATTTTGTAATACAAAGGAATTAAAAAAATATGAATACTATGATCAAATTTGTTTTGATTGAATGAGTAGTTTTAAACAACTATGATTATAAATGGAGTTATTTTTGTTCATGAAATAATTGATTTTGAAAATTCTTGGATAGATTGTCAAGAGTACTTTTTTATATGATTTTCAAAAATGTATGATATCAAAGTGCGTTTTAATAAGAAAACAACTCCTCTTCACTTTACAAATTATATATGGATGTTGGTTAATATCATGTATTGTAATTAAAAACCATTTTCAATTTTGTAGTGTAATTGCTTTAGCGTGTAGATTGTTTATCATATATCTTAATCTTTGTCGTCATTCCTCAAAACCTTTACAAACCAACGTTAAATTTGTGAAGAAAACTTGAGTAGTGGATATTGAAACGTCTTTGGTATCCTTTGTCTGTATGACGCATGCTTTTCGCCAAGAAATAGGTCAATTGCTCAGTAGGTTGTTATATTGAGTTAGGTGTAAATAGAGAAATGTCTCCCATAAGGTTCAAATTGTATCTTTAGTTCCGAAATATCATTGCAAGACGTATTTGTAAATGCAACACATGACAATATATTCATTTCAAGGTTTTATTCAAACAAACAACAAATGTAACAAAACATTAATGTAGCATTTCATGTCATGCAAGACGTATACAATAGCACTTCATATTTGATAACAATCATAACAAGTGGTACACTGTTCATATACAAGTAATTGCAAAGATGTACACAATCAATTTACATGTATGCACTCAGGTCAATTGCACGAAGCAAGGTACTGTCTTTGAGACCATGGCGAGAACGGAACTTTCTCTTGGCAATCTCGGATCTAGGCCTTGTGTTGCACTGCCTGCTGCGTTTGTTTCCAAACCACTTCTTGACTTGATCAACACTAATTGATCCTGAGAGTGCGAGGGCTTCGCACACGGTGGCAGATGGATATGGATGATGAAGGTTTGATAGGTACCAGCTTTCCATGAATTGAACTGCACGTTTGGTCAGAGGTGGTCTTCGCTTCACGCCTGGAACACTGATACAAGACTGCTTGATGGTTTCTTGTTCCTTTTCTTCCAATAGAGCCAAGCTTTTCTCAACCCGATCCATAACCTGAAAAAATAAGAATACTTAAGATTAAACAAGTTGAATTTGAAAACATAATTAACAGAACACTTTGGTAAATAATAAACTGCATTAAAGGACAGAGCCATAAGAAATAGTTGATTTGAAATTAACAGTTTTGGAAGGAATACATTGCAAAACATCAGATGTGTATATTTTGTTGAGTGAATGTTTACCTGGTGGATTTGAACATCAAAGTGCCGACAAAGCCAATCTTTGTAGTGTGCTGTCATCTGAGTATCTGTCATCAGGTTCATCCTTTCCATCTCAATACTTGCAGCATGGAAGCGGAACAAGGTAGATAATTCTCGTACTTGGTCAGGGAAGCTTTTCTCCAAGTGTCGAAATCTGAAAAGGTAGATAATTGACATGTAAGTCTGCTTGCGTTTTATAAGTAGGCTTTAAATGCTCTTTCATATGTACATAATAATTGCCTTTAAGTGCATTATTGCACATATGCATATATTGTAAGGAACATTAATTTAAGGAAGTAACATCGTCACCGTCTTTCTGAACAAATACGTTTAAATCAAAACTAAAAGTTATGTTGATTTAAAAATAGTAAAAATCGTGTTCATTAACATGATTAATGAACTTACCTATTTTGCAGACTGCTCTTTCTAATGTGGATAGGAAGTTGATTTTCTTGTAGCATAGAACCAAACAGGACAGTAGGTTGTGAAACCTTCTTGCATTCAGTCTCCAAAATCCCTCTTAAATCTTCTAGGACGATTTTGTTGGAAGTGGAAGTCTCAAAGAATTCCAAGGAAAAGGAGCGAGATTCTGTGTCAGGACTTGGAGCGCTCGTCTCTATGGCTGACAATAGTGATGACATAGGCAAAGATGCTGAATCATCCTCTGACATGTGTTCTTCATCCGGAAGAACAGGCGAGTCTGGTTCAATAGATTTGAAGAGAGCACTGAGAGATTTCTGGAACTCATCATCTGAGTTGACTGTGATGTTCTGTGTGTCATCTGAAACAAAAACAGGTACAATTATATAACAGTCGCAACTCGACGAAAAAGGGTAACGTGTATCTTCCTTAAGTAGTTAAAATATTTTTAATCAATGTTTTATACATACCTATATCAGATGTGCCTCCAAAGTCAAATGACTCCCAGGACAGAAGGTCTGTAGTAAAGATGTCGGAGGAAAGAGGATATTCGGAATTTGCCATGTTTAACACTGATGAAGATGCAGATTGACAATGAGTCGAAGTTGTCAGCAACCACTTTTTATACAGAGTCAAGTTAACTGTGTTCACATGGTCATCAATTTGCCATCAAAACAAGTTGAACAGCATGTCTAAACGATGAGTACGCACTCAGTGAGTCATTCTCACTGATCCTAATTTAATTAGACTTCTTAAGAAAACACTACTGATGGACATACAGGAAACGATCAACGATGTTTTAACAAAAACAGAAAAAAATCAAAAGCAAACATATTGGAACTGAAGTTATTTTAACCAGTATTTTGTAATTGGACAAACATTTTGGATACCATTTACTGTTTTGTAAACATTGAGGAAGTGAAACGTTTTCGTTGGTTTCACTCTTGTTTTAGGTGATGAATGTATTGTTATTGACAATGATGAAACATTAACATGCCACAAAGTTTTAGACAACAATTACTTGACAAAACTATTTCTGCGATATTACAATTTTCTGCATATTGTGTTTGATATTCTTTGTTAATTCTTAGATTTTCTGATAGATAAAAGTTATAAAATTGCATTTTACAATACAATTATATAATTTAAACCCATGTTTACATTTACCATATAACCATTTTGTAATACAAAGGAATTAAAAAAATATGAATACTATGATCAAATTTGTTTTGATTGAATGAGTAGTTTTAAACAACTATGATTATAAATGGAGTTATTTTTGTTCATGAAATAATTGATTTTGAAAATTCTTGGATAGATTGTCAAGAGTACTTTTTTATATGATTTTCAAAAATGTATGATATCAAAGTGCGTTTTAATAAGAAAACAACTCCTCTTCACATTACAAATTATATATGGATGTTGGTTAATATCATGAATTGTAATTAAAAACCATTTTCAATTTTGTAGTGTAATTGCTTTAGCGTGTAGATTGTTTATCATATATCTTAATCTTTGTCGTCATTCCTCAAAACCTTTACAAACCAACGTTAAATTTGTGAAGAAAACTTGAGTAGTGGATATTGAAACGTCTTTGATATCCTTTGTCTGTATGACGCATGCTTTTCGCCAAGAAATAGGTCAATTGCTCAGTAGGTTGTTATATTGAGTTAGGTGTAAATAGAGAAGTGTCTCCCATAAGGTTCAAATTGTATCTTTAGTTCCGAAATATCATTGCAAGACGTATTTGTAAATGCAACACATGACAATATATTCATTTCAAGGTTTTATTCAAACAAACAACAAATGTAACAAAACATTAATGTAGCATTTCATGTCATGCAAGACGTATACAATAGCACTTCATATTTGATAACAATCATAACAAGTGGTACACTGTTCATATACAAGTAATTGCAAAGATGTACACAATCAATTTACATGTATGCACTCAGGTCAATTGCACGAAGCAAGGTACTGTCTTTGAGACCATGGCGAGAACGGAACTTTCTCTTGGCAATCTCGGATCTAGGCCTTGTGTTGCACTGCCTGCTGCGTTTGTTTCCAAACCACTTCTTGACTTGATCAACACTAATTGATCCTGAGAGTGCGAGGGCTTCGCACACGGTGGCAGATGGATATGGATGATGAAGGTTTGATAGGTACCAGCTTTCCATGAATTGAACTGCACGTTTGGTCAGAGGTTGTTAGGTCAATTGCTCAGTAGGTTGTTATATTGAGTTAGGTGTAAATAGAGAAGTGTCTCCCATAAGGTTCAAATTGTATCTTTAGTTCCGAAATATCATTGCAAGACGTATTTGTAAATGCAACACATGACAATATATTCATTTCAAGGTTTTATTCAAACAAACAACAAATGTAACAAAACATTAATGTAGCATTTCATGTCATGCAAGACGTATACAATAGCACTTCATATTTGATAACAATCATAACAAGTGATAAACTGTTCATATACAAGTAATTGCAAAGATGTACACAATCAATTTACATGTATGCACTCAGGTCAATTGCACGAAGCAAGGTACTGTCTTTGAGACCATGGCGAGAACGGAACTTTCTCTTGGCAATCTCGGATCTAGGCCTTGTGTTGCACTGCCTGCTGCGTTTGTTTCCAAACCACTTCTTGACTTGATCAACACTAATTGATCCTGAGAGTGCGAGGGCTTCGCACACGGTGGCAGATGGATATGGATGATGAAGGTTTGATAGGTACTAGCTTTCCATGAATTGAACTGCAGGTTTGGTCTTCGCTTCACGCCTGGAACACTGATACGAGACTGCTTGATGGTTTCTTGTTCCTTTTCTTCCAATAGAGCCAAGCTTTTCTCAACCCGATCCATAACCTGAAAAAATAAGAATACTTAAGATTAAACAAGTTGAATTTGAAAACATAATTAACAGAACACTTTGGTAAATAATAAACTACATTAAAGGACAGAGCCATAAGAAATAGTTGATTTGAAATTAACAGTTTTGGAAGGAATACATTGCAAAACATCAGATGTGTATATTTTGTTGAGTGAATGTTTACCTGGTGGATTTGAACATCAAAGTGCCGACAAAGCCAATCTTTGTAGTGTGCTGTCATCTGAGTATCTGTCATCAGGTTCATCCTTTCCATCTCAATACTTGCAGCATGGAAGCGGAACAAGGTAGATAATTCTCGTACTTGGTCAGGGAAGCTTTTCTCCAAGTGTCGAAATCTGAAAAGGTAGATAATTGACATGTAAGTCTGCTTGCGTTTTATAAGTAGGCTTTAAATGCTCTTTCATATGTACATAATAATTGCCTTTAAGTGCATTATTGCACATATGCATATATTGTAAGGAACATTAATTTAAGGAAGTAACATCGTCACCGTCTTTCTGAACAAATACGTTTAAATCAAAACTAAAAGTTATGTTGATTTAAAAATAGTAAAAATCGTGTTCATTAACATGATTAATGAACTTACCTATTTTGCAGACTGCTCTTTCTAATGTGGATAGGAAGTTGATTTTCTTGTAGCATAGAACCAAACAGGACAGAAGGTTGTGAAACCTTCTTGCATTCAGTCTCCAAAATCCCTCTTAAATCTTCTAGGACGATTTTGTTGGAAGTGGAAGTCTCAAAGAATTCCAAGGAAAAGGAGCGAGATTCTGTGTCAGGACTTGGAGCGCTCGTCTCTATGGCGAGCGATAGTGATGACATAGGCAAAGATGCTGAATCATCCTCTGACATGTGTTCTTCATCCGGAAGAACAGGCGAGTCTGGTTCAATAGATTTGAAGAGAGCACTGAGAGATTTCTGGAACTCATCATCTGAGTTGACTGTGATGTTCTGTGTGTCATCTGAAACAAAAACAGGTACAATTATATAACAGTCGCAACTCGACGAAAAAGGGTAACGTGTATCTTCCTTAAGTAGTTAAAATATTTTTAATCAATGTTTTATACATACCTATATCAGATGTGCCTCCAAAGTCAAATGACTCCCAGGACATAAGGTCTGTAGTAAAAATGTCGTAGGAAAGAGGATATTCGGAATTTGCCATGTTTAACACTGATGAAGATGCAGATTGACAATGAGTCGAAGTTGTCAGCAACCACTTTTTATACAGAGTCAAGTTAACTGTGTTCACATGGTCATCAATTTGCCATCAAAACAAGTTGAACAGCATGTCTAAACGATGAGTACGCACTCAGTGAGTCATTCTCACTGATCCTAATTTAATTAGACTTCTTAAGAAAACACTACTGATGGACATACAGGAAACGATCAACGATGTTTTAACAAAAACAGAAAAAAATCAAAAGCAAACATATTGGAACTGAAGTTATTTTAACCAGTATTTTGTAATTGGACAAACATTTTGGATACCATTTACTGTTTTGTAAACATTGAGGAAGTGAAACGTTTTCGTTGGTTTCACTCTTGTTTTAGGTGATGAATGTATTGTTATTGACAATGATGAAACATTAACATGCCACAAAGTTTTAGACAACAATTACTTGACAAAACTATTTCTGCGATATTACAATTTTCTGCATATTGTGTTTGATATTCTTTGTTAATTCTTAGATTTTCTGATAGATAAAAGTTATAAAATTGCATTTTACAATACAATTATATAATTTAAACCCATGTTTACATTTACCATATAACCATTTTGTAATACAAAGGAATTAAAAAAATATAATTTTCTATGATCAAATTTGTTTTGATTGAATGAGTAGTTTTAAACAACTATGATTATAAATGGAGTTATTTTTGTTCATGAAATAATTGATTTTGAAAATTTTTGGATAGATTGTCAAGAGTACTTTTTTATATGATTTTCTAAAATGTATGATATCAAAGTGCGTTTTAATAAGAAAACAACTCCTCTTCACATTACAAATTATATATGGATGTTGGTTAATATCATGTATTGTAATTAAAAACCATTTTCAATTTTGTAGTGTAATTGCTTTAGCGTGTAGATTGTTTATCATATATCTTAATCTTTGTCGTCATTCCTCAAAACCTTTACAAACCAACGTTAAATTTGTGAAGAAAACTTGAGTAGTGGATATTGAAACGTCTTTGGTATCCTTTGTCTGTATGACGCATGCTTTTCGCCAAGAAATAGGTCAATTGCTCAGTAGGTTGTTATATTGAGTTAGGTGTAAATAGAGAAGTGTCTCCCATAAGGTTCAAATTGTATCTTTAGTTCCGAAATATCATTGCAAGACGTATTTGTAAATGCAACACATGACAATATATTCATTTCAAGGTTTTATTCAAACAAACAACAAATGTAACAAAACATTAATGTAGCATTTCATGTCATGCAAGACGTATACAATAGCACTTCATATTTGATAACAATCATAACAAGTGGTACACTGTTCATATACAAGTAATTGCAAAGATGTACACAATCAATTTACATGTATGCACTCAGGTCAATTGCACGAAGCAAGGTACTGTCTTTGAGACCATGGCGAGAACGGAACTTTCTCTTGGCAATCTCGGATCTAGGCCTTGTGTTGCACTGCCTGCTGCGTTTGTTTCCAAACCACTTCTTGACTTGATCAACACTAATTGATCCTGAGAGTGCGAGGGCTTCGCACACGGTGACAGATCGGTACCAGCTTTCCATGAATTGAACTGCACGTTTGGTCAGAGGTGGTCTTCGCTTCACGCCTGGAACACTGATACGAGACTGCTTGATGGTTTCTTGTTCCTTTTCTTCCAATAGAGCCAAGCTTTTCTCAACCCGATCCATAACCTGAAAAAATAAGAAAATACTTAAGATTAAACAAAGTTGAATTTGAAAACATAATTAACAGAACACTTTGGTAAAGAATAAACTGCATTAAAGGACAGAGCCATAAGAAATAGTTGATTTGAAATTAACAGTTTTGGAAGGAATACATTGCAAAACATCAGATGTGTATATTTTGTTGAGTGAATGTTTACCTGGTGGATTTGAACATCAAAGTGCCGACAAAGCCAATCTTTGTAGTGTGCTGTCATCTGAGTATCTGTCATCAGGTTCATCCTTTCCATCTCAATACTTGCAGCATGGAAGCGGAAAAAGGTAGATAATTCTCGTACTTGGTCAGGGAAGCTTTTCTCCAAGTGTCGAAATCTGAAAAGGTAGATAATTGATATGTAAGTCTGCTTGCGTTTTATAAGTAGGCTTTAAACGCTCTTTCATATGTACATAATAATTGCCTTTAAGTGCATTATTGCACATATGCATATATTGTAAGGAACATTAATTTAAGGAAGTCACAGTCTTTCTGAACAAATACGTTTAAATCAAAACTAACAGTTATGTTAAATTCGTGTTAATTAACATGATTAATGAACTTACCTATTTTGCAGACTGCTCTCTCTAATGTGGATAGGAAGTTGATTTTCTTGTAGCATAGAACCAAACAGGACAGTAGGTTGTGAAACCTTCTTGCATTCAGTCTCCAAAATCCCTCTTAAATCTTCTAGGACGATTTTGTTGGAAGTGGAAGTCTCAAAGAATTCCAAGGAAAAGGAGCGAGATTCTGTGTCAGGACTTGGAGCGCTCGTCTCTATGGCTGACAATAGTGATGACATAGGCAAAGATGCTGAATCATCCTCTGACATGTGTTCTTCATCTGGAAGAACAGGCGAGTCTGGTTCAATAGATTTGAAGAGAGCACTGAGAGATTTCTGGAACTCATCATCTGAGTTGACTGTGATGTTCTGTGTGTCATCTGAAACAAAAACAGGTACAATTATATAACAGTCGCAACTCGACGAAAAAGGGTAACGTGTATCTTCCTTAAGTAGTTAAAATATTTTTAATCAATGTTTTATACATACCTATATCAGATGTGCCTCCAAAGTCAAATGACTCCCAGGACAGAAGGTCTGTAGTAAAGATGTCGGAGGAAAGAGGATATTCGGAATTTGCCATGTTTAACACTGATGAAGATGCAGATTGACAATGAGTCGAAGTTGTCAGCAACCACTTTTTATACAGAGTCAAGTTAACTGTGTTCACATGGTCATCAATTTGCCATCAAAACAAGTTGAACAGCATGTCTAAACGATGAGTACGCACTCAGTGAGTCATTCTCACTGATCCTAATTTAATTAGACTTCTTAAGAAAACACTACTGATGGACATAAAGGAAACGATCAACGATGTTTTAACAAAAACAGAAAAAAATCAAAAGCAAACATATTGGAACTGAAGTTATTTTAACCAGTATTTTGTAATTGGACAAACATTTTGGATACCATTTACTGTTTTGTAAACATTGAGGAAGTGAAACGTTTTCGTTGGTTTCACTCTTGTTTTAGGTGATGAATGTATTGTTATTGACAATGATGAAACATTAACATGCCACAAAGTTTTAGACAACAATTACTTGACAAAACTATTTCTGCGATATTACAATTTTCTGCATATTGTGTTTGATATTCTTTGTTAATTCTAAGATTTTCTGATAGATAAAAGTTATAAAATTGCATTTTACAATACAATTATATAATTTAAACCCATGTTTACATTTACCATATAACCATTTTGTAATACAAAGGAATTAAAAAAATATAATTTTCTATGATCAAATTTGTTTTGATTGAATGAGTAGTTTTAAACAACTATGATTATAAATGGAGTTATTTTTGTTCATGAAATAATTGATTTTGAAAATTCTTGGATAGATTGTCAAGAGTACTTTTTTATATGATTTTCAAAAATGTATGATATCAAAGTGCGTTTTAATAAGAAAACAACTCCTCTTCACATTACAAATTATATATGGATGTTGGTTAATATCATGTATTGTCATTAAAAACCATTTTCAATTTTGTAGTGTAATTGCTTTAGCGTGTAGATTGTTTATCATATATCTTAATCTTTGTCGTCATTCCTCAAAACCAACGTTAAATTTGTGAAGAAAACTTGAGTAGTGGATATTGAAACGTCTTTGGTATCCTTTGTCTGTATGACGCATGCTTTTCGCCAAGAAATAGGTCAATTGCTCAGTAGGTTGTTATATTGAGTTAGGTGTAAATAGAGAAGTGTCTCCCATAAGGTTCAAATTGTATCTTTAGTTCCGAAATATCATTGCAAGACGTATTTGTAAATGCAACACATGACAATATATTCATTTCAAGGTTTTATTCAAACAAACAACAAATGTAACAAAACATTAATGTAGCATTTCATGTCATGCAAGACGTATACAATAGCACTTCATATTTGATAACAATCATAACAAGTGGTACACTGTTCATATACAAGTAATTGCAAAGATGTACACAATCAATTTACATGTATGCACTCAGCTTTCCATGAATTGAACTGCACGTTTGGTCAGAGGTGGTCTTCGCTTCACGCCTGGAACACTGATACGAGACTGCTTGATGGTTTCTTGTTCCTTTTCTTCCAATAGAGCCAAGCTTTTCTCAACCCGATCCATAACCTGAAAAAATAAGAAAATACTTAAGATTAAACAAAGTTGAATTTGAAAACATAATTAACAGAACACTTTGGTAAAGAATAAACTGCATTAAAGGACAGAGCCATAAGAAATAGTTGATTTGAAATTAACAGTTTTGGAAGGAATACATTGCAAAACATCAGATGTGTATATTTTGTTGAGTGAATGTTTACCTGGTGGATTTGAACATCAAAGTGCCGACAAAGCCAATCTTTGTAGTGTGCTGTCATCTGAGTATCTGTCATCAGGTTCATCCTTTCCATCTCAATACTTGCAGCATGGAAGCGGAAAAAGGTAGATAATTCTCGTACTTGGTCAGGGAAGCTTTTCTCCAAGTGTCGAAATCTGAAAAGGTAGATAATTGATATGTAAGTCTGCTTGCGTTTTATAAGTAGGCTTTAAACGCTCTTTCATATGTACATAATAATTGCCTTTAAGTGCATTATTGCACATATGCATATATTG
The DNA here is from genome assembly GCA_916613615.1 of Steromphala cineraria. Lineage (NCBI taxonomy): Eukaryota > Metazoa > Mollusca > Gastropoda > Trochida > Trochidae > Steromphala > Steromphala cineraria. The sequence goes on from OU744724.1 coordinate 34,705,316, forward strand.
TAAGGAACATTAATTTAAGGAAGTCACAGTCTTTCTGAACAAATACGTTTAAATCAAAACTAACAGTTATGTTAAATTCGTGTTAATTAACATGATTAATGAACTTACCTATTTTGCAGACTGCTCTCTCTAATGTGGATAGGAAGTTGATTTTCTTGTAGCATAGAACCAAACAGGACAGTAGGTTGTGAAACCTTCTTGCATTCAGTCTCCAAAATCCCTCTTAAATCTTCTAGGACGATTTTGTTGGAAGTGGAAGTCTCAAAGAATTCCAAGGAAAAGGAGCGAGATTCTGTGTCAGGACTTGGAACGCTCGTCTCTATGGCTGACAATAGTGATGACATAGGCAAAGATGCTGAATCATCCTCTGACATGTGTTCTTCATCCGGAAGAACAGGCGAGTCTGGTTCAATAGATTTGAAGAGAGCACTGAGAGATTTCTGGAACTCATCATCTGAGTTGACTGTGATGTTCTGTGTGTCATCTGAAACAAAAACAGGTACAATTATATAACAGTCGCAACTCGACGAAAAAGGGTAACGTGTATCTTCCTTAAGTAGTTAAAATATTTTTAATCAATGTTTTATACATACCTATATCAGATGTGCCTCCAAAGTCAAATGACTCCCAGGACAGAAGGTCTGTAGTAAAGATGTCGGAGGAAAGAGGATATTCGGAATTTGCCATGTTTAACACTGATGAAGATGCAGATTGACAATGAGTCGAAGTTGTCAGCAACCACTTTTTATACAGAGTCAAGTTAACTGTGTTCACATGGTCATCAATTTGCCATCAAAACAAGTTGAACAGCATGTCTAAACGATGAGTACGCACTCAGTGAGTCATTCTCACTGATCCTAATTTAATTAGACTTCTTAAGAAAACACTACTGATGGACATAAAGGAAACGATCAACGATGTTTTAACAAAAACAGAAAAAAATCAAAAGCAAACATATTGGAACTGAAGTTATTTTAACCAGTATTTTGTAATTGGACAAACATTTTGGATACCATTTACTGTTTTGTAAACATTGAGGAAGTGAAACGTTTTCGTTGGTTTCACTCTTGTTTTAGGTGATGAATGTATTGTTATTGACAATGATGAAACATTAACATGCCACAAAGTTTTAGACAACAATTACTTGACAAAACTATTTCTGCGATATTACAATTTTCTGCATATTGTGTTTGATATTCTTTGTTAATTCTAAGATTTTCTGATAGATAAAAGTTATAAAATTGCATTTTACAATACAATTATATAATTTAAACCCATGTTTACATTTACCATATAACCATTTTGTAATACAAAGGAATTAAAAAAATATGAATACTATGATCAAATTTGTTTTGATTGAATGAGTAGTTTTAAACAACTATGATTATAAATGGAGTTATTTTTGTTCATGAAATAATTGATTTTGAAAATTCTTGGATAGATTGTCAAGAGTACTTTTTTATATGATTTTCAAAAATGTATGATATCAAAGTGCGTTTTAATAAGAAAACAACTCCTCTTCACATTACAAATTATATATGGATGTTGGTTAATATCATGTATTGTCATTAAAAACCATTTTCAATTTTGTAGTGTAATTGCTTTAGCGTGTAGATTGTTTATCATATATCTTAATCTTTGTCGTCATTCCTCAAAACCTTTACAAACCAACGTTAAATTTGTGAAGAAAACTTGAGTAGTAGATATTGAAACGTCTTTGGTATCCTTTGTCTGTATGACGCATGCTTTTTGCCAAGAAATAGGTCAATTGCTCAGTAGGTTGTTATATTGAGTTAGGTGTAAATAGAGAAGTGTCTCCCATAAGGTTCAAATTGTATCTTTAGTTCCGAAATATCATTGCAAGACGTATTTGTAAATGCAACACATGACAATATATTCATTTCAAGGTTTTATTCAAACAAACAACAAATGTAACAAAACATTAATGTAGCATTTCATGTCATGCAAGACGTATACAATAGCACTTCATATTTGATAACAATCATAACAAGTGGTACACTGTTCATATACAAGTAATTGCAAAGATGTACACAATCAATTTACATGTATGCACTCAGGTCAATTGCACGAAGCAAGGTACTGTCTTTGAGTCCATGGCGAGAACGGAACTTTCTCTTGGCAATCTCGGATCTAGGCCTTGTGTTGCACTGCCTGCTGCGTTTGTTTCCAAACCACTTCTTGACTTGATCAACACTAATTGATCCTGAGAGTGCGAGGGCTTCGCACACGGTGACAGATGGATATGGATGATGAAGGTTTGATCGGTACCAGCTTTCCATGAATTGAACTGCACGTTTGGTCAGAGGTGGTCTTCGCTTCACGCCTGGAACACTGATACGAGACTGCTTGATGGTTTCTTGTTCCTTTTCTTCCAATAGAGCCAAGCTTTTCTCAACCCGATCCATAACCTGAAAAAATAAGAAAATACTTAAGATTAAACAAAGTTGAATTTGAAAACATAATTAACAGAACACTTTGGTAAAGAATAAACTGCATTAAAGGACAGAGCCATAAGAAATAGTTGATTTGAAATTAACAGTTTTGGAAGGAATACATTGCAAAACATCAGATGTGTATATTTTGTTGAGTGAATGTTTACCTGGTGGATTTGAAGTGCCGACAAAGCCAATCTTTGTAGTGTGCTGTCATCTGAGTATCTGTCATCAGGTTCATCCTTTCCATCTCAATACTTGCAGCATGGAAGCGGAAAAAGGTAGATAATTCTCGTACTTGGTCAGGGAAGCTTTTCTCCAAGTGTCGAAATCTGAAAAGGTAGATAATTGATATGTAAGTCTGCTTGCGTTTTATAAGTAGGCTTTAAACGCTCTTTCATATGTACATAATAATTGCCTTTAAGTGCATTATTGCACATATGCATATATTGTAAGGAACATTAATTTTAGGAAGTCACAGTCTTTCTGAACAAATACGTTTAAATCAAAACTAACAGTTATGTTAAATTCGTGTTAATTAACATGATTAATGAACTTACCTATTTTGCAGACTGCTCTCTCTAATGTGGATAGGAAGTTGATTTTCTTGTAGCATAGAACCAAACAGGACAGTAGGTTGTGAAACCTTCTTGCATCAGTCTCCAAAATCCCTCTTAAATCTTCTAGGACGATTTTGTTGGAAGTGGAAGTCTCAAAGAATTCCAAGGAAAAGGAGCGAGATTCTGTGTCAGGACTTGGAACGCTCGTCTCTATGGCTGACAATAGTGATGACATAGGCAAAGATGCTGAATCATCCTCTGACATGTGTTCTTCATCCGGAAGAACAGGCGAGTCTGGTTCAATAGATTTGAAGAGAGCACTGAGAGATTTCTGGAACTCATCATCTGAGTTGACTGTGATGTTCTGTGTGTCATCTGAAACAAAAACAGGTACAATTATATAACAGTCGCAACTCGACGAAAAAGGGTAACGTGTATCTTCCTTAAGTAGTTAAAATATTTTTAATCAATGTTTTATACATACCTATATCAGATGTGCCTCCAAAGTCAAATGACTCCCAGGACAGAAGGTCTGTAGTAAAGATGTCGGAGGAAAGAGGATATTCGGAATTTGCCATGTTTAACACTGATGAAGATGCAGATTGACAATGAGTCGAAGTTGTCAGCAACCACTTTTTATACAGAGTCAAGTTAACTGTGTTCACATGGTCATCAATTTGCCATCAAAACAAGTTGAACAGCATGTCTAAACGATGAGTACGCACTCAGTGAGTCATTCTCACTGATCCTAATTTAATTAGACTTCTTAAGAAAACACTACTGATGGACATAAAGGAAACGATCAACGATGTTTTAACAAAAACAGAAAAAAATCAAAAGCAAACATATTGGAACTGAAGTTATTTTAACCAGTATTTTGTAATTGGACAAACATTTTGGATACCATTTACTGTTTTGTAAACATTGAGGAAGTGAAACGTTTTCGTTGGTTTCACTCTTGTTTTAGGTGATGAATGTATTGTTATTGACAATGATGAAACATTAACATGCCACAAAGTTTTAGACAACAATTACTTGACAAAACTATTTCTGCGATATTACAATTTTCTGCATATTGTGTTTGATATTCTTTGTTAATTCTAAGATTTTCTGATAGATAAAAGTTATAAAATTGCATTTTACAATACAATTATATAATTTAAACCCATGTTTACATTTACCATATAACCATTTTGTAATACAAAGGAATTAAAAAAATATAATTTTCTATGATCAAATTTGTTTTGATTGAATGAGTAGTTTTAAACAACTATGATTATAAATGGAGTTATTTTTGTTCATGAAATAATTGATTTTGAAAATTCTTGGATAGATTGTCAAGAGTACTTTTTTATATGATTTTCAAAAATGTATGATATCAAAGTGCGTTTTAATAAGAAAACAACTCCTCTTCACATTACAAATTATATATGGATGTTGGTTAATATCATGTATTGTCATTAAAAACCATTTTCAATTTTGTAGTGTAATTGCTTTAGCGTGTAGATTGTTTATCATATATCTTAATCTTTGTCGTCATTCCTCAAAACCTTTACAAACCAACGTTAAATTTGTGAAGAAAACTTGAGTAGTGGATATTGAAACGTCTTTGGTATCCTTTGTCTGTATGACGCATGCTTTTCGCCAAGAAATAGGTCAATTGCTCAGTAGGTTGTTATATTGAGTTAGGTGTAAATAGAGAAGTGTCTCCCATAAGGTTCAAATTGTATCTTTAGTTCCGAAATATCATTGCAAGACGTATTTGTAAATGCAACACATGACAATATATTCATTTCAAGGTTTTATTCAAACAAACAACAAATGTAACAAAACATTAATGTAGCATTTCATGTCATGCAAGACGTATACAATAGCACTTCATATTTGATAACAATCATAACAAGTGGTACACTGTTCATATACAAGTAATTGCAAAGATGTACACAATCAATTTACATGTATGCACTCAGGTCAATTGCACGAAGCAAGGTACTGTCTTTGAGTCCATGACGAGAACGGAACTTTCTCTTGGCAATCTCGGATCTAGGCCTTGTGTTGCACTGCCTGCTGCGTTTGTTTCCAAACCACTTCTTGACTTGATCAACACTAATTGATCCTGAGAGTGCGAGGGCTTCGCACACGGTGACAGATGGATATGGATGATGAAGGTTTGATCGGTACCAGCTTTCCATGAATTGAACTGCACGTTTGGTCAGAGGTGGTCTTCGCTTCACGCCTGGAACACTGATACGAGACTGCTTGATGGTTTCTTGTTCCTTTTCTTCCAATAGAGCCAAGCTTTTCTCAACCCGATCCATAACCTGAAAAAATAAGAAAATACTTAAGATTAAACAAAGTTGAATTTGAAAACATAATTAACAGAACACTTTGGTAAAGAATAAACTGCATTAAAGGACAGAGCCATAAGAAATAGTTGATTTGGAAGGAATACATTGCAAAACATCAGATGTGTATATTTTGTTGAGTGAATGTTTACCTGGTGGATTTGAACATCAAAGTGCCGACAAAGCCAATCTTTGTAGTGTGCTGTCATCTGAGTATCTGTCATCAGGTTCATCCTTTCCATCTCAATACTTGCAGCATGGAAGCGGAAAAAGGTAGATAATTCTCGTACTTGGTCAGGGAAGCTTTTCTCCAAGTGTCGAAATCTGAAAAGGTAGATACTTGATATGTAAGTCTGCTTGCGTTTTATAAGTAGGCTTTAAACGCTCTTTCATATGTACATAATAATTGCCTTTAAGTGCATTATTGCACATATGCATATATTGTAAGGAACATTAATTTAAGGAAGTCACAGTCTTTCTGAACAAATACGTACGTTTAAATCAAAACTAACAGTTATGTTAAATTCGTGTTAATTAACATGATTAATGAACTTACCTATTTTGCAGACTGCTCTCTCTAATGTGGATATGAAGTTGATTTTCTTGTAGCATAGAACCAAACAGGACAGTAGGTTGTGAAACCTTCTTGCATTCAGTCTCCAAAATCCCTCTTAAATCTTCTAGGACGATTTTGTTGGAAGTGGAAGTCTCAAAGAATTCCAAGGAAAAGGAGCGAGATTCTGTGTCAGGACTTGGAGCGCTCGTCTCTATGGCTGACAATAGTGATGACATAGGCAAAGATGCTGAATCATCCTCTGACATGTGTTCTTCATCCGGAAGAACAGGCGAGTCTGGTTCAATAGATTTGAAGAGAGCACTGAGAGATTTCTGGAACTCATCATCTGAGTTGACTGTGATGTTCTGTGTGTCATCTGAAACAAAAACAGGTACAATTATATAACAGTCGCAACTCGACGAAAAAGGGTAACGTGTATCTTCCTTAAGTAGTTAAAATATTTTTAATCAATGTTTTATACATACCTATATCAGATGTGCCTCCAAAGTCAAATGACTCCCAGGACAGAAGGTCTGTAGTAAAGATGTCGGAGGAAAGAGGATATTCGGAATTTGCCATGTTTAACACTGATGAAGATGCAGATTGACAATGAGTCGAAGTTGTCAGCAACCACTTTTTATACAGAGTCAAGTTAACTGTGTTCACATGGTCATCAATTTGCCATCAAAACAAGTTGAACAGCATGTCTAAACGATGAGTACGCACTCAGTGAGTCATTCTCACTGATCCTAATTTAATTAGACTTCTTAAGAAAACACTACTGATGGACATAAAGGAAACGATCAACGATGTTTTAACAAAAACAGAAAAAAATCAAAAGCAAACATATTGGAACTGAAGTTATTTTAACCAGTATTTTGTAATTGGACAAACATTTTGGATACCATTTACTGTTTTGTAAACATTGAGGAAGTGAAACGTTTTCGTTGGTTTCACTCTTGTTTTAGGTGATGAATGTATTGTTATTGACAATGATGAAACATTAACATGCCACAAAGTTTTAGACAACAATTACTTGACAAAACTATTTCTGCGATATTACAATTTTCTGCATATTGTGTTTGATATTCTTTGTTAATTCTAAGATTTTCTGATAGATAAAAGTTATAAAATTGCATTTTACAATACAATTATATAATTTAAACCCATGTTTACATTTACCATATAACCATTTTGTAATACAAAGGAATTAAAAAAATATGAATACTATGATCAAATTTGTTTTGATTGAATGAGTAGTTTTAAACAACTATGATTATAAATGGAGTTATTTTTGTTCATGAAATAATTGATTTTGAAAATTCTTGGATAGATTGTCAAGAGTACTTTTTTATATGATTTTCAAAAATGTATGATATCAAAGTGCGTTTTAATAAGAAAACAACTCCTCTTCACATTACAAATTATATATGGATGTTGGTTAATATCATGTATTGTCATTAAAAACCATTTTCAATTTTGTAGTGTAATTGCTTTAGCGTGTAGATTGTTTATCATATATCTTAATCTTTGTCGTCATTCCTCAAAACCTTTACAAACCAACGTTAAATTTGTGAAGAAAACTTGAGTAGTGGATATTGAAACGTCTTTGGTATCCTTTGTCTGTATGACGCATGCTTTTCGCCAAGAAATAGGTCAATTGCTCAGTAGGTTGTTATATTGAGTTAGGTGTAAATAGAGAAGTGTCTCCCATAAGGTTCAAATTGTATCTTTAGTTCCGAAATATCATTGCAAGACGTATTTGTAAATGCAACACATGACAATATATTCATTTCAAGGTTTTATTCAAACAAACAACAAATGTAACAAAACATTAATGTAGCATTTCATGTCATGCAAGACGTATACAATAGCACTTCATATTTGATAACAATCATAACAAGTGGTACACTGTTCATATACAAGTAATTGCAAAGATGTACACAATCAATTTACATGTATGCACTCAGGTCAATTGCACGAAGCAAGGTACTGTCTTTGAGTCCATGACGAGAACGGAACTTTCTCTTGGCAATCTCGGATCTAGGCCTTGTGTTGCACTGCCTGCTGCGTTTGTTTCCAAACCACTTCTTGACTTGATCAACACTAATTGATCCTGAGAGTGCGAGGGCTTCGCACACGGTGACAGATGGATATGGATGATGAAGGTTTGATCGGTACCAGCTTTCCATGAATTGAACTGCACGTTTGGTCAGAGGTGGTCTTCGCTTCACGCCTGGAACACTGATACGAGACTGCTTGATGGTTTCTTGTTCCTTTTCTTCCAATAGAGCCAAGCTTTTCTCAACCCGATCCATAACCTGAAAAAATAAGAAAATACTTAAGATTAAACAAAGTTGAATTTGAAAACATAATTAACAGAACACTTTGGTAAAGAATAAACTGCATTAAAGGACAGAGCCATAAGAAATAGTTGATTTGGAAGGAATACATTGCAAAACATCAGATGTGTATATTTTGTTGAGTGAATGTTTACCTGGTGGATTTGAACATCAAAGTGCCGACAAAGCCAATCTTTGTAGTGTGCTGTCATCTGAGTATCTGTCATCAGGTTCATCCTTTCCATCTCAATACTTGCAGCATGGAAGCGGAAAAAGGTAGATAATTCTCGTACTTGGTCAGGGAAGCTTTTCTCCAAGTGTCGAAATCTGAAAAGGTAGATACTTGATATGTAAGTCTGCTTGCGTTTTATAAGTAGGCTTTAAACGCTCTTTCATATGTACATAATAATTGCCTTTAAGTGCATTATTGCACATATGCATATATTGTAAGGAACATTAATTTAAGGAAGTCACAGTCTTTCTGAACAAATACGTTTAAATCAAAACTAACAGTTATGTTAAATTCGTGTTAATTAACATGATTAATGAACTTACCTATTTTGCAGACTGCTCTCTCTAATGTGGATATGAAGTTGATTTTCTTGTAGCATAGAACCAAACAGGACAGTAGGTTGTGAAACCTTCTTGCATTCAGTCTCCAAAATCCCTCTTAAATCTTCTAGGACGATTTTGTTGGAAGTGGAAGTCTCAAAGAATTCCAAGGAAAAGGAGCGAGATTCTGTGTCAGGACTTGGAGCGCTCGTCTCTATGGCTGACAATAGTGATGACATAGGCAAAGATGCTGAATCATCCTCTGACATGTGTTCTTCATCCGGAAGAACAGGCGAGTCTGGTTCAATAGATTTGAAGAGAGCACTGAGAGATTTCTGGAACTCATCATCTGAGTTGACTGTGATGTTCTGTGTGTCATCTGAAACAAAAACAGGTACAATTATATAACAGTCGCAACTCGACGAAAAAGGGTAACGTGTATCTTCCTTAAGTAGTTAAAATATTTTTAATCAATGTTTTATACATACCTATATCAGATGTGCCTCCAAAGTCAAATGACTCCCAGGACAGAAGGTCTGTAGTAAAGATGTCGGAGGAAAGAGGATATTCGGAATTTGCCATGTTTAACACTGATGAAGATGCAGATTGACAATGAGTCGAAGTTGTCAGCAACCACTTTTTATACAGAGTCAAGTTAACTGTGTTCACATGGTCATCAATTTGCCATCAAAACAAGTTGAACAGCATGTCTAAACGATGAGTACGCACTCAGTGAGTCATTCTCACTGATCCTAATTTAATTAGACTTCTTAAGAAAACACTACTGATGGACATAAAGGAAACGATCAACGATGTTTTAACAAAAACAGAAAAAAATCAAAAGCAAACATATTGGAACTGAAGTTATTTTAACCAGTATTTTGTAATTGGACAAACATTTTGGATACCATTTACTGTTTTGTAAACATTGAGGAAGTGAAACGTTTTCGTTGGTTTCACTCTTGTTTTAGGTGATGAATGTATTGTTATTGACAATGATGAAACATTAACATGCCACAAAGTTTTAGACAACAATTACTTGACAAAACTATTTCTGCGATATTACAATTTTCTGCATATTGTGTTTGATATTCTTTGTTAATTCTAAGATTTTCTGATAGATAAAAGTTATAAAATTGCATTTTACAATACAATTATATAATTTAAACCCATGTTTACATTTACCATATAACCATTTTGTAATACAAAGGAATTAAAAAAATATGAATACTATGATCAAATTTGTTTTGATTGAATGAGTAGTTTTAAACAACTATGATTATAAATGGAGTTATTTTTGTTCATGAAATAATTGATTTTGAAAATTCTTGGATAGATTGTCAAGAGTACTTTTTTATATGATTTTCAAAAATGTATGATATCAAAGTGCGTTTTAATAAGAAAACAACTCCTCTTCACATTACAAATTATATATGGATGTTGGTTAATATCATGTATTGTCATTAAAAACCATTTTCAATTTTGTAGTGTAATTGCTTTAGCGTGTAGATTGTTTATCATATATCTTAATCTTTGTCGTCATTCCTCAAAACCTTTACAAACCAACGTTAAATTTGTGAAGAAAACTTGAGTAGTGGATATTGAAACGTCTTTGGTATCCTTTGTCTGTATGACGCATGCTTTTTGCCAAGAAATAGGTCAATTGCTCAGTAGGTTGTTATATTGAGTTAGGTGTAAATAGAGAAGTGTCTCCCATAAGGTTCAAATTGTATCTTTAGTTCCGAAATATCATTGCAAGACGTATTTGTAAATGCAACACATGACAATATATTCATTTCAAGGTTTTATTCAAACAAACAACAAATGTAACAAAACATTAATGTAGCATTTCATGTCATGCAAGACGTATACAATAGCACTTCATATTTGATAACAATCATAACAAGTGGTACACTGTTCATATACAAGTAATTGCAAAGATGTACACAATCAATTTACATGTATGCACTCAGGTCAATTGCACGAAGCAAGGTACTGTCTTTGAGTCCATGGCGAGAACGGAACTTTCTCTTGGCAATCTCGGATCTAGGCCTTGTGTTGCACTGCCTGCTGCGTTTGTTTCCAAACCACTTCTTGACTTGATCAACACTAATTGATCCTGAGAGTGCGAGGGCTTCGCACACGGTGACAGATGGATATGGATGATGAAGGTTTGATCGGTACCAGCTTTCCATGAATTGAACTGCACGTTTGGTCAGAGGTGGTCTTCGCTTCACGCCTGGAACACTGATACGAGACTGCTTGATGGTTTCTTGTTCCTTTTCTTCCAATAGAGCCAAGCTTTTCTCAACCCGATCCATAACCTGAAAAAATAAGAAAATACTTAAGATTAAACAAAGTTGAATTTGAAAACATAATTAACAGAACACTTTGGTAAAGAATAAACTGCATTAAAGGACAGAGCCATAAGAAATAGTTGATTTGAAATTAACAGTTTTGGAAGGAATACATTGCAAAACATCAGATGTGTATATTTTGTTGAGTGAATGTTTACCTGGTGGATTTGAAGTGCCGACAAAGCCAATCTTTGTAGTGTGCTGTCATCTGAGTATCTGTCATCAGGTTCATCCTTTCCATCTCAATACTTGCAGCATGGAAGCGGAAAAAGGTAGATAATTCTCGTACTTGGTCAGGGAAGCTTTTCTCCAAGTGTCGAAATCTGAAAAGGTAGATAATTGATATGTAAGTCTGCTTGCGTTTTATAAGTAGGCTTTAAACGCTCTTTCATATGTACATAATAATTGCCTTTAAGTGCATTATTGCACATATGCATATATTGTAAGGAACATTAATTTTAGGAAGTCACAGTCTTTCTGAACAAATACGTTTAAATCAAAACTAACAGTTATGTTAAATTCGTGTTAATTAACATGATTAATGAACTTACCTATTTTGCAGACTGCTCTCTCTAATGTGGATAGGAAGTTGATTTTCTTGTAGCATAGAACCAAACAGGACAGTAGGTTGTGAAACCTTCTTGCATCAGTCTCCAAAATCCCTCTTAAATCTTCTAGGACGATTTTGTTGGAAGTGGAAGTCTCAAAGAATTCCAAGGAAAAGGAGCGAGATTCTGTGTCAGGACTTGGAACGCTCGTCTCTATGGCTGACAATAGTGATGACATAGGCAAAGATGCTGAATCATCCTCTGACATGTGTTCTTCATCCGGAAGAACAGGCGAGTCTGGTTCAATAGATTTGAAGAGAGCACTGAGAGATTTCTGGAACTCATCATCTGAGTTGACTGTGATGTTCTGTGTGTCATCTGAAACAAAAACAGGTACAATTATATAACAGTCGCAACTCGACGAAAAAGGGTAACGTGTATCTTCCTTAAGTAGTTAAAATATTTTTAATCAATGTTTTATACATACCTATATCAGATGTGCCTCCAAAGTCAAATGACTCCCAGGACAGAAGGTCTGTAGTAAAGATGTCGGAGGAAAGAGGATATTCGGAATTTGCCATGTTTAACACTGATGAAGATGCAGATTGACAATGAGTCGAAGTTGTCAGCAACCACTTTTTATACAGAGTCAAGTTAACTGTGTTCACATGGTCATCAATTTGCCATCAAAACAAGTTGAACAGCATGTCTAAACGATGAGTACGCACTCAGTGAGTCATTCTCACTGATCCTAATTTAATTAGACTTCTTAAGAAAACACTACTGATGGACATAAAGGAAACGATCAACGATGTTTTAACAAAAACAGAAAAAAATCAAAAGCAAACATATTGGAACTGAAGTTATTTTAACCAGTATTTTGTAATTGGACAAACATTTTGGATACCATTTACTGTTTTGTAAACATTGAGGAAGTGAAACGTTTTCGTTGGTTTCACTCTTGTTTTAGGTGATGAATGTATTGTTATTGACAATGATGAAACATTAACATGCCACAAAGTTTTAGACAACAATTACTTGACAAAACTATTTCTGCGATATTACAATTTTCTGCATATTGTGTTTGATATTCTTTGTTAATTCTAAGATTTTCTGATAGATAAAAGTTATAAAATTGCATTTTACAATACAATTATATAATTTAAACCCATGTTTACATTTACCATATAACCATTTTGTAATACAAAGGAATTAAAAAAATATAATTTTCTATGATCAAATTTGTTTTGATTGAATGAGTAGTTTTAAACAACTATGATTATAAATGGAGTTATTTTTGTTCATGAAATAATTGATTTTGAAAATTCTTGGATAGATTGTCAAGAGTACTTTTTTATATGATTTTCAAAAATGTATGATATCAAAGTGCGTTTTAATAAGAAAACAACTCCTCTTCACATTACAAATTATATATGGATGTTGGTTAATATCATGTATTGTCATTAAAAACCATTTTCAATTTTGTAGTGTAATTGCTTTAGCGTGTAGATTGTTTATCATATATCTTAATCTTTGTCGTCATTCCTCAAAACCTTTACAAACCAACGTTAAATTTGTGAAGAAAACTTGAGTAGTGGATATTGAAACGTCTTTGGTATCCTTTGTCTGTATGACGCATGCTTTTCGCCAAGAAATAGGTCAATTGCTCAGTAGGTTGTTATATTGAGTTAGGTGTAAATAGAGAAGTGTCTCCCATAAGGTTCAAATTGTATCTTTAGTTCCGAAATATCATTGCAAGACGTATTTGTAAATGCAACACATGACAATATATTCATTTCAAGGTTTTATTCAAACAAACAACACATGTAACAAAACATTAATGTAGCATTTCATGTCATGCAAGACGTATACAATAGCACTTCATATTTGATAACAATCATAACAAGTGGTACACTGTTCATATACAAGTAATTGCAAAGATGTACACAATCAATTTACATGTATGCACTCAGGTCAATTGCACGAAGCAAGGTACTGTCTTTGAGTCCATGACGAGAACGGAACTTTCTCTTGGCAATCTCGGATCTAGGCCTTGTGTTGCACTGCCTGCTGCGTTTGTTTCCAAACCACTTCTTGACTTGATCAACACTAATTGATCCTGAGAGTGCGAGGGCTTCGCACACGGTGACAGATGGATATGGATGATGAAGGTTTGATCGGTACCAGCTTTCCATGAATTGAACTGCACGTTTGGTCAGAGGTGGTCTTCGCTTCACGCCTGGAACACTGATACGAGACTGCTTGATGGTTTCTTGTTCCTTTTCTTCCAATAGAGCCAAGCTTTTCTCAACCCGATCCATAACCTGAAAAAATAAGAAAATACTTAAGATTAAACAAAGTTGAATTTGAAAACATAATTAACAGAACACTTTGGTAAAGAATAAACTGCATTAAAGGACAGAGCCATAAGAAATAGTTGATTTGGAAGGAATACATTGCAAAACATCAGATGTGTATATTTTGTTGAGTGAATGTTTACCTGGTGGATTTGAACATCAAAGTGCCGACAAAGCCAATCTTTGTAGTGTGCTGTCATCTGAGTATCTGTCATCAGGTTCATCCTTTCCATCTCAATACTTGCAGCATGGAAGCGGAAAAAGGTAGATAATTCTCGTACTTGGTCAGGGAAGCTTTTCTCCAAGTGTCGAAATCTGAAAAGGTAGATACTTGATATGTAAGTCTGCTTGCGTTTTATAAGTAGGCTTTAAACGCTCTTTCATATGTACATAATAATTGCCTTTAAGTGCATTATTGCACATATGCATATATTGTAAGGAACATTAATTTAAGGAAGTCACAGTCTTTCTGAACAAATACGTTTAAATCAAAACTAACAGTTATGTTAAATTCGTGTTAATTAACATGATTAATGAACTTACCTATTTTGCAGACTGCTCTCTCTAATGTGGATATGAAGTTGATTTTCTTGTAGCATAGAACCAAACAGGACAGTAGGTTGTGAAACCTTCTTGCATTCAGTCTCCAAAATCCCTCTTAAATCTTCTAGGACGATTTTGTTGGAAGTGGAAGTCTCAAAGAATTCCAAGGAAAAGGAGCGAGATTCTGTGTCAGGACTTGGAGCGCTCGTCTCTATGGCTGACAATAGTGATGACATAGGCAAAGATGCTGAATCATCCTCTGACATGTGTTCTTCATCCGGAAGAACAGGCGAGTCTGGTTCAATAGATTTGAAGAGAGCACTGAGAGATTTCTGGAACTCATCATCTGAGTTGACTGTGATGTTCTGTGTGTCATCTGAAACAAAAACAGGTACAATTATATAACAGTCGCAACTCGACGAAAAAGGGTAACGTGTATCTTCCTTAAGTAGTTAAAATATTTTTAATCAATGTTTTATACATACCTATATCAGATGTGCCTCCAAAGTCAAATGACTCCCAGGACAGAAGGTCTGTAGTAAAGATGTCGGAGGAAAGAGGATATTCGGAATTTGCCATGTTTAACACTGATGAAGATGCAGATTGACAATGAGTCGAAGTTGTCAGCAACCACTTTTTATACAGAGTCAAGTTAACTGTGTTCACATGGTCATCAATTTGCCATCAAAACAAGTTGAACAGCATGTCTAAACGATGAGTACGCACTCAGTGAGTCATTCTCACTGATCCTAATTTAATTAGACTTCTTAAGAAAACACTACTGATGGACATAAAGGAAACGATCAACGATGTTTTAACAAAAACAGAAAAAAATCAAAAGCAAACATATTGGAACTGAAGTTATTTTAACCAGTATTTTGTAATTGGACAAACATTTTGGATACCATTTACTGTTTTGTAAACATTGAGGAAGTGAAACGTTTTCGTTGGTTTCACTCTTGTTTTAGGTGATGAATGTATTGTTATTGACAATGATGAAACATTAACATGCCACAAAGTTTTAGACAACAATTACTTGACAAAACTATTTCTGCGATATTACAATTTTCTGCATATTGTGTTTGATATTCTTTGTTAATTCTAAGATTTTCTGATAGATAAAAGTTATAAAATTGCATTTTACAATACAATTATATAATTTAAACCCATGTTTACATTTACCATATAACCATTTTGTAATACAAAGGAATTAAAAAAATATGAATACTATGATCAAATTTGTTTTGATTGAATGAGTAGTTTTAAACAACTATGATTATAAATGGAGTTATTTTTGTTCATGAAATAATTGATTTTGAAAATTCTTGGATAGATTGTCAAGAGTACTTTTTTATATGATTTTCAAAAATGTATGATATCAAAGTGCGTTTTAATAAGAAAACAACTCCTCTTCACATTACAAATTATATATGGATGTTGGTTAATATCATGTATTGTAATTAAAAACCATTTTCAATTTTGTAGTGTAATTGCTTTAGCGTGTAGATTGTTTATCATATATCTTAATCTTTGTCGTCATTCCTCAAAACCTTTACAAACCAACGTTAAATTTGTGAAGAAAACTTGAGTAGTGGATATTGAAACGTCTTTGGTATCCTTTGTCTGTATGACGCATGCTTTTCGCCAAGAAATAGGTCAATTGCTCAGTAGGTTGTTATATTGAGTTAGGTGTAAATAGAGAAGTGTCTCCCATAAGGTTCAAATTGTATCTTTAGTTCCGAAATATCATTGCAAGACGTATTTGTAAATGCAACACATGACAATATATTCATTTCAAGGTTTTATTCAAACAAACAACAAATGTAACAAAACATTAATGTAGCATTTCATGTCATGCAAGACGTATACAATAGCACTTCATATTTGATAACAATCATAACAAGTGGTACACTGTTCATATACAAGTAATTGCAAAGATGTACACAATCAATTTACATGTATGCACTCAGGTCAATTGCACGAAGCAAGGTACTGTCTTTGAGTCCATGACGAGAACGGAACTTTCTCTTGGCAATCTCGGATCTAGGCCTTGTGTTGCACTGCCTGCTGCGTTTGTTTCCAAACCACTTCTTGACTTGATCAACACTAATTGATCCTGAGAGTGCGAGGGCTTCGCACACGGTGACAGATGGATATGGATGATGAAGGTTTGATCGGTACCAGCTTTCCATGAATTGAACTGCACGTTTGGTCAGAGGTGGTCTTCGCTTCACGCCTGGAACACTGATACGAGACTGCTTGATGGTTTCTTGTTCCTTTTCTTCCAATAGAGCCAAGCTTTTCTCAACCCGATCCATAACCTGAAAAAATAAGAAAATACTTAAGATTAAACAAAGTTGAATTTGAAAACATAATTAACAGAACACTTTGGTAAAGAATAAACTGCATTAAAGGACAGAGCCATAAGAAATAGTTGATTTGGAAGGAATACATTGCAAAACATCAGATGTGTATATTTTGTTGAGTGAATGTTTACCTGGTGGATTTGAACATCAAAGTGCCGACAAAGCCAATCTTTGTAGTGTGCTGTCATCTGAGTATCTGTCATCAGGTTCATCCTTTCCATCTCAATACTTGCAGCATGGAAGCGGAAAAAGGTAGATAATTCTCGTACTTGGTCAGGGAAGCTTTTCTCCAAGTGTCGAAATCTGAAAAGGTAGATACTTGATATGTAAGTCTGCTTGCGTTTTATAAGTAGGCTTTAAACGCTCTTTCATATGTACATAATAATTGCCTTTAAGTGCATTATTGCACATATGCATATATTGTAAGGAACATTAATTTAAGGAAGTCACAGTCTTTCTGAACAAATACGTTTAAATCAAAACTAACAGTTATGTTAAATTCGTGTTAATTAACATGATTAATGAACTTACCTATTTTGCAGACTGCTCTCTCTAATGTGGATATGAAGTTGATTTTCTTGTAGCATAGAACCAAACAGGACAGTAGGTTGTGAAACCTTCTTGCATTCAGTCTCCAAAATCCCTCTTAAATCTTCTAGGACGATTTTGTTGGAAGTGGAAGTCTCAAAGAATTCCAAGGAAAAGGAGCGAGATTCTGTGTCAGGACTTGGAGCGCTCGTCTCTATGGCTGACAATAGTGATGACATAGGCAAAGATGCTGAATCATCCTCTGACATGTGTTCTTCATCCGGAAGAACAGGCGAGTCTGGTTCAATAGATTTGAAGAGAGCACTGAGAGATTTCTGGAACTCATCATCTGAGTTGACTGTGATGTTCTGTGTGTCATCTGAAACAAAAACAGGTACAATTATATAACAGTCGCAACTCGACGAAAAAGGGTAACGTGTATCTTCCTTAAGTAGTTAAAATATTTTTAATCAATGTTTTATACATACCTATATCAGATGTGCCTCCAAAGTCAAATGACTCCCAGGACAGAAGGTCTGTAGTAAAGATGTCGGAGGAAAGAGGATATTCGGAATTTGCCATGTTTAACACTGATGAAGATGCAGATTGACAATGAGTCGAAGTTGTCAGCAACCACTTTTTATACAGAGTCAAGTTAACTGTGTTCACATGGTCATCAATTTGCCATCAAAACAAGTTGAACAGCATGTCTAAACGATGAGTACGCACTCAGTGAGTCATTCTCACTGATCCTAATTTAATTAGACTTCTTAAGAAAACACTACTGATGGACATAAAGGAAACGATCAACGATGTTTTAACAAAAACAGAAAAAAATCAAAAGCAAACATATTGGAACTGAAGTTATTTTAACCAGTATTTTGTAATTGGACAAACATTTTGGATACCATTTACTGTTTTGTAAACATTGAGGAAGTGAAACGTTTTCGTTGGTTTCACTCTTGTTTTAGGTGATGAATGTATTGTTATTGACAATGATGAAACATTAACATGCCACAAAGTTTTAGACAACAATTACTTGACAAAACTATTTCTGCGATATTACAATTTTCTGCATATTGTGTTTGATATTCTTTGTTAATTCTAAGATTTTCTGATAGATAAAAGTTATAAAATTGCATTTTACAATACAATTATATAATTTAAACCCATGTTTACATTTACCATATAACCATTTTGTAATACAAAGGAATTAAAAAAATATGAATACTATGATCAAATTTGTTTTGATTGAATGAGTAGTTTTAAACAACTATGATTATAAATGGAGTTATTTTTGTTCATGAAATAATTGATTTTGAAAATTCTTGGATAGATTGTCAAGAGTACTTTTTTATATGATTTTCAAAAATGTATGATATCAAAGTGCGTTTTAATAAGAAAACAACTCCTCTTCACATTACAAATTATATATGGATGTTGGTTAATATCATGTATTGTAATTAAAAACCATTTTCAATTTTGTAGTGTAATTGCTTTAGCGTGTAGATTGTTTATCATATATCTTAATCTTTGTCGTCATTCCTCAAAACCTTTACAAACCAACGTTAAATTTGTGAAGAAAACTTGAGTAGTGGATATTGAAACGTCTTTGGTATCCTTTGTCTGTATGACGCATGCTTTTCGCCAAGAAATAGGTCAATTGCTCAGTAGGTTGTTATATTGAGTTAGGTGTAAATAGAGAAGTGTCTCCCATAAGGTTCAAATTGTATCTTTAGTTCCGAAATATCATTGCAAGACGTATTTGTAAATGCAACACATGACAATATATTCATTTCAAGGTTTTATTCAAACAAACAACAAATGTAACAAAACATTAATGTAGCATTTCATGTCATGCAAGACGTATACAATAGCACTTCATATTTGATAACAATCATAACAAGTGGTACACTGTTCATATACAAGTAATTGCAAAGATGTACACAATCAATTTACATGTATGCACTCAGGTCAATTGCACGAAGCAAGGTACTGTCTTTGAGTCCATGACGAGAACGGAACTTTCTCTTGGCAATCTCGGATCTAGGCCTTGTGTTGCACTGCCTGCTGCGTTTGTTTCCAAACCACTTCTTGACTTGATCAACACTAATTGATCCTGAGAGTGCGAGGGCTTCGCACACGGTGACAGATGGATATGGATGATGAAGGTTTGATCGGTACCAGCTTTCCATGAATTGAACTGCACGTTTGGTCAGAGGTGGTCTTCGCTTCACGCCTGGAACACTGATACGAGACTGCTTGATGGTTTCTTGTTCCTTTTCTTCCAATAGAGCCAAGCTTTTCTCAACCCGATCCATAACCTGAAAAAATAAGAAAATACTTAAGATTAAACAAAGTTGAATTTGAAAACATAATTAACAGAACACTTTGGTAAAGAATAAACTGCATTAAAGGACAGAGCCATAAGAAATAGTTGATTTGGAAGGAATACATTGCAAAACATCAGATGTGTATATTTTGTTGAGTGAATGTTTACCTGGTGGATTTGAACATCAAAGTGCCGACAAAGCCAATCTTTGTAGTGTGCTGTCATCTGAGTATCTGTCATCAGGTTCATCCTTTCCATCTCAATACTTGCAGCATGGAAGCGGAAAAAGGTAGATAATTCTCGTACTTGGTCAGGGAAGCTTTTCTCCAAGTGTCGAAATCTGAAAAGGTAGATACTTGATATGTAAGTCTGCTTGCGTTTTATAAGTAGGCTTTAAACGCTCTTTCATATGTACATAATAATTGCCTTTAAGTGCATTATTGCACATATGCATATATTGTAAGGAACATTAATTTAAGGAAGTCACAGTCTTTCTGAACAAATACGTTTAAATCAAAACTAACAGTTATGTTAAATTCGTGTTAATTAACATGATTAATGAACTTACCTATTTTGCAGACTGCTCTCTCTAATGTGGATAGGAAGTTGATTTTCTTGTAGCATAGAACCAAACAGGACAGTAGGTTGTGAAACCTTCTTGCATTCAGTCTCCAAAATCCCTCTTAAATCTTCTAGGACGATTTTGTTGGAAGTGGAAGTCTCAAAGAATTCCAAGGAAAAGGAGCGAGATTCTGTGTCAGGACTTGGAACGCTCGTCTCTATGGCTGACAATAGTGATGACATAGGCAAAGATGCTGAATCATCCTCTGACATGTGTTCTTCATCCGGAAGAACAGGCGAGTCTGGTTCAATAGATTTGAAGAGAGCACTGAGAGATTTCTGGAACTCATCATCTGAGTTGACTGTGATGTTCTGTGTGTCATCTGAAACAAAAACAGGTACAATTATATAACAGTCGCAACTCGACGAAAAAGGGTAACGTGTATCTTCCTTAAGTAGTTAAAATATTTTTAATCAATGTTTTATACATACCTATATCAGATGTGCCTCCAAAGTCAAATGACTCCCAGGACAGAAGGTCTGTAGTAAAGATGTCGGAGGAAAGAGGATATTCGGAATTTGCCATGTTTAACACTGATGAAGATGCAGATTGACAATGAGTCGAAGTTGTCAGCAACCACTTTTTATACAGAGTCAAGTTAACTGTGTTCACATGGTCATCAATTTGCCATCAAAACAAGTTGAACAGCATGTCTAAACGATGAGTACGCACTCAGTGAGTCATTCTCACTGATCCTAATTTAATTAGACTTCTTAAGAAAACACTACTGATGGACATAAAGGAAACGATCAACGATGTTTTAACAAAAACAGAAAAAAATCAAAAGCAAACATATTGGAACTGAAGTTATTTTAACCAGTATTTTGTAATTGGACAAACATTTTGGATACCATTTACTGTTTTGTAAACATTGAGGAAGTGAAACGTTTTCGTTGGTTTCACTCTTGTTTTAGGTGATGAATGTATTGTTATTGACAATGATGAAACATTAACATGCCACAAAGTTTTAGACAACAATTACTTGACAAAACTATTTCTGCGATATTACAATTTTCTGCATATTGTGTTTGATATTCTTTGTTAATTCTAAGATTTTCTGATAGATAAAAGTTATAAAATTGCATTTTACAATACAATTATATAATTTAAACCCATGTTTACATTTACCATATAACCATTTTGTAATACAAAGGAATTAAAAAAATATGAATACTATGATCAAATTTGTTTTGATTGAATGAGTAGTTTTAAACAACTATGATTATAAATGGAGTTATTTTTGTTCATGAAATAATTGATTTTGAAAATTCTTGGATAGATTGTCAAGAGTACTTTTTTATATGATTTTCAAAAATGTATGATATCAAAGTGCGTTTTAATAAGAAAACAACTCCTCTTCACATTACAAATTATATATGGATGTTGGTTAATATCATGTATTGTAATTAAAAACCATTTTCAATTTTGTAGTGTAATTGCTTTAGCGTGTAGATTGTTTATCATATATCTTAATCTTTGTCGTCATTCCTCAAAACCTTTACAAACCAACGTTAAATTTGTGAAGAAAACTTGAGTAGTGGATATTGAAACGTCTTTGGTATCCTTTGTCTGTATGACGCATGCTTTTCGCCAAGAAATAGGTCAATTGCTCAGTAGGTTGTTATATTGAGTTAGGTGTAAATAGAGAAGTGTCTCCCATAAGGTTCAAATTGTATCTTTAGTTCCGAAATATCATTGCAAGACGTATTTGTAAATGCAACACATGACAATATATTCATTTCAAGGTTTTATTCAAACAAACAACAAATGTAACAAAACATTAATGTAGCATTTCATGTCATGCAAGACGTATACAATAGCACTTCATATTTGATAACAATCATAACAAGTGGTACACTGTTCATATACAAGTAATTGCAAAGATGTACACAATCAATTTACATGTATGCACTCAGGTCAATTGCACGAAGCAAGGTACTGTCTTTGAGTCCATGACGAGAACGGAACTTTCTCTTGGCAATCTCGGATCTAGGCCTTGTGTTGCACTGCCTGCTGCGTTTGTTTCCAAACCACTTCTTGACTTGATCAACACTAATTGATCCTGAGAGTGCGAGGGCTTCGCACACGGTGACAGATGGATATGGATGATGAAGGTTTGATCGGTACCAGCTTTCCATGAATTGAACTGCACGTTTGGTCAGAGGTGGTCTTCGCTTCACGCCTGGAACACTGATACGAGACTGCTTGATGGTTTCTTGTTCCTTTTCTTCCAATAGAGCCAAGCTTTTCTCAACCCGATCCATAACCTGAAAAAATAAGAAAATACTTAAGATTAAACAAAGTTGAATTTGAAAACATAATTAACAGAACACTTTGGTAAAGAATAAACTGCATTAAAGGACAGAGCCATAAGAAATAGTTGATTTGAAATTAACAGTTTTGGAAGGAATACATTGCAAAACATCAGATGTGTATATTTTGTTGAGTGAATGTTTAACTGGTGGATTTGAACATCATTTGTTTTGATTGAATGAGTAGTTTTAAACAACTATGATTATAAATGGAGTTATTTTTGTTCATGAAATAATTGATTTTGAAAATTCTTGGATAGATTGTCAAGAGTACTTTTTTATATGATTTTCAAAAATGTATGATATCAAAGTGCGTTTTAATAAGAAAACAACTCCTCTTCACATTACAAATTATATATGGATGTTGGTTAATATCATGAATTGTAATTAAAAACCATTTTCAATTTTGTAGTGTAATTGCTTTAGCGTGTAGATTGTTTATCATATATCTTAATCTTTGTCGTCATTCCTCAAAACCTTTACAAACCAACGTTAAATTTGTGAAGAAAACTTGAGTAGTGGATATTGAAACGTCTTTGATATCCCTTGTCTGTATGACGCATGCTTTTCGCCAAGAAATAGGTCAATTGCTCAGTAGGTTGTTATATTGAGTTAGGTGTAAATAGAGAAGTGTCTCCCATAAGGTTCAAATTGTATCTTTAGTTCCGAAATATCATTGCAAGACGTATTTGTAAATGCAACACATGACAATATATTCATTTCAAGGTTTTATTCAAACAAACAACAAATGTAACAAAACATTAATGTAGCATTTCATGTCATGCAAGACGTATACAATAGCACTTCATATTTGATAACAATCATAACAAGTGGTACACTGTTCATATACAAGTAATTGCAAAGATGTACACAATCAATTTACATGTATGCACTCAGGTCAATTGCACGAAGCAAGGTACTGTCTTTGAGACCATGGCGAGAACGGAACTTTCTCTTGGCAATCTCGGATCTAGGCCTTGTGTTGCACTGCCTGCTGCGTTTGTTTCCAAACCACTTCTTGACTTGATCAACACTAATTGATCCTGAGAGTGCGAGGGCTTCGCACACGGTGGCAGATGGATATGGATGATGAAGGTTTGATAGGTACCAGCTTTCCATGAATTGAACTGCACGTTTGGTCAGAGGTGGTCTTCGCTTCACGCCTGGAACACTGATACGAGACTGCTTGATGGTTTCTTGTTCCTTTTCTTCCAATAGAGCCAAGCTTTTCTCAACCCGATCCATAACCTGAAAAAATAAGAAAATACTTAAGATTAAACAAAGTTGAATTTGAAAACATAATTAACAGAACACTTTGGTAAAGAATAAACTGCATTAAAGGACAGAGCCATAAGAAATAGTTGATTTGAAATTAACAGTTTTGGAAGGAATACATTGCAAAACATCAGATGTGTATATTTTGTTGAGTGAATGTTTACCTGGTGGATTTGAACATCAAAGTGCCGACAAAGCCAATCTTTGTAGTGTGCTGTCATCTGAGTATCTGTCATCAGGTTCATCCTTTCCATCTCAATACTTGCAGCATGGAAGCGGAACAAGGTAGATAATTCTCGTACTTGGTCAGGGAGGCTTTTCTCCAAGTGTCGAAATCTGAAAAGGTAGATAATTGACATGTAAGTCTGCTTGCGTTTTATAAGTAGGCTTTAAATGCTCTTTCATATGTACATAATAATTGCCTTTAAGTGCATTATTGCACATATGCATATATTGTAAGGAACATTAATTTAAGGAAGTAACATCGTCACCGTCTTTCTGAACAAATACGTTTAAATCAAAACTAAAAGTTATGTTGATTTAAAAATAGTAAAAATCGTGTTCATTAACATGATTAATGAACTTACCTATTTTGCAGACTGCTCTTTCTAATGTGGATAGGAAGTTGATTTTCTTGTAGCATAGAACCAAACAGGACAGTAGGTTGTGAAACCTTCTTGCATTCAGTCTCCAAAATCCCTCTTAAATCTTCTAGGACGATTTTGTTGGAAGTGGAAGTCTCAAAGAATTCCAAGGAAAAGGAGCGAGATTCTGTGTCAGGACTTGGAGCGCTCGTCTCTATGGCTGACAATAGTGATGACATAGGCAAAGATGCTGAATCATCCTCTGACATGTGTTCTTCATCCGGAAGAACAGGCGAGTCTGGTTCAATAGATTTGAAGAGAGCACTGAGAGATTTCTGGAACTCATCATCTGAGTTGACTGTGATGTTCTGTGTGTCATCTGAAACAAAAACAGGTACAATTATATAACAGTCGCAACTCGACGAAAAAGGGTAACGTGTATCTTCCTTAAGTAGTTAAAATATTTTTAATCAATGTTTTATACATACCTATATCAGATGTGCCTCCAAAGTCAAATGACTCCCAGGACAGAAGGTCTGTAGTAAAGATGTCGGAGGAAAGAGGATATTCGGAATTTGCCATGTTTAACACTGATGAAGATGCAGATTGACAATGAGTCGAAGTTGTCAGCAACCACTTTTTATACAGAGTCAAGTTAACTGTGTTCACATGGTCATCAATTTGCCATCAAAACAAGTTGAACAGCATGTCTAAACGATGAGTACGCACTCAGTGAGTCATTCTCACTGATCCTAATTTAATTAGACTTCTTAAGAAAACACTACTGATGGACATAAAGGAAACGATCAACGATGTTTTAACAAAAACAGAAAAAAATCAAAAGCAAACATATTGGAACTGAAGTTATTTTAACCAGTATTTTGTAATTGGACAAACATTTTGGATACCATTTACTGTTTTGTAAACATTGAGGAAGTGAAACGTTTTCGTTGGTTTCACTCTTGTTTTAGGTGATGAATGTATTGTTATTGACAATGATGAAACATTAACATGCCACAAAGTTTTAGACAACAATTACTTGACAAAACTATTTCTGCGATATTACAATTTTCTGCATATTGTGTTTGATATTCTTTGTTAATTCTTAGATTTTCTGATAGATAAAAGTTATAAAATTGCATTTTACAATACAATTATATAATTTAAACCCATGTTTACATTTACCATATAACCATTTTGTAATACAAAGGAATTAAAAAAATATGAATACTATGATCAAATTTGTTTTGATTGAATGAGTAGTTTTAAACAACTATGATTATAAATGGAGTTATTTTTGTTCATGAAATAATTGATTTTGAAAATTCTTGGATAGATTGTCAAGAGTACTTTTTTATATGATTTTCAAAAATGTATGATATCAAAGTGCGTTTTAATAAGAAAACAACTCCTCTTCACATTACAAATTATATATGGATGTTGGTTAATATCATGTATTGTAATTAAAAACCATTTTCAATTTTGTAGTGTAATTGCTTTAGCGTGTAGATTGTTTATCATATATCTTAATCTTTGTCGTCATTCCTCAAAACCTTTACAAACCAACGTTAAATTTGTGAAGAAAACTTGAGTAGTGGATATTGAAACGTCTTTGGTATCCTTTGTCTGTATGACGCATGCTTTTCGCCAAGAAATAGGTCAATTGCTCAGTAGGTTGTTATATTGAGTTAGGTGTAAATAGAGAAGTGTCTCCCATAAGGTTCAAATTGTATCTTTAGTTCCGAAATATCATTGCAAGACGTATTTGTAAATGCAACACATGACAATATATTCATTTCAAGGTTTTATTCAAACAAACAACAAATGTAACAAAACATTAATGTAGCATTTCATGTCATGCAAGACGTATACAATAGCACTTCATATTTGATAACAATCATAACAAGTGGTACACTGTTCATATACAAGTAATTGCAAAGATGTACACAATCAATTTACATGTATGCACTCAGGTCAATTGCACGAAGCAAGGTACTGTCTTTGAGTCCATGACGAGAACGGAACTTTCTCTTGGCAATCTCGGATCTAGGCCTTGTGTTGCACTGCCTGCTGCGTTTGTTTCCAAACCACTTCTTGACTTGATCAACACTAATTGATCCTGAGAGTGCGAGTGCTTCGCACACGGTGACAGATGGATATGGATGATGAAGGTTTGATCGGTACCAGCTTTCCATGAATTGAACTGCACGTTTGGTCAGAGGTGGTCTTCGCTTCACGCCTGGAACACTGATACGAGACTGCTTGATGGTTTCTTGTTCCTTTTCTTCCAATAGAGCCAAGCTTTTCTCAACCCGATCCATAACCTGAAAAAATAAGAAAATACTTAAGATTAAACAAAGTTGAATTTGAAAACATAATTAACAGAACACTTTGGTAAAGAATAAACTGCATTAAAGGACAGAGCCATAAGAAATAGTTGATTTGAAATTAACAGTTTTGGAAGGAATACATTGCAAAACATCAGATGTGTATATTTTGTTGAGTGAATGTTTACCTGGTGGATTTGAACATCAAAGTGCCGACAAAGCCAATCTTTGTAGTGTGCTGTCATCTGAGTATCTGTCATCAGGTTCATCCTTTCCATCTCAATACTTGCAGCATGGAAGCGGAAAAAGGTAGATAATTCTCGTACTTGGTCAGGGAAGCTTTTCTCCAAGTGTCGAAATCTGAAAAGGTAGATAATTGACATGTAAGTCTGCTTGCGTTTTATAAGTAGGCTTTAAACGCTCTTTCATATGTACATAATAATTGCCTTTAAGTGCATTATTGCACATATGCATATATTGTAAGGAACATTAATTTAAGGAAGTCACAGTCTTTCTGAACAAATACGTTTAAATCAAAACTAACAGTTATGTTAAATTCGTGTTAATTAACATGATTAATGAACTTACCTATTTTGCAGACTGCTCTCTCTAATGTGGATAGGAAGTTGATTTTCTTGTAGCATAGAACCAAACAGGACAGTAGGTTGTGAAACCTTCTTGCATTCAGTCTCAAAAATCCCTCTTAAATCTTCTAGGACGATTTTGTTGGAAGTGGAAGTCTCAAAGAATTCCAAGGAAAAGGAGCGAGATTCTGTGTCAGGACTTGGAGCGCTCGTCTCTATGGCTGACAATAGTGATGACATAGGCAAAGATGCTGAATCATCCTCTGACATGTGTTCTTCATCCGGAAGAACAGGCGAGTCTGGTTCAATAGATTTGAAGAGAGCACTGAGAGATTTCTGGAACTCATCATCTGAGTTGACTGTGATGTTCTGTGTGTCATCTGAAACAAAAACAGGTACAATTATATAACAGTCTTAACTCGACGAAAAAGGGTAAAGTGTATCTTCCTTAAGTAGTTAAAATATTTTTAATCAATGTTTTATACATACCTATATCAGATGTGCCTCCAAAGTCAAATGACTCCCAGGACAGAAGGTCTGTAGTAAAGATGTCGGAGGAAAGAGGATATTCGGAATTTGCCATGTTTAACACTGATGAAGATGCAGATTGACAATGAGTCGAAGTTGTCAGCAACCACTTTTTATACAGAGTCAAGTTAACTGTGTTCACATGGTCATCAATTTGCCATCAAAACAAGTTGAACAGCATGTCTAAACGATGAGTACGCACTCAGTGAGTCATTCTCACTGATCCTAATTTAATTAGACTTCTTAAGAAAACACTACTGATGGACATAAAGGAAACGATCAACGATGTTTTAACAAAAACAGAAAAAAATCAAAAGCAAACATATTGGAACTGAAGTTATTTTAACCAGTATTTTGTAATTGGACAAACATTTTGGATACCATTTACTGTTTTGTAAACATTGAGGAAGTGAAACGTTTTCGTTGGTTTCACTCTTGTTTTAGGTGATGAATGTATTGTTATTGACAATGATGAAACATTAACATGCCACAAAGTTTTAGACAACAATTACTTGACAAAACTATTTCTGCGATATTACAATTTTCTGCATATTGTGTTTGATATTCTTTGTTAATTCTTAGATTTTCTGATAGATAAAAGTTATAAAATTGCATTTTACAATACAATTATATAA
Organism: Steromphala cineraria; assembly: GCA_916613615.1. Taxonomy (NCBI): domain Eukaryota; kingdom Metazoa; phylum Mollusca; class Gastropoda; order Trochida; family Trochidae; genus Steromphala; species Steromphala cineraria. The sequence goes on from OU744724.1 coordinate 34,734,022, forward strand.
TTTAAACCCATGTTTACATTTACCATATAACCATTTTGTAATACAAAGGAATTAAAAAAATATGAATACTATGATCAAATTTGTTTTGATTGAATGAGTAGTTTTAAACAACTATGATTATAAATGGAGTTATTTTTGTTCATGAAATAATTGATTTTGAAAATTCTTGGATAGATTGTCAAGAGTACTTTTTTATATGATTTTCAAAAATGTATGATATCAAAGTGCGTTTTAATAAGAAAACAACTCCTCTTCACATTACAAATTATATATGGATGTTGGTTAATATCATGTATTGTAATTAAAAACCATTTTCAATTTTGTAGTGTAATTGCTTTAGCGTGTAGATTGTTTATCATATATCTTAATCTTTGTCGTCATTCCTCAAAACCTTTACAAACCAACGTTAAATTTGTGAAGAAAACTTGAGTAGTGGATATTGAAACGTCTTTGGTATCCTTTGTCTGTATGACGCATGCTTTTCGCCAAGAAATAGGTCAATTGCTCAGTAGGTTGTTATATTGAGTTACAGTTAAGCAATGAATAAACATACCCCGTATCTAGAAACTTTCTAGTGCGTATCTAGAAACTTTCTAGATACGCACTAGAAATTTTCTAGATACGCACTAGAAATTTACTAGAACGTATCTAGAAAATTTCTAGTGCGGTTCTAGTGCGTTTCTAGAAATTTCTAGAAATTTCGAGTTTTTACATTTTTTTTAAAAATCAAATGTTTTTACTTAATTTGAAATCCCCGTCTTTACTTTCCCTACTGTAAAATTTTCAACATGATTCAATAAATGGAAAGGGAGATAATTGATATTTACTAATAGATCTTCCTCGTTTTAACGCGCTTCTCCTCACTGAACAGGGGGATCTAAATATAGCACACACACTGCTTTATGGCCCCTCACTGATCGGCGCTAATTAGATGTCTCGTCAGCATGAAGCTGCGGGACATGCTGTTTCTTTTCGTTGAAGCATTTTGTAAATAATAAATAATAAAAACATTAAAATAGAAGTAATATGAAAGGTGATGAATATTACATTGATATTGATTTTGATTACGATTGTCTGTAAGATCACGAGCATGGATCCTTTAGCGGGCAAGTGACAAACAAATCGTTTAAAATGACTGTCAAGTAAACTGTTGTATTAAGATCGTTGTATTAAGTTAGATTAAAGACGATGCGTCATTAAAGTCGATTTCGAAGTTAACAACATTTGTCATTGTCCGGTTTTCGATCATTATCGTTACTTTACTTATTCTACCTTGTATACCTTCATCCTCCCCTGTGCAGAACCAATTTGCTTCAGCAACAGTCGATAATCCACGATCAAAGGACACCATTGATAAAGTTTGGTTCACGTGAATGCAAATAACGTGACAAGTACAAGAAAGATCTAAAGACATTTAAGAATAATAATAGAATAAAAAGAACTTCTGTGATATCTATCTGCATTTATTGACCCACTGACCAAAAGATGTTGAGTGCATAGACAAAAAACAAAGATAGACAGAAAGACAGAAATAAAATATGTTCTGTCTCATTTCTACACAAACGATCCAAACAAAGCATGTCATCCAAGATATAAAATAAGGTTGTTAAAGGATAAAGGATCATATAGGATATCAATTACTTATAAGAAATATGCATTTACCGAGTATCTTATAGTGAGTTACAAAAATACGAACGATCAAAGTTTAGCGAAATTATGCTTTCATTAGTCTAAAATAGATTTGCAGCTTCTTGAACTGCCCCTAAAACACCTGGGCAAGCTAATATGATATTTGTGTTGCAGTATTTCATTTGTATGTGCATATTTTTAATACCTATGAAGTTTCATGTAAGCCAATCGGTTGGGTGTTATGATCATTAAGATTTACATTTGTTTTCCTTGTGAATATATAATCTATTTCAAGCTGTTTGTAATGTATTCACCGAGAAGCTTTGCACAACGGTTGGTTAGTTCGTCCTCCTATATTTCCATTATATACAATACAATACGCACTTGTACAGATACACGAGATATAACCGATATTCTCCAATGTTTTTTATTGAAGATCTTTAGATGTTTTTTATATCAACCGTATTAGACATCTTTTATATTAACCATTTTAGATTTTGAAGAGAAAAGTTAGAATAACTAAAAACTTACAATGATCATGAGAATTTCAGGTCACAACTAAATTTTCAAAATCCGATCAATCATTATTTAGAATATTTGTATGTGGTATCTCGGTTATTTGTATAAGATAAAATAAGATATATACATTAACAAGTATATCAGGAGACTCAAATGCTCAATGAAAACAATTAAAAATCAGTCTTCTTTCCATTTTATTTAATATTCAAATATTTATTGAACGTTTCATTTCAAAAGTTCAAGTTTTAGACTAAATATGTTCATTTTATTTATAGAATTGCATTGGATTCGTTAGGGTATCGCAGAAAAAAACCGTTTTATAATAAACATGCGCCATTGTCATTAGCTCTATTATATAGCATAAAGAATGAATGAATGAATGAATGAATGAATGAATGAATGAATGGTTTATTCTCATGAAGATCACAAAAAGTGACATAGAGAAACAATACAAATATACAGGTTGGTTTATGGGAGCATACGTAGACAGGTTTTGACATAATTGCATAATTTCAATTGAAGGGCTTTATGCTCACATGACATTAATGATATAAACTTATCTAAAGATGGGTATTTACAATAATAGTCAGGAAAAAATGAATCTCTTACTGAGTTAAGACATGGAGAATACAAAATGATATGGGCCTCATCTCCGATTGATTTTTTACAGAGTACACATAATCTCTCTTCTTTTCTAATGTTATACCATCTACCTGTTTCTATTCGGAGTCTATGGTTACAAGTTCTGATTTTAGTGAGCCAAATGCGCACATTTAATGGGAAGTGCAATAAATAACATTCCAGGTATGGTGATGGCTTAAACATATTATAATAGTATCATTTAGAGGATTTTGATTTAGATTCGTTCCAGTGTTGACAAAATTGGTTTCTTAAGATAGATTTAACTTTACGTTTAAGCCAATTCGTATTTTTGCAATTTTGAGATAACCAAATGTAGTTTAAGCCAGTTTTTTCAAATATAGTTTTAACAACATCGATAAGAGGTAAATATACATTTGGGTCATTCTTTTTCAATGTAAACATAAATCTATAGAAAAGGCTCGACAATGTACATTTTGATGATATTAGCTTGCACCAATATGAGATAATTCTAACCTTAATGGGTACATCAAGAGGGTATCTTCCCAATTCACCATATATCATAAAATCTGGTGTTGATTGCTTAACTTTAAGTATATATTTAAAAAAAATTTAAATGAACCTTTTCTAAAGTTAAACTCTTCAGAGTCATACAAAGAGAAGTATTCCCAATCTTCCTTTCTCGCAAGAATATGAATGTGTATTCTTACTCAACTACTTGCTCAAGCTAATGGTCTTCATTCCGACATACCCAAAGTCTTTTACAATGCAGCGACCACTGGTGTGTTCGGGGGATACGGTTCACTGAGTTAAAAGAAGATAATTATTGGACTTTTTAACAAAGAAAGCGGATATGGACCAAAATATGCTATCTTTGTAAAATATAACACAATCATCGTGTAAATTCAAGGACACCCATTTTATTATTTCAGACTGAACGAGATACTAAGATGCTATTTTTGTGTCATTGTCATTTCGATCTGTTAAAATATTGGAACATGCAGTAGCTAGGTAAAGTTGAGCAGACAAGTACGCCATAAATTCGAACCCAAACCACTGTATATTTAAAAAAACCAAGCCATACAAATGTAAAATCTGACAACTGACAGGATATATCTAGTGTTCTGTTACATACACTATACAAATATAATAAAGTTTACTTTATAGAAACGAAACAAAAGCAAATTAATTTGAGAGATATGCAAACAGAAGACCGACACGTGAAATGCTGAACACTTCTCCATGACGCAATGTTATTGCAACGGGTAGCCACGAATCCTAAACCGTGATTACAAGATCATACCCGTTTTATGGGGAGGGGGGAGGTTGGGACTGTCTGCGTGTTGAGTACTGTCGCGACAATACACTGCTCACTCAGCCATGCAGTCACTTGTTGATCAGTGGATTTATGTTCTCTCATCAACTCCATCCCTTTATTCAATGTTTTATTTTATTATTATCTATATTTTGATATATAATGGTTGATATGTAAATAAATATGGTGTCTCACATGTATCTTTTTTATCTGCAATGTTTTATATCACGTGATATATTGTTTAATCATGCCACATGTGAAATGAATGTATGCACGTGACGCCGAAATAATATACTTTTCTTCTTTCTTCTTCATAAGTCGGTGGTTGTAGTTATATTTATGTAGAGTAATTTTTAAAACTTGCTTCTATATAGACATTTGAATCTAGGAATCAGACATTCATAGAGTGTTATACCCCAGTCACACCAAACCCGGGTTTACTACGTTCTTATAAAACGGACTCGAACTGTTGGAGAACGTAATGGAACTAGTGTAAAATGTTTGCGAACCTTATAGAAACGGAAGGATGTTCTAAAATTTAACGTAGGACCAACGTCATTTAAACGGGATTGCTGTACCTCGAACGAAATTGCCGTACTTCGACCCTTCCAAGAACTATTATCACGTGCTTCAATCGGAAATCAAACAGTCCGCGAACAGATCTAACCCGATCATAGTAGACGGACAGACAGACAGACAGGTTTTTTATTAGAGTCTCACCTCGCAATTATATATACAAAAAAGGTTACAAATATAGAATTCACATATAAATACAGCGAGCCACCCAAAATAGGTTACGAGAGACTAAAGCTAAATAACCAAATATATACATTAAAATACAATAGAAAAATAATTCAGGTCCATATGACAGGTAAAGATTAGGTTAAGAGATATAATGTACATGTATATGATCGAAAGTATGTCTATAGGCAGTAACAATTTCGTCCAAATATGTTGAAAACAAAAAAATTATCATTAAAAAGGTTTAAAGGACGTTCCTGCAAAGGTCTATGAGTTCGCACACGGTTCAGAAAACATCGTATTCGTTGTTAGTACGTTTGAAATATTCTCAATTCGGTCTTACTACTTTGGCAGTGCAAATTGAATGGACGGATATACATTCATCAGTTTTGGTTCACTCATTGGAATGTGATTACTAAAAATGAACTCTTTTGCATCTGGAATAGAGTGAATGTCGGTTAATTTTGTGATTAAAATATTTGTATGTATTTCTGCGCAACCTATATTTTTCAGTTGATAATTATATTATATAATGATTATTATAAATTGTGTTACTTTGATTGACAGCGAGATCAGGTTTGAAAACGGTCGACTTACTTAGTTTGGAGATTTTACAAGCGCTTTCAGCGGAGCTGATTTCGCACTTGGGTCCTAAGACCTTTAATAAAGGATTTGAAAAAATGGTAAATTGAATTTTGATGCCGTGGCCGAAACGGTTTGAATTTTGAAATTTTGAATATAAATGGTCGAGAACTTGCATGGTCTTTATAGACAACGGGCCCGGACGTGATAATCGTACCAAACAGCACGCCCTATGACCGCATGAAAACTGACTATTAAACTGACTGGAAACGAGGTAAACAGGTAATTTTCCCCGATCTAAACGTACTACAAACTGTCACAGGACTAGACAGGTTGACGTTCCGGTACTAAAACTGTGACGCCGCTAATGGCTGTAATATTGCCCAAGCGGCGTAAAACAATAACTCACTCACTCACTAAAACTGTGGATAAACTTTCTGGCGTGGGATAAAATGTAAAACAAGTTTCTCATTTCTATCCCGAAGGAGGCCGTTTTGTGAACATTTTAGGACGGAGTAGAACGTTTTAAAAACTACCTTTGTGTGACAAAAGCATTAACTCATGTTATGTCATGGACATGCTTCACCGCTCAATGCCTTGACCCCTTGTCTGCTTTTACTGCCCGCCCGCGACGCTAATTAGCTCACAGTACCCCTCATCGCCCAAGTCGGGATGAAAGGAAGCTGTCTAGTCTACCATAGAGTTCTGATTGTTTTATTGTTTCATGGAGATCAGTCGGGAAACAGAAAGGTGTGAATAAGGATAGCGAATATCTTGTAATTTGCACCGTTGTTGTTAATTTAAGTTGACTTATTCATCTATAGTATATTGACATATGAATACACAATCACTTGTCAATAGATCTTTAATCTGTGCACACGTGATGGGCGTGGTCTATATTTCTAGTGAGCAAGTCCTGTAAGCAAGGCTGTTTACTTTCTCCTTTGTTATTCAATTTCTTTATTAATGATTTACTTAATCAATTAGAAGAAAGTGGTATCGGTATTTCTGTTAATGGGACCACTATAGCAGCCTTAGCATATGCTGATGACCTAATTCTGCTTGCAGAATCATCAGAGGATTTAAACAATTTGTTGTGTATTTTAAATAATTGGTGTGTTAATAATGGTATATGTATAAATAATGATAAATCTAAGATTGTACATTTCAGACATGTTAGCACACAGTTAACGAGTGCTGTTTTTACTGTTGGTAATTCTGTTTTAGATATTGTTGATAGTTACAACTATTTAGGCCTATTGCTCACAGAGCATCTTGATTATAATGCAATGGCTAAGGTGGCAGCTAAATCTGCTAATAGAGCTCTAGGCCTACTTATTTGTAAATATAAGGCACTTGGGGGAATGGAATCCACTACTTATGCGAAATTATATGATACGATGGTGTGGTCAGTTTTAAGCTATGGGGCATCTATCTGGGGTCATCGGGAGGTTTCGTTTGTAAATGCTGTCCACCACCGTGCTTTGAGATTTTTCCTGGGGGTGGGTAAATACGCTCCAAACGTTGCAGTGAATGGAGACATGGGTTGGATTCCTCCAATTGTTAGACAATGGGTGTGTATTTTTAGACAATATTGTCGCTTTTTAAACATGCCTTTTAGATTAAATAAATGTGTTTTTATGTGGTCGGAGAGTTGTATGGGTGGACGTGCGAAAAACTGGAATTTCCGAGTGAAAGCTAAGATGAAAGAATGGAATTTGAATGTAGAAGCTGATGTTAATGCTAAACGACTATGTGAGCGTGTGCGAGATCTATGTATGCAGAAGTATGTCAGCGGATGGAATGAATCACTACGTCAGCCAAGCGGTAGAACGGGAGGTAATAAGTTACGAACGTACCGAATGTTTAAGAATGAGTATGGGTGTGAAAGTTACGTGAGTATGAGTATGCCCCGTTCATACCGCTCTGCCTTCTCCAAATTTAGATCAGGTACTGCTCCTCTGCATTTGGAAACCGGCAGATACACAAATAAGAATGTGAATGAGAGAGTGTGTTTTCAATGTAGTGAGAGTGTTGAGGATGAAAGCCATGTACTTTTACATTGCCCTGTATACCATGATCTGCGTGAGATTTTATATGAAAATGTCTGTTTTAGCTATCCCAACTTCCTAGATTTTAGTGATATTGATAAATTAGTTTTTCTTTTTAAGCACCCTGTATATTTTACCGCCAAAACCTGCTTTTATATCTTACAAAGAAGAAAGCATATTTTATATGGATAGTTTTTCTTATACTATTGTATATTTGTATATTGTTTACATCATATTTTAGTTAATTTAATATATTATAATATAGTCTCTCGTAACCCTTATAGGGTGGCTCACTTTTACGTTCAACTTTATATGTATATACTTTTTAATGTATTTATGTGAGGTGAGACTTTAATAAAACATCTGTCTGCCTGTCTGTCTGTCTGTCTGTAACTTTACAGCTTAACCAGATTGACATATTGTAGTTATATATATTTATGTGGCTCTCGCGAGGAGGATCGCCCTAATTTACCACATATATGCTTCTCTTGGAGGTAATGAGTAAATGATGAAGAATAATTATTAGTCGCATGAAAACGCATAGCTATGTTACATTACAAATATACGATATATGCTGGACTCTACAAACAAATATTTAATGCAAAATAAAGAACAGCAAACTAGTGCAGAAGCATTAATTAAAGCTTGATGTGCGCTCGGTGCCAATGATAAATTATTTTAGAATTATCAACATATGAACTAAGTATGAAATCCATTTCTTTGATGGGCAGTCTAGAAGTTGCGATGATGAAGAAGATAAGGCAATATTATGGATATACAACTTCTTTATTCAAGTTTGCGACGTTTCGACATAGATACTAATGTCATCACTTGCTTGAGAACGACATTAGTATCTATGTCGAAACGTCGCAAACTTGAATAAAGAAGTTGTATATCCATAATATTGCCTTATCTTCTTCATGAAATCCATTGTTTGCAACTGGCCTCCGTGGTCTAAGTGTTGACTGACTGGGCCTGAATCCAACTGCTCACACGTTCGAACCCATGTCACTTTCAGGCAATGAAGAACTCATCGGCACGCGGAACCCTCACATCATATGAGTTTGTATATTAATAATTACTCGAACATAACAGAAGAAGAATATGAATATCTTCATAACTTCCAATATATATATATATGATAGACAGCATAACTTTTCATTCCACTACCACTGCGCGGTAATAAGCATGACCCACTGCCATAAACTGAATTACATAATGTCGTTTTGCGCAATCATCTGATCATCTCATCAATCGTCTCTCTCTAGAATCCGAATGTGTATTGTAACATAAACTGTTTATTGAAACTTGTTTGTTTTGACACACCGACCTACTTGTCTATTACACTTGAGCGACCGCTGGCGTGTTTAGGAGATACGGTTCACTGAGTTATTTGCATTTGCCATTACCTGGTAACGCTTGTTACAATTTTATGTATGGGATGATTCTCTGTAAATGTTTCACAAACATTTTAATGTTTTGGTTTTATCTGTAGACTTAGATTATGGGTAGGAGTCAGATATCAAAAACATTACACTTGTGGTCATTGAAAAAAACAAATCTTTTGATTATGGGATTTTAACGTTGTTATCCAATTATAAATTCAGACTTTGAAATGTAAACGATATGCTCGCTTCTGATTGGATCTTACAAGGTCATGTGATCGGTATACATTTCAATGAACCCTAAATCGCAGGTTATACGAAATAACTTTCAGTAAATGAAGTTTATACGATGTCGTGCCGGAACTACATTTCTCGGGGATTCCCCTGATCTTACAGCCACATTCCAGCCTGACCCCAGTCTTGATGGTCATCACTTCGACTCAATTTATACAAATATTAACACTCGTGTTAATAATCTGTTTTTGATGTTTGAAGAATAAACATTAAATTGTAAATAAATAAAGTTTTACATGTTCATCTCCGGTCACAGAATTGAGCATAGTGGGCAAAGTTAAACAATGTAATGTACATCATTTCAAAAGCATGAGTTGAGCTCCATTCTGAATGACCCGACTTGCGACAACACAGTTTCAAGGCACCCCATTCCATGCACAACGTGGGTGCGCTCTCTGCCTTTATAGACAGTTTCAAGGCCCCCATGATCAAAACGATGTTGCCGTGTTTGAAAACATGTATTCGTCATTGTCAATGACAGTGTCTAACATCGGCGGGCCTGCAATTGGCATTATTTCTCGAGGGACTTTAACTTTATGTTTACATTCATTGTCAAACAAACAACCCAACTTTCCCAAGCACGTCGAGCTTTTAGAGCTGATACTCTACACTCGATACAGGACAGTATCAGTACGCGAGTGCAAATTGTTAATTTTGGAATATTCAAATCAAACTTTACATCTTTTTAGTATTTTTCCCAAAACATTTCATTGTTATTAACATGATACCCATAAAGGATTATTTGTGGAATAAAAAAGAGCAACTTTTCCCTTTTTGTTATGAACTATTTTTGCATGCGCTTGAACCCGGTAGAGACCCGCCTGGGTCTAACTGATATCTAGGTCAGTGCGACAAGCAGCTTAGAAGTTACTACAGAATCGCATTTCGAATGATATAAAAACAACTTCTGGCTTTACATACAAAGTGGGAATTTATAAGAAATGAATTTCACAATATAGTTGTCCACACGGTTATAACCTGTTTGAAACTCGTAATATAAACTTTTGCATAATTGGCTCGGCAAGCTCGCCAATTATACAAGTTTATATTACAAGTTTCAAACAGGTTATAACCGTGTGAACAACTATATTGTGAAATTCATTTCTTAAATAACTGTGAATTTTACTTTGAAATAATTGGGACTCAAATGTTGTTTAAGTTTTATAAAAGGTATACTTAAAAAAAACAAGATGTCGATATTTGGCAGGCTTGTGGAATGATGTTGGAAAGTTAAACGGCAACAAATTGCGTACTTGTACAAAACACTCCCATTGTTAAACATTTTGTAAAAAAATTATGATTTGCGTTTTCTTCTGTTTGAAACTGCTTTTATACTTAATGATGCTTTTTATGATTTAAATGACAATGAAAAGTTTGTTTTTCCAATGAATGAAAGCACGATTTTAAATATGTTTAATAGAAGAGAGCTGTTATTGATCCTATTGGGTTAGATATTTTATATTCAAATTTTTTTATTTATTAACACTACTACTGCTACTGCTACTGCTACATTTTACAACAAGAATATCGCGTTTAGAAAACAATACAAAAATTCAATTCAATAACTTATTTAATAGAGAGAGAGAGAAATTATTTTATTATTGTGTCACGCAGATGTTGACAGGTAATAACAAACATAGGCGCATAAAACAACATCTGCCCGGCCTTATAGACCTATGAGACACATAACATCTTTAAAAGCAATATATAGATAAAATACAACATATATATACTAATTTGCACAATGTATATCTGACAAAAAGTGGGGGATACCATAGGATAAATTATTATAATGACTGCCGTCTCTTAAACATAAACGACACTGAAGCAGCTAGGGGGTGAATTAGATTATCACAATTCATAATATAAACGGACTGGTCGATAGGAGCCATTAAGCTGAACAGAGGGTTAAGAGAACGTGCCTTTTCCCATAATACTGACCTTATATCAGAATAGATTTGACAACTAGATAAAAAATTAACCTCATCCTCAATATGACCACTATTACAATATCGACACAACCGTTGATCAACTTCAACTGTAGGACGTGAAAAACGACCAATTTCAATTTCCACAGCGTAGTTTGGCCAGAATACTTCGTTGTGATCGCTCCATAATAGTACGAACATACGGTGAAACTGACAAAGAAGACTTAAACAGTCTGAATGTGCGTAGCTTATTGCCGTTACGACGGCCAGTATCGTCCCAGAGTTGTGAATACCAATTAGAATGCTTCATATCCAACAACCGTTGCTTGATGAAAATGAAATCAAGCTGGGAGATGTGCGATAAATCCAAAAGTGGTAAATCCATTGAAACTAGAAGTTTTTCCATTTTTATATCCCAAGACCTACGAAAAGACAAAGACCATTTGTGAATATTACTTATGATACTGCCAGGCATAGCCGATTGAAGCCGTTTCAAGTACCGGACAGATTCAATACGTTGTTTTGTGAAGTTCAAAACCCAGCCCATTTCTCCTCTAACAGCCAAATTTGGAGTGTAACGACTCACACCAAGGAAAAACCGACAAGCCCTGTTTTGGACTGCATTAATGCAACTAAACTCACGTGATCCCCAAACAGCAGAACCATAAGATAAAATTTATTAGCTATCAAGATGTGAAAGTGATAGGTGCTTGTCGTAAGTTAGTTCTGTGGCAGTATAATTTCACTCAATTCTTAAACCGCTCAGACACAAACAATATTATAAATAGATGTCTAATGAATTTGTCAACATTTAGATCGTTACCGAAGAAGAAGATAGAAAACACAAAGAAGGGCTATGAATAATATAATTATAATGTTTATGGTGATAAACGTTTTGTTCTTTGTTTCATTATGTCCATACCCAATAACACAACTAAATCGATGACCACAAACAGAAATGGTAGTATATTCTTTATTTTCTTTAATGACGTATTTCACAGAATGTAATAATAATGCTCATTTCGGGACAAGTACAAGAATTTGTACTATTCAAGATAGTGTTATCCCAAATATAACATTGTTACATTTGTTCACAATCTAAACGGCATTTATCTATTTTACATTCAGCTTTGGGAGCTGTGCCAATTTTACATCTATCAGAGGGGTAACGAATGTAACAACCGCTTAATTACTGCTTGTTGGAACTCCATTTTTGTGGATGGCGAAACGGGCGAGTTTGATTAGCTGTTGGTATGGTCATTGCTGGTGGTGTGGGTTCGAATCCCGCATGGGACTCGGCCCAAAAGAAAGTACAAGAATCTGTACTATTCAAGATAGTGTTAGTGACATTGTTACATGTTATAGAACAGCTGAAAGCCGAAACCGTACGAGCTACCACAATAGAATGTACTGCCATTGTTCATAGGACCAAAAATTATACAGAAACCGTAATTTGATGTGCATAGAAACATATGGTAACAATGATTTATTCATACAATTAATATACAAAGACAAATTCGCGATAAAGTTTCTACTCAGTAAAACATCCTGTATTTTCAACTGGCCTCCGTAATCTAATGGTAACTCACTTGGTTTGGAATCGGCATGTTACTGGTTTGAATACATGTTTTGACTGCAGCATTTGTTATTTAGGAAAATTGCAATGTTAGTGAGTGTATATTTGATTTTCAAATAAAGGTTTGAATTTGAATAAATTTCGAGAATCAAAATATCATCGCTTCACTATCAATTGATGCCGGGTGTTCATCATGATATCTTTCTACTATACGTTTAATTGTATGGATTGATAATCAGACTAAGGAAGTTACATATGTATTTTTATATATTTTGTTAAAACATATACGTGAATACTTTAGTATTAGAAAAGTTATAATAACAATACAGTCCGTTAATGTCATTTCACGCAATTAAAACAACTCAAAATGGCGGGTCAGCATGTTATCATCTCTTAGACAGGCTGGTTACAAACATGTAATAATTGACCGTATTATGCAACTCGGCATCGGTGTTTCTTTCATCATTCACTTTGATGTGAAAACGGGGACTTTGTGTATGCGCTCACTGTGTTAACAACTTGCCAATCACAAGTCGTATGACCTTGTTTATACATGTATTACCGTTTATATGTATATTACCGCATATGCAAAAGTATGTGTATTTCCCGACTGTGTGTCTTCGTTTTACCAACAAACATTCTCTTATTGACCAGAACCACTGTACGTTACACTAAATGCATGAAGGCAGCTACATATTTGAAATGAAAATCTACGTTATTGCTCATCTTGTCACTGACCGTTTAATAAAGTATGACTCCATTAATTCCACTGCTATTATAGAGAAAAACATCTTTAAATCAACACAGTCTTTATGCATCGAATAAATAGATTATCAATGCGTGGTGCGTACATGTAGGTATGAGAGATATTTTCGATATTACGGGACTCTCCTATGAACATTTTGAAGATGGCGACATTACAAAACATAAAAACAATTTTTGATAGCATATCTGCACCTTTACATATTACATGTAAAGACTATTAAAATGCCTTATAATCGTGTAATATCACCATAGCAAGGTTTTTCACACTAAAGGTGCTGATCATTGTTTATGATTTTGTACAAATTTTACTAAATCAAGCAAAATGTTACGCTCAGCATCCTGTCTCAACTAGGCTGTGTACTAATCATGAACTAATGATATATATGTACAAACAGAAATGTCACCTTGACTTGAATTTCGTTTCGAACAAGGAATGCCCTGATGGGACTGTCCCTTTTAGGTCCAGTTTCTTCATTGAATGTTTCATTAAGACATACGAATTTTTTACTAAATAAGTTATCTCAAGCGTGTTTGTTATTTGTTTTCATATGAATTGGAGAATAAACAAATACCTATACAAAGATACCTTCACTAAGCAAACCTGTATGTCGACTTGTAGTTTACTTCGTTCATACGGATTGATTTTTTCTCAAAGTACAGAAGCCATATGCAAGAAGTGTCAGCGAAATATATACCGGTACCTAAAAAAACTTTATTAGACAATAACATTATAAGTGTATTGATAACTGTTGTATATCTATATCTTTATCTATATCTCTGTATTATCTATTTTGTTATTGCCTTTTCAGTGAAAGTGCGGTTCGCCTTGTCTTGTTAATAGAAACTGCAAACACTGTCATCACATTGTTGACCTGTTAGTGTTTTACTTTTAATTGAAGAAGGCCGCATATTTAACGTTTTCTTGAATGCCTTTACATATATCGGTAATTTTGTTGATCTGCGTATTAAAGTTATTTCATTTCATTATTGCCTTCATTGTCTTTACCATGCTGCATCTCACTGTTGTTAATCAAATGACTTTGTCGAGCAGAACAATATCATAATTTTTATTTTATAATCATAATCAAAACAACTTTGCATCCGTTTCTTCCAATTTGCCATTTAACACCCATTTAAGGAACCCCCATTTAAGCTTTCCTACCGTACAAACAGATGCTTATTATTCTAAAAAGGGGCATAGCACGTATTGTGAAAACAGATATAATTAAAATCTTTCACTGACAATTGTACGTTACAGCCAAATGTATTATATTGATAGTGTCAAAAATCCTATTACACACACCAATCACCCAAAGTCATAGAACAAATTATGAATATTCACATTAAATCCATTGGTACCCATTTTGTGTGAAAACCTTTTAATTCATTTTATTAAGAAAAGGGAATCGCATGGCTGAATTTTACATTATATATTTTGTTTATTACTGCTTCGTTTAGTTTAATGGCATTGTCTTTCGATGGGAATAATTTATTTTCATTTTCCTGATAACACTTTATATTCTTCCTAAAATGTGCTACTGCCCCTTTAACAGTTAACCCGTTATCAATCAAATGAATGGAACCATGTTAAGAGCAAAACGGACAATAAGGTCTAGATGAAGTTTTAAGAAATAACATTACATAATTGAAGGTACTGTAAGTTTTCTAATAAACTTCATTTATACTCGATATAAAATTTGGACAGCCGATTGTTGTTGTCAAGGTTATACTCTAAGTTTGACTTTTGAATATCCTCAAGGTCAAGAATTGTCTACTGTATTATTTTTGTATGAACATTATTTCCATTATAATAGTCTTTTCATACGACGCTGTGCATTTATGTAAGCATGAAAAAAACTTGTTTCTACCTGTAAATGAAATGCAACGTTCTGATCGTTTAAGGTAATGTTCATAAACTGATTTTTTGCGGGTAACTTCAGTGACAGATTACAACTATTTCTTGTGCAACACTGACAATTGTAAACAATGAATGGTGATTTAATGAGCGACATAGGCTGTCAGCCCCCCGTTAAGTAGCGCGTTAACCATGCGTGACAGTTGCATAGCAGGGGCGTTATAATGAGGGCAGGTGGTAGAGGAGGAAAAGTTTAACATGGAATATCTTCGTTACTAATAAACCCACATACTTCATAATTTCACATGATATCATATTGAATAAGCAGTATTAAAATATGTAAATAGATTTTGATTATCTTACAAAAAATAAAAACTCGAAATTTCTAGAAATTTCTAGAAATTTCTAGAAATTTCTAGATACGCACTAGAAAATTTCTAGATACGTTCTAGAAAATTTCTAGATACGTTCTAGAAAATTTCTAGAAACGTTCTAGAAAATTTCTGGATACGTTCTAGAAAATTTCTAGAAATTTCTAGAAAGGGGGTACTTTCTTTCTGGTTTAACTGTAGGTGTAAATAGAGAAATGTCTCCCATAAGGTTCAAATTGTATCTTTAGTTCCGAATATCATTGCAAGATGTATTTGTAAATGCAACACATGACAATATATTCATTTCAAGGTTTTATTCAAACAAACAACAAATGTAACAAAACATTAATGTAGCATTTCATGTCATGCAAGACGTATACAATAGCACTTCATATTTGATAACAATCATAACAAGTGGTACACTGTTCATATACAAGTAATTGCAAAGATGTACACAATCAATTTACATGTATGCACTCAGGTCAATTGCACGAAGCAAGGTACTGTCTTTGAGACCATGGCGAGAACGGAACTTTCTCTTGGCAATCTCGGATCTAGGCCTTGTGTTGCACTGCCTGCTGCGTTTGTTTCCAAACCACTTCTTGACTTGATCAACACTAATTGATCCTGAGAGTGCGAGGGCTTCGCACACGGTGGCAGATGGATATGGATGATGAAGGTTTGATAGGTACCAGCTTTCCATGAATTGAACTGCACGTTTGGTCAGAGGTGGCCTTCGCTTCACGCCTGGAACACTGATACGAGACTGCTTGATGGTTTCTTGTTCCTTTTCTTCCAATAGAGCCAAACTTTTCTCAACCCGATCCATAACCTGAAAAAATAAGAATACTTAAGATTAAACAAAGTTGAATTTGAAAACATAATTAACAGAACACTTTGGTAAAGAATAAACTGCATTAAAGGACAGAGCCATAAGAAATAGTTGATTTGAAATTAACAGTTTTGGAAGGAATACATTGCAAAACATCAGATGTGTATATTTTGTTGAGTGAATGTTTACCTGGTGGATTTGAACATCAAAGTGCCGACAAAGCCAATCTTTGTAGTGTGCTGTCATCTGAGTATCTGTCATCAGGTTCATCCTTTCCATCTCAATACTTGCAGCATGGAAGCGGAAAAAGGTAGATAATTCTCGTACTTGGTCAGGGAAGCTTTTCTCCAAGTGTCGAAATCTGAAAAGGTAGATAATTGACATGTAAGTCTGCTTGCGTTTTATAAGTAGGCTTTAAACGCTCTTTCATATGTACATAATAATTGCCTTTAAGTGCATTATTGCACATATGCATATATTGTAAGGAACATTAATTTAAGGAAGTCACAGTCTTTCTGAACAAATACGTTTAAATCAAAACTAACAGTTATGTTAAATTCGTGTTAATTAACATGATTAATGAACTTACCTATTTTGCAGACTGCTCTCTCTAATGTGGATAGGAAGTTGATTTTCTTGTAGCATAGAACCAAACAGGACAGTAGGTTGTGAAACCTTCTTGCATTCAGTCTCAAAAATCCCTCTTAAATCTTCTAGGACGATTTTGTTGGAAGTGGAAGTCTCAAAGAATTCCAAGGAAAAGGAGCGAGATTCTGTGTCAGGACTTGGAGCGCTCGTCTCTATGGCTGACAATAGTGATGACATAGGCAAAGATGCTGAATCATCCTCTGACATGTGTTCTTCATCCGGAAGAACAGGCGAGTCTGGTTCAATAGATTTGAAGAGAGCACTGAGAGATTTCTGGAACTCATCATCTGAGTTGACTGTGATGTTCTGTGTGTCATCTGAAACAAAAACAGGTACAATTATATAACAGTCTTAACTCGACGAAAAAGGGTAACGTGTATCTTCCTTAAGTAGTTAAAATATTTTTAATCAATGTTTTATACATACCTATATCAGATGTGCCTCCAAAGTCAAATGACTCCCAGGACAGAAGGTCTGTAGTAAAGATGTCGGAGGAAAGAGGATATTCGGAATTTGCCATGTTTAACACTGATGAAGATGCAGATTGACAATGAGTCGAAGTTGTCAGCAACCACTTTTTATACAGAGTCAAGTTAACTGTGTTCACATGGTCATCAATTTGCCATCAAAACAAGTTGAACAGCATGTCTAAACGATGAGTACGCACTCAGTGAGTCATTCTCACTGATCCTAATTTAATTAGACTTCTTAAGAAAACACTACTGATGGACATAAAGGAAACGATCAACGATGTTTTAACAAAAACAGAAAAAAATCAAAAGCAAACATATTGGAACTGAAGTTATTTTAACCAGTATTTTGTAATTGGACAAACATTTTGGATACCATTTACTGTTTTGTAAACATTGAGGAAGTGAAACGTTTTCGTTGGTTTCACTCTTGTTTTAGGTGATGAATGTATTGTTATTGACAATGATGAAACATTAACATGCCACAAAGTTTTAGACAACAATTACTTGACAAAACTATTTCTGCGATATTACAATTTTCTGCATTTGTGTTTGATATTCTTTGTTAATTCTTAGATTTTCTGATAGATAAAAGTTATAAAATTGCATTTTACAATACAATTATATAATTTAAACCCATGTTTACATTTACCATATAACCATTTTGTAATACAAAGGAATTAAAAAAATATGAATACTATGATCAAATTTGTTTTGATTGAATGAGTAGTTTTAAACAACTATGATTATAAATGGAGTTATTTTTGTTCATGAAATAATTGATTTTGAAAATTCTTGGATAGATTGTCAAGAGTACTTTTTTATATGATTTTCAAAAATGTATGATATCAAAGTGCGTTTTAATAAGAAAACAACTCCTCTTCACATTACAAATTATATATGGATGTTGGTTAATATCATGTATTGTAATTAAAAACCATTTTCAATTTTGTAGTGTAATTGCTTTAGCGTGTAGATTGTTTATCATATATCTTAATCTTTGTCGTCATTCCTCAAAACCTTTACAAACCAACGTTAAATTTGTGAAGAAAACTTGAGTAGTGGATATTGAAACGTCTTTGGTATCCTTTGTCTGTATGACGCATGCTTTTCGCCAAGAAATAGGTCAATTGCTCAGTAGGTTGTTATATTGAGTTAGGTGTAAATAGAGAAATGTCTCCCATAAGGTTCAAATTGTATCTTTAGTTCCGAAATATCATTGCAAGATGTATTTGTAAATGCAACACATGACAATATATTCATTTCAAGGTTTTATTCAAACAAACAACAAATGTAACAAAACATTAATGTAGCATTTCATGTCATGCAAGACGTATACAATAGCACTTCATATTTGATAACAATCATAACAAGTGGTACACTGTTCATATACAAGTAATTGCAAAGATGTACACAATCAATTTACATGTATGCACTCAGGTCAATTGCACGAAGCAAGGTACTGTCTTTGAGACCATGGCGAGAACGGAACTTTCTCTTGGCAATCTCGGATCTAGGCCTTGTGTTGCACTGCCTGCTGCGTTTGTTTCCAAACCACTTCTTGACTTGATCAACACTAATTGATCCTGAGAGTGCGAGGGCTTCGCACACGGTGGCAGATGGATATGGATGATGAAGGTTTGATAGGTACCAGCTTTCCATGAATTGAACTGCACGTTTGGTCAGAGGTGGCCTTCGCTTCACGCCTGGAACACTGATACGAGACTGCTTGATGGTTTCTTGTTCCTTTTCTTCCAATAGAGCCAAACTTTTCTCAACCCGATCCATAACCTGAAAAAATAAGAATACTTAAGATTAAACAAAGTTGAATTTGAAAACATAATTAACAGAACACTTTGGTAAAGAATAAACTGCATTAAAGGACAGAGCCATAAGAAATAGTTGATTTGAAATTAACAGTTTTGGAAGGAATACATTGCAAAACATCAGATGTGTATATTTTGTTGAGTGAATGTTTACCTGGTGGATTTGAACATCAAAGTGCCGACAAAGCCAATCTTTGTAGTGTGCTGTCATCTGAGTATCTGTCATCAGGTTCATCCTTTCCATCTCAATACTTGCAGCATGGAAGCGGAAAAAGGTAGATAATTCTCGTACTTGGTCAGGGAAGCTTTTCTCCAAGTGTCGAAATCTGAAAAGGTAGATAATTGACATGTAAGTCTGCTTGCGTTTTATAAGTAGGCTTTAAACGCTCTTTCATATGTACATAATAATTGCCTTTAAGTGCATTATTGCACATATGCATATATTGTAAGGAACATTAATTTAAGGAAGTCACAGTCTTTCTGAACAAATACGTTTAAATCAAAACTAACAGTTATGTTAAATTCGTGTTAATTAACATGATTAATGAACTTACCTATTTTGCAGACTGCTCTCTCTAATGTGGATAGGAAGTTGATTTTCTTGTAGCATAGAACCAAACAGGACAGTAGGTTGTGAAACCTTCTTGCATTCAGTCTCAAAAATCCCTCTTAAATCTTCTAGGACGATTTTGTTGGAAGTGGAAGTCTCAAAGAATTCCAAGGAAAAGGAGCGAGATTCTGTGTCAGGACTTGGAGCGCTCGTCTCTATGGCTGACAATAGTGATGACATAGGCAAAGATGCTGAATCATCCTCTGACATGTGTTCTTCATCCGGAAGAACAGGCGAGTCTGGTTCAATAGATTTGAAGAGAGCACTGAGAGATTTCTGGAACTCATCATCTGAGTTGACTGTGATGTTCTGTGTGTCATCTGAAACAAAAACAGGTACAATTATATAACAGTCTTAACTCGACGAAAAAGGGTAACGTGTATCTTCCTTAAGTAGTTAAAATATTTTTAATCAATGTTTTATACATACCTATATCAGATGTGCCTCCAAAGTCAAATGACTCCCAGGACAGAAGGTCTGTAGTAAAGATGTCGGAGGAAAGAGGATATTCGGAATTTGCCATGTTTAACACTGATGAAGATGCAGATTGACAATGAGTCGAAGTTGTCAGCAACCACTTTTTATACAGAGTCAAGTTAACTGTGTTCACATGGTCATCAATTTGCCATCAAAACAAGTTGAACAGCATGTCTAAACGATGAGTACGCACTCAGTGAGTCATTCTCACTGATCCTAATTTAATTAGACTTCTTAAGAAAACACTACTGATGGACATAAAGGAAACGATCAACGATGTTTTAACAAAAACAGAAAAAAATCAAAAGCAAACATATTGGAACTGAAGTTATTTTAACCAGTATTTTGTAATTGGACAAACATTTTGGATACCATTTACTGTTTTGTAAACATTGAGGAAGTGAAACGTTTTCGTTGGTTTCACCCTTGTTTTAGGTGATGAATGTATTGTTATTGACAATGATGAAACATTAACATGCCACAAAGTTTTAGACAACAATTACTTGACAAAACTATTTCTGCGATATTACAATTTTCTGCATATTGTGTTTGATATTCTTTGTTAATTCTTAGATTTTCTGATAGATAAAAGTTATAAAATTGCATTTTACAATACAATTATATAATTTAAACCCATGTTTACATTTACCATATAACCATTTTGTAATACAAAGGAATTAAAAAAATATGAATACTATGATCAAATTTGTTTTGATTGAATGAGTAGTTTTAAACAACTATGATTATAAATGGAGTTATTTTTGTTCATGAAATAATTGATTTTGAAAATTCTTGGATAGATTGTCAAGAGTACTTTTTTATATGATTTTCAAAAATGTATGATATCAAAGTGCGTTTTAATAAGAAAACAACTCCTCTTCACATTACAAATTATATATGGATGTTGGTTAATATCATGTATTGTAATTAAAAACCATTTTCAATTTTGTAGTGTAATTGCTTTAGCGTGTAGATTGTTTATCATATATCTTAATCTTTGTCGTCATTCCTCAAAACCTTTACAAACCAACGTTAAATTTGTGAAGAAAACTTGAGTAGTGGATATTGAAACGTCTTTGGTATCCTTTGTCTGTATGACGCATGCTTTTCGCCAAGAAATAGGTCAATTGCTCAGTAGGTTGTTATATTGAGTTAGGTGTAAATAGAGAAATGTCTCCCATAAGGTTCAAATTGTATCTTTAGTTCCGAAATATCATTGCAAGATGTATTTGTAAATGCAACACATGACAATATATTCATTTCAAGGTTTTATTCAAACAAACAACAAATGTAACAAAACATTAATGTAGCATTTCATGTCATGCAAGACGTATACAATAGCACTTCATATTTGATAACAATCATAACAAGTGGTACACTGTTCATATACAAGTAATTGCAAAGATGTACACAATCAATTTACATGTATGCACTCAGGTCAATTGCACGAAGCAAGGTACTGTCTTTGAGACCATGGCGAGAACGGAACTTTCTCTTGGCAATCTCGGATCTAGGCCTTGTGTTGCACTGCCTGCTGCGTTTGTTTCCAAACCACTTCTTGACTTGATCAACACTAATTGATCCTGAGAGTGCGAGGGCTTCGCACACGGTGGCAGATGGATATGGATGATGAAGGTTTGATAGGTACCAGCTTTCCATGAATTGAACTGCACGTTTGGTCAGAGGTGGCCTTCGCTTCACGCCTGGAACACTGATACGAGACTGCTTGATGGTTTCTTGTTCCTTTTCTTCCAATAGAGCCAAACTTTTCTCAACCCGATCCATAACCTGAAAAAATAAGAATACTTAAGATTAAACAAAGTTGAATTTGAAAACATAATTAACAGAACACTTTGGTAAAGAATAAACTGCATTAAAGGACAGAGCCATAAGAAATAGTTGATTTGAAATTAACAGTTTTGGAAGGAATACATTGCAAAACATCAGATGTGTATATTTTGTTGAGTGAATGTTTACCTGGTGGATTTGAACATCAAAGTGCCGACAAAGCCAATCTTTGTAGTGTGCTGTCATCTGAGTATCTGTCATCAGGTTCATCCTTTCCATCTCAATACTTGCAGCATGGAAGCGGAAAAAGGTAGATAATTCTCGTACTTGGTCAGGGAAGCTTTTCTCCAAGTGTCGAAATCTGAAAAGGTAGATAATTGACATGTAAGTCTGCTTGCGTTTTATAAGTAGGCTTTAAACGCTCTTTCATATGTACATAATAATTGCCTTTAAGTGCATTATTGCACATATGCATATATTGTAAGGAACATTAATTTAAGGAAGTCACAGTCTTTCTGAACAAATACGTTTAAATCAAAACTAACAGTTATGTTAAATTCGTGTTAATTAACATGATTAATGAACTTACCTATTTTGCAGACTGCTCTCTCTAATGTGGATAGGAAGTTGATTTTCTTGTAGCATAGAACCAAACAGGACAGTAGGTTGTGAAACCTTCTTGCATTCAGTCTCAAAAATCCCTCTTAAATCTTCTAGGACGATTTTGTTGGAAGTGGAAGTCTCAAAGAATTCCAAGGAAAAGGAGCGAGATTCTGTGTCAGGACTTGGAGCGCTCGTCTCTATGGCTGACAATAGTGATGACATAGGCAAAGATGCTGAATCATCCTCTGACATGTGTTCTTCATCCGGAAGAACAGGCGAGTCTGGTTCAATAGATTTGAAGAGAGCACTGAGAGATTTCTGGAACTCATCATCTGAGTTGACTGTGATGTTCTGTGTGTCATCTGAAACAAAAACAGGTACAATTATATAACAGTCTTAACTCGACGAAAAAGGGTAACGTGTATCTTCCTTAAGTAGTTAAAATATTTTTAATCAATGTTTTATACATACCTATATCAGATGTGCCTCCAAAGTCAAATGACTCCCAGGACAGAAGGTCTGTAGTAAAGATGTCGGAGGAAAGAGGATATTCGGAATTTGCCATGTTTAACACTGATGAAGATGCAGATTGACAATGAGTCGAAGTTGTCAGCAACCACTTTTTATACAGAGTCAAGTTAACTGTGTTCACATGGTCATCAATTTGCCATCAAAACAAGTTGAACAGCATGTCTAAACGATGAGTACGCACTCAGTGAGTCATTCTCACTGATCCTAATTTAATTAGACTTCTTAAGAAAACACTACTGATGGACATAAAGGAAACGATCAACGATGTTTTAACAAAAACAGAAAAAAATCAAAAGCAAACATATTGGAACTGAAGTTATTTTAACCAGTATTTTGTAATTGGACAAACATTTTGGATACCATTTACTGTTTTGTAAACATTGAGGAAGTGAAACGTTTTCGTTGGTTTCACTCTTGTTTTAGGTGATGAATGTATTGTTATTGACAATGATGAAACATTAACATGCCACAAAGTTTTAGACAACAATTACTTGACAAAACTATTTCTGCGATATTACAATTTTCTGCATATTGTGTTTGATATTCTTTGTTAATTCTTAGATTTTCTGATAGATAAAAGTTATAAAATTGCATTTTACAATACAATTATATAATTTAAACCCATGTTTACATTTACCATATAACCATTTTGTAATACAAAGGAATTAAAAAAATATGAATACTATGATCAAATTTGTTTTGATTGAATGAGTAGTTTTAAACAACTATGATTATAAATGGAGTTATTTTTGTTCATGAAATAATTGATTTTGAAAATTCTTGGATAGATTGTCAAGAGTACTTTTTTATATGATTTTCAAAAATGTATGATATCAAAGTGCGTTTTAATAAGAAAACAACTCCTCTTCACATTACAAATTATATATGGATGTTGGTTAATATCATGTATTGTAATTAAAAACCATTTTCAATTTTGTAGTGTAATTGCTTTAGCGTGTAGATTGTTTATCATATATCTTAATCTTTGTCGTCATTCCTCAAAACCTTTACAAACCAACGTTAAATTTGTGAAGAAAACTTGAGTAGTGGATATTGAAACGTCTTTGGTATCCTTTGTCTGTATGACGCATGCTTTTCGCCAAGAAATAGGTCAATTGCTCAGTAGGTTGTTATATTGAGTTAGGTGTAAATAGAGAAATGTCTCCCATAAGGTTCAAATTGTATCTTTAGTTCCGAAATATCATTGCAAGATGTATTTGTAAATGCAACACATGACAATATATTCATTTCAAGGTTTTATTCAAACAAACAACAAATGTAACAAAACATTAATGTAGCATTTCATGTCATGCAAGACGTATACAATAGCACTTCATATTTGATAACAATCATAACAAGTGGTACACTGTTCATATACAAGTAATTGCAAAGATGTACACAATCAATTTACATGTATGCACTCAGGTCAATTGCACGAAGCAAGGTACTGTCTTTGAGACCATGGCGAGAACGGAACTTTCTCTTGGCAATCTCGGATCTAGGCCTTGTGTTGCACTGCCTGCTGCGTTTGTTTCCAAACCACTTCTTGACTTGATCAACACTAATTGATCCTGAGAGTGCGAGGGCTTCGCACACGGTGGCAGATGGATATGGATGATGAAGGTTTGATAGGTACCAGCTTTCCATGAATTGAACTGCACGTTTGGTCAGAGGTGGCCTTCGCTTCACGCCTGGAACACTGATACGAGACTGCTTGATGGTTTCTTGTTCCTTTTCTTCCAATAGAGCCAAACTTTTCTCAACCCGATCCATAACCTGAAAAAATAAGAATACTTAAGATTAAACAAAGTTGAATTTGAAAACATAATTAACAGAACACTTTGGTAAAGAATAAACTGCATTAAAGGACAGAGCCATAAGAAATAGTTGATTTGAAATTAACAGTTTTGGAAGGAATACATTGCAAAACATCAGATGTGTATATTTTGTTGAGTGAATGTTTACCTGGTGGATTTGAACATCAAAGTGCCGACAAAGCCAATCTTTGTAGTGTGCTGTCATCTGAGTATCTGTCATCAGGTTCATCCTTTCCATCTCAATACTTGCAGCATGGAAGCGGAAAAAGGTAGATAATTCTCGTACTTGGTCAGGGAAGCTTTTCTCCAAGTGTCGAAATCTGAAAAGGTAGATAATTGACATGTAAGTCTGCTTGCGTTTTATAAGTAGGCTTTAAACGCTCTTTCATATGTACATAATAATTGCCTTTAAGTGCATTATTGCACATATGCATATATTGTAAGGAACATTAATTTAAGGAAGTCACAGTCTTTCTGAACAAATACGTTTAAATCAAAACTAACAGTTATGTTAAATTCGTGTTAATTAACATGATTAATGAACTTACCTATTTTGCAGACTGCTCTCTCTAATGTGGATAGGAAGTTGATTTTCTTGTAGCATAGAACCAAACAGGACAGTAGGTTGTGAAACCTTCTTGCATTCAGTCTCAAAAATCCCTCTTAAATCTTCTAGGACGATTTTGTTGGAAGTGGAAGTCTCAAAGAATTCCAAGGAAAAGGAGCGAGATTCTGTGTCAGGACTTGGAGCGCTCGTCTCTATGGCTGACAATAGTGATGACATAGGCAAAGATGCTGAATCATCCTCTGACATGTGTTCTTCATCCGGAAGAACAGGCGAGTCTGGTTCAATAGATTTGAAGAGAGCACTGAGAGATTTCTGGAACTCATCATCTGAGTTGACTGTGATGTTCTGTGTGTCATCTGAAACAAAAACAGGTACAATTATATAACAGTCTTAACTCGACGAAAAAGGGTAACGTGTATCTTCCTTAAGTAGTTAAAATATTTTTAATCAATGTTTTATACATACCTATATCAGATGTGCCTCCAAAGTCAAATGACTCCCAGGACAGAAGGTCTGTAGTAAAGATGTCGGAGGAAAGAGGATATTCGGAATTTGCCATGTTTAACACTGATGAAGATGCAGATTGACAATGAGTCGAAGTTGTCAGCAACCACTTTTTATACAGAGTCAAGTTAACTGTGTTCACATGGTCATCAATTTGCCATCAAAACAAGTTGAACAGCATGTCTAAACGATGAGTACGCACTCAGTGAGTCATTCTCACTGATCCTATTTTAATTAGACTTCTTAAGAAAACACTACTGATGGACATAAAGGAAACGATCAACGATGTTTTAACAAAAACAGAAAAAAATCAAAAGCAAACATATTGGAACTGAAGTTATTTTAACCAGTATTTTGTAATTGGACAAACATTTTGGATACCATTTACTGTTTTGTAAACATTGAGGAAGTGAAACGTTTTCGTTGGTTTCACTCTTGTTTTAGGTGATGAATGTATTGTTATTGACAATGATGAAACATTAACATGCCACAAAGTTTTAGACAACAATTACTTGACAAAACTATTTCTGCGATATTACAATTTTCTGCATATTGTGTTTGATATTCTTTGTTAATTCTTAGATTTTCTGATAGATAAAAGTTATAAAATTGCATTTTACAATACAATTATATAATTTAAACCCATGTTTACATTTACCATATAACCATTTTGTAATACAAAGGAATTAAAAAAATATGAATACTATGATCAAATTTGTTTTGATTGAATGAGTAGTTTTAAACAACTATGATTATAAATGGAGTTATTTTTGTTCATGAAATAATTGATTTTGAAAATTCTTGGATAGATTGTCAAGAGTACTTTTTTATATGATTTTCAAAAATGTATGATATCAAAGTGCGTTTTAATAAGAAAACAACTCCTCTTCACTTTACAAATTATATATGGATGTTGGTTAATATCATGTAATGTAATTAAAAACCATTTTCAATTTTGTAGTGTAATTGCTTTAGCGTGTAGATTGTTTATCATATATCTTAATCTTTGTCGTCATTCCTCAAAACCTTTACAAACCAACGTTAAATTTGTGAAGAAAACTTGAGTAGTGGATATTGAAACGTCTTTGGTATCCTTTGTCTGTATGACGCATGCTTTTCGCCAAGAAATAGGTCAATTGCTCAGTAGGTTGTTATATTGAGTTAGGTGTAAATAGAGAAATGTCTCCCATAAGGTTCAAATTGTATCTTTAGTTCCGAAATATCATTGCAAGACGTATTTGTAAATGCAACACATGACAATATATTCATTTCAAGGTTTTATTCAAACAAACAACAAATGTAACAAAACATTAATGTAGCATTTCATGTCATGCAAGACGTATACAATAGCACTTCATATTTGATAACAATCATAACAAGTGGTACACTGTTCATATACAAGTAATTGCAAAGATGTACACAATCAATTTACATGTATGCACTCAGGTCAATTGCACGAAGCAAGGTACTGTCTTTGAGTCCATGACGAGAACGGAACTTTCTCTTGGCAATCTCGGATCTAGGCCTTGTGTTGCACTGCCTGCTGCGTTTGTTTCCAAACCACTTCTTGACTTGATCAACACTAATTGATCCTGAGAGTGCGAGGGCTTCGCACACGGTGGCAGATGGATATGGATGATGAAGGTTTGATAGGTACCAGCTTTCCATGAATTGAACTGCACGTTTGGTCAGAGGTGGCCTTCGCTTCACGCCTGGAACACTGATACGAGACTGCTTGATGGTTTCTTGTTCCTTTTCTTCCAATAGAGCCAAGCTTTTCTCAACCCGATCCATAACCTGAAAAAATAAGAATACTTAAGATTAAACAAAGTTGAATTTGAAAACATAATTAACAGAACACTTTGGTAAAGAATAAACTGCATTAAAGGACAGAGCCATAAGAAATAGTTGATTTGAAATTAACAGTTTTGGAAGGAATACATTGCAAAACATCAGATGTGTATATTTTGTTGAGTGAATGTTTACCTGGTGGATTTGAACATCAAAGTGCCGACAAAGCCAATCTTTGTAGTGTGCTGTCATCTGAGTATCTGTCATCAGGTTCATCCTTTCCATCTCAATACTTGCAGCATGGAAGCGGAAAAAGGTAGATAATTCTCGTACTTGGTCAGGGAAGCTTTTCTCCAAGTGTCGAAATCTGAAAAGGTAGATAATTGACATGTAAGTCTGCTTGCGTTTTATAAGTAGGCTTTAAATGCTCTTTCATATGTACATAATAATTGCCTTTAAGTGCATTATTGCACATATGCATATATTGTAAGGAACATTAATTTAAGGAAGTAACATCGTCACCGTCTTTCTGAACAAATACGTTTAAATCAAAACTAAAAGTTATGTTGATTTAAAAATAGTAAAAATCGTGTTCATTAACATGATTAATGAACTTACCTATTTTGCAGACTGCTCTCTCTAATGTGGATAGGAAGTTGATTTTCTTGTAGCATAGAACCAAACAGGACAGTAGGTTGTGAAACCTTCTTGCATTCAGTCTCCAAAATCCCTCTTAAATCTTCTAGGACGATTTTGTTGGAAGTGGAAGTCTCAAAGAATTCCAAGGAAAAGGAGCGAGATTCAGGACTTGGAGCGCTCGTCTCTATGGCTGACAATAGTGATGACATAGGCAAAGATGCTGAATCATCCTCTGACATGTGTTCTTCATCCGGAAGAACAGGCGAGTCTGGTTCAATAGATTTGAAGAGAGCACTGAGAGATTTCTGGAACTCATCATCTGAGTTGACTGTGATGTTCTGTGTGTCATCTGAAACAAAAACAGGTACAATTATATAACAGTCTTAACTCGACGAAAAAGGGTAACGTGTATCTTCCTTAAGTAGTTAAAATATTTTTAATCAATGTTTTATACATACCTATATCAGATGTGCCTCCAAAGTCAAATGACTCCCAGGACAGAAGGTCTGTAGTAAAGATGTCGGAGGAAAGAGGATATTCGGAATTTGCCATGTTTAACACTGATGAAGATGCAGATTGACAATGAGTCGAAGTTGTCAGCAACCACTTTTTATACAGAGTCAAGTTAACTGTGTTCACATGGTCATCAATTTGCCATCAAAACAAGTTGAACAGCATGTCTAAACGATGAGTACGCACTCAGTGAGTCATTCTCACTGATCCTAATTTAATTAGACTTCTTAAGAAAACACTACTGATGGACATAAAGGAAACGATCAACGATGTTTTAACAAAAACAGAAAAAAATCAAAAGCAAACATATTGGAACTGAAGTTATTTTAACCAGTATTTTGTAATTGGACAAACATTTTGGATACCATTTACTGTTTTGTAAACATTGAGGAAGTGAAACGTTTTCGTTGGTTTCACTCTTGTTTTAGGTGATGAATGTATTGTTATTGACAATGATGAAACATTAACATGCCACAAAGTTTTAGACAACAATTACTTGACAAAACTATTTCTGCGATATTACAATTTTCTGCATATTGTGTTTGATATTCTTTGTTAATTCTAAGATTTTCTGATAGATAAAAGTTATAAAATTGCATTTTACAATACAATTATATAATTTAAACCCATGTTTACATTTACCATATAACCATTTTGTAATACAAAGGAATTAAAAAAATATGAATACTATGATCAAATTTGTTTTGATTGAATGAGTAGTTTTAAACAACTATGATTATAAATGGAGTTATTTTTGTTCATGAAATAATTGATTTTGAAAATTCTTGGATAGATTGTCAAGAGTACTTTTTTATATGATTTTCAAAAATGTATGATATCAAAGTGCGTTTTAATAAGAAAACAACTCCTCTTCACATTACAAATTATATATGGATGTTGGTTAATATCATGTATTGTAATTAAAAACCATTTTCAATTTTGTAGTGTAATTGCTTTAGCGTGTAGATTGTTTATCATATATCTTAATCTTTGTCGTCATTCCTCAAAACCTTTACAAACCAACGTTAAATTTGTGAAGAAAACTTGAGTAGTGGATATTGAAACGTCTTTGGTATCCTTTGTCTGTATGACGCATGCTTTTCGCCAAGAAATAGGTCAATTGCTCAGTAGGTTGTTATATTGAGTTAGGTGTAAATAGAGAAGTGTCTCCCATAAGGTTCAAATTGTATCTTTAGTTCCGAAATATCATTGCAAGACGTATTTGTAAATGCAACACATGACAATATATTCATTTCAAGGTTTTATTCAAACAAACAACAAATGTAACAAAACATTAATGTAGCATTTCATGTCATGCAAGACGTATACAATAGCACTTCATATTTGATAACAATCATAACAAGTGGTACACTGTTCATATACAAGTAATTGCAAAGATGTACACAATCAATTTACATGTATGTACTCAGGTCAATTGCACGAAGCAAGGTACTGTCTTTGAGTCCATGACGAGAACGGAACTTTCTCTTGGCAATCTCGGATCTAGGCCTTGTGTTGCACTGCCTGCTGCGTTTGTTTCCAAACCACTTCTTGACTTGATCAACACTAATTGATCCTGAGAGTGCGAGGGCTTCGCACACGGTGGCAGATGGATATGGATGATGAAGGTTTGATAGGTACCAGCTTTCCATGAATTGAACTGCACGTTTGGTCAGAGGTGGCCTTCGCTTCACGCCTGGAACACTGATACGAGACTGCTTGATGGTTTCTTGTTCCTTTTCTTCCAATAGAGCCAAGCTTTTCTCAACCCGATCCATAACCTGAAAAAATAAGAATACTTAAGATTAAACAAAGTTGAATTTGAAAACATAATTAACAGAACACTTTGGTAAAGAATAAACTGCATTAAAGGACAGAGCCATAAGAAATAGTTGATTTGAAATTAACAGTTTTGGAAGGAATACATTGCAAAACATCAGATGTGTATATTTTGTTGAGTGAATGTTTACCTGGTGGATTTGAACATCAAAGTGCCGACAAAGCCAATCTTTGTAGTGTGCTGTCATCTGAGTATCTGTCATCAGGTTCATCCTTTCCATCTCAATACTTGCAGCATGGAAGCGGAAAAAGGTAGATAATTCTCGTACTTGGTCAGGGAAGCTTTTCTCCAAGTGTCGAAATCTGAAAAGGTAGATAATTGACATGTAAGTCTGCTTGCGTTTTATAAGTAGGCTTTAAATGCTCTTTCATATGTACATAATAATTGCCTTTAAGTGCATTATTGCACATATGCATATATTGTAAGGAACATTAATTTAAGGAAGTAACATCGTCACCGTCTTTCTGAACAAATACGTTTAAATCAAAACTAAAAGTTATGTTGATTTAAAAATAGTAAAAATCGTGTTCATTAACATGATTAATGAACTTACCTATTTTGCAGACTGCTCTTTCTAATGTGGATAGGAAGTTGATTTTCTTGTAGCATAGAACCAAACAGGACAGTAGGTTGTGAAACCTTCTTGCATTCAGTCTCCAAAATCCCTCTTAAATCTTCTAGGACGATTTTGTTGGAAGTGGAAGTCTCAAAGAATTCCAAGGAAAAGGAGCGAGATTCAGGACTTGGAGCGCTCGTCTCTATGGCTGACAATAGTGATGACATAGGCAAAGATGCTGAATCATCCTCTGACATGTGTTCTTCATCCGGAAGAACAGGCGAGTCTGGTTCAATAGATTTGAAGAGAGCACTGAGAGATTTCTGGAACTCATCATCTGAGTTGACTGTGATGTTCTGTGTGTCATCTGAAACAAAAACAGGTACAATTATATAACAGTCTTAACTCGACGAAAAAGGGTAACGTGTATCTTCCTTAAGTAGTTAAAATATTTTTAATCAATGTTTTATACATACCTATATCAGATGTGCCTCCAAAGTCAAATGACTCCCAGGACAGAAGGTCTGTAGTAAAGATGTCGGAGGAAAGAGGATATTCGGAATTTGCCATGTTTAACACTGATGAAGATGCAGATTGACAATGAGTCGAAGTTGTCAGCAACCACTTTTTATACAGAGTCAAGTTAACTGTGTTCACATGGTCATCAATTTGCCATCAAAACAAGTTGAACAGCATGTCTAAACGATGAGTACGCACTCAGTGAGTCATTCTCACTGATCCTAATTTAATTAGACTTCTTAAGAAAACACTACTGATGGACATAAAGGAAACGATCAACGATGTTTTAACAAAAACAGAAAAAAATCAAAAGCAAACATATTGGAACTGAAGTTATTTTAACCAGTATTTTGTAATTGGACAAACATTTTGGATACCATTTACTGTTTTGTAAACATTGAGGAAGTGAAACGTTTTCGTTGGTTTCACTCTTGTTTTAGGTGATGAATGTATTGTTATTGACAATGATGAAACATTAACATGCCACAAAGTTTTAGACAACAATTACTTGACAAAACTATTTCTGCGATATTACAATTTTCTGCATATTGTGTTTGATATTCTTTGTTAATTCTAAGATTTTCTGATAGATAAAAGTTATAAAATTGCATTTTACAATACAATTATATAATTTAAACCCATGTTTACATTTACCATATAACCATTTTGTAATACAAAGGAATTAAAAAAATATGAATACTATGATCAAATTTGTTTTGATTGAATGAGTAGTTTTAAACAACTATGATTATAAATGGAGTTATTTTTGTTCATGAAATAATTGATTTTGAAAATTCTTGGATAGATTGTCAAGAGTACTTTTTTATATGATTTTCAAAAATGTATGATATCAAAGTGCGTTTTAATAAGAAAACAACTCCTCTTCACATTACAAATTATATATGGATGTTGGTTAATATCATGTATTGTAATTAAAAACCATTTTCAATTTTGTAGTGTAATTGCTTTAGCGTGTAGATTGTTTATCATATATCTTAATCTTTGTCGTCATTCCTCAAAACCTTTACAAACCAACGTTAAATTTGTGAAGAAAACTTGAGTAGTGGATATTGAAACGTCTTTGGTATCCTTTGTCTGTATGACGCATGCTTTTCGCCAAGAAATAGGTCAATTGCTCAGTAGGTTGTTATATTGAGTTAGGTGTAAATAGAGAAATGTCTCCCATAAGGTTCAAATTGTATCTTTAGTTCCGAAATATCATTGCAAGATGTATTTGTAAATGCAACACATGACAATATATTCATTTCAAGGTTTTATTCAAACAAACAACAAATGTAACAAAACATTAATGTAGCATTTCATGTCATGCAAGACGTATACAATAGCACTTCATATTTGATAACAATCATAACAAGTGGTACACTGTTCATATACAAGTAATTGCAAAGATGTACACAATCAATTTACATGTATGCACTCAGGTCAATTGCACGAAGCAAGGTACTGTCTTTGAGACCATGGCGAGAACGGAACTTTCTCTTGGCAATCTCGGATCTAGGCCTTGTGTTGCACTGCCTGCTGCGTTTGTTTCCAAACCACTTCTTGACTTGATCAACACTAATTGATCCTGAGAGTGCGAGGGCTTCGCACACGGTGGCAGATGGATATGGATGATGAAGGTTTGATAGGTACCAGCTTTCCATGAATTGAACTGCACGTTTGGTCAGAGGTGGCCTTCGCTTCACGCCTGGAACACTGATACGAGACTGCTTGATGGTTTCTTGTTCCTTTTCTTCCAATAGAGCCAAACTTTTCTCAACCCGATCCATAACCTGAAAAAATAAGAATACTTAAGATTAAACAAAGTTGAATTTGAAAACATAATTAACAGAACACTTTGGTAAAGAATAAACTGCATTAAAGGACAGAGCCATAAGAAATAGTTGATTTGAAATTAACAGTTTTGGAAGGAATACATTGCAAAACATCAGATGTGTATATTTTGTTGAGTGAATGTTTACCTGGTGGATTTGAACATCAAAGTGCCGACAAAGCCAATCTTTGTAGTGTGCTGTCATCTGAGTATCTGTCATCAGGTTCATCCTTTCCATCTCAATACTTGCAGCATGGAAGCGGAAAAAGGTAGATAATTCTCGTACTTGGTCAGGGAAGCTTTTCTCCAAGTGTCGAAATCTGAAAAGGTAGATAATTGACATGTAAGTCTGCTTGCGTTTTATAAGTAGGCTTTAAACGCTCTTTCATATGTACATAATAATTGCCTTTAAGTGCATTATTGCACATATGCATATATTGTAAGGAACATTAATTTAAGGAAGTCACAGTCTTTCTGAACAAATACGTTTAAATCAAAACTAACAGTTATGTTAAATTCGTGTTAATTAACATGATTAATGAACTTACCTATTTTGCAGACTGCTCTCTCTAATGTGGATAGGAAGTTGATTTTCTTGTAGCATAGAACCAAACAGGACAGTAGGTTGTGAAACCTTCTTGCATTCAGTCTCAAAAATCCCTCTTAAATCTTCTAGGACGATTTTGTTGGAAGTGGAAGTCTCAAAGAATTCCAAGGAAAAGGAGCGAGATTCTGTGTCAGGACTTGGAGCGCTCGTCTCTATGGCTGACAATAGTGATGACATAGGCAAAGATGCTGAATCATCCTCTGACATGTGTTCTTCATCCGGAAGAACAGGCGAGTCTGGTTCAATAGATTTGAAGAGAGCACTGAGAGATTTCTGGAACTCATCATCTGAGTTGACTGTGATGTTCTGTGTGTCATCTGAAACAAAAACAGGTACAATTATATAACAGTCTTAACTCGACGAAAAAGGGTAACGTGTATCTTCCTTAAGTAGTTAAAATATTTTTAATCAATGTTTTATACATACCTATATCAGATGTGCCTCCAAAGTCAAATGACTCCCAGGACAGAAGGTCTGTAGTAAAGATGTCGGAGGAAAGAGGATATTCGGAATTTGCCATGTTTAACACTGATGAAGATGCAGATTGACAATGAGTCGAAGTTGTCAGCAACCACTTTTTATACAGAGTCAAGTTAACTGTGTTCACATGGTCATCAATTTGCCATCAAAACAAGTTGAACAGCATGTCTAAACGATGAGTACGCACTCAGTGAGTCATTCTCACTGATCCTATTTTAATTAGACTTCTTAAGAAAACACTACTGATGGACATAAAGGAAACGATCAACGATGTTTTAACAAAAACAGAAAAAAATCAAAAGCAAACATATTGGAACTGAAGTTATTTTAACCAGTATTTTGTAATTGGACAAACATTTTGGATACCATTTACTGTTTTGTAAACATTGAGGAAGTGAAACGTTTTCGTTGGTTTCACTCTTGTTTTAGGTGATGAATGTATTGTTATTGACAATGATGAAACATTAACATGCCACAAAGTTTTAGACAACAATTACTTGACAAAACTATTTCTGCGATATTACAATTTTCTGCATATTGTGTTTGATATTCTTTGTTAATTCTTAGATTTTCTGATAGATAAAAGTTATAAAATTGCATTTTACAATACAATTATATAATTTAAACCCATGTTTACATTTACCATATAACCATTTTGTAATACAAAGGAATTAAAAAAATATGAATACTATGATCAAATTTGTTTTGATTGAATGAGTAGTTTTAAACAACTATGATTATAAATGGAGTTATTTTTGTTCATGAAATAATTGATTTTGAAAATTCTTGGATAGATTGTCAAGAGTACTTTTTTATATGATTTTCAAAAATGTATGATATCAAAGTGCGTTTTAATAAGAAAACAACTCCTCTTCACTTTACAAATTATATATGGATGTTGGTTAATATCATGTAATGTAATTAAAAACCATTTTCAATTTTGTAGTGTAATTGCTTTAGCGTGTAGATTGTTTATCATATATCTTAATCTTTGTCGTCATTCCTCAAAACCTTTACAAACCAACGTTAAATTTGTGAAGAAAACTTGAGTAGTGGATATTGAAACGTCTTTGGTATCCTTTGTCTGTATGACGCATGCTTTTCGCCAAGAAATAGGTCAATTGCTCAGTAGGTTGTTATATTGAGTTAGGTGTAAATAGAGAAATGTCTCCCATAAGGTTCAAATTGTATCTTTAGTTCCGAAATATCATTGCAAGACGTATTTGTAAATGCAACACATGACAATATATTCATTTCAAGGTTTTATTCAAACAAACAACAAATGTAACAAAACATTAATGTAGCATTTCATGTCATGCAAGACGTATACAATAGCACTTCATATTTGATAACAATCATAACAAGTGGTACACTGTTCATATACAAGTAATTGCAAAGATGTACACAATCAATTTACATGTATGCACTCAGGTCAATTGCACGAAGCAAGGTACTGTCTTTGAGTCCATGACGAGAACGGAACTTTCTCTTGGCAATCTCGGATCTAGGCCTTGTGTTGCACTGCCTGCTGCGTTTGTTTCCAAACCACTTCTTGACTTGATCAACACTAATTGATCCTGAGAGTGCGAGGGCTTCGCACACGGTGGCAGATGGATATGGATGATGAAGGTTTGATAGGTACCAGCTTTCCATGAATTGAACTGCACGTTTGGTCAGAGGTGGCCTTCGCTTCACGCCTGGAACACTGATACGAGACTGCTTGATGGTTTCTTGTTCCTTTTCTTCCAATAGAGCCAAGCTTTTCTCAACCCGATCCATAACCTGAAAAAATAAGAATACTTAAGATTAAACAAAGTTGAATTTGAAAACATAATTAACAGAACACTTTGGTAAAGAATAAACTGCATTAAAGGACAGAGCCATAAGAAATAGTTGATTTGAAATTAACAGTTTTGGAAGGAATACATTGCAAAACATCAGATGTGTATATTTTGTTGAGTGAATGTTTACCTGGTGGATTTGAACATCAAAGTGCCGACAAAGCCAATCTTTGTAGTGTGCTGTCATCTGAGTATCTGTCATCAGGTTCATCCTTTCCATCTCAATACTTGCAGCATGGAAGCGGAAAAAGGTAGATAATTCTCGTACTTGGTCAGGGAAGCTTTTCTCCAAGTGTCGAAATCTGAAAAGGTAGATAATTGACATGTAAGTCTGCTTGCGTTTTATAAGTAGGCTTTAAATGCTCTTTCATATGTACATAATAATTGCCTTTAAGTGCATTATTGCACATATGCATATATTGTAAGGAACATTAATTTAAGGAAGTAACATCGTCACCGTCTTTCTGAACAAATACGTTTAAATCAAAACTAAAAGTTATGTTGATTTAAAAATAGTAAAAATCGTGTTCATTAACATGATTAATGAACTTACCTATTTTGCAGACTGCTCTCTCTAATGTGGATAGGAAGTTGATTTTCTTGTAGCATAGAACCAAACAGGACAGTAGGTTGTGAAACCTTCTTGCATTCAGTCTCCAAAATCCCTCTTAAATCTTCTAGGACGATTTTGTTGGAAGTGGAAGTCTCAAAGAATTCCAAGGAAAAGGAGCGAGATTCAGGACTTGGAGCGCTCGTCTCTATGGCTGACAATAGTGATGACATAGGCAAAGATGCTGAATCATCCTCTGACATGTGTTCTTCATCCGGAAGAACAGGCGAGTCTGGTTCAATAGATTTGAAGAGAGCACTGAGAGATTTCTGGAACTCATCATCTGAGTTGACTGTGATGTTCTGTGTGTCATCTGAAACAAAAACAGGTACAATTATATAACAGTCTTAACTCGACGAAAAAGGGTAACGTGTATCTTCCTTAAGTAGTTAAAATATTTTTAATCAATGTTTTATACATACCTATATCAGATGTGCCTCCAAAGTCAAATGACTCCCAGGACAGAAGGTCTGTAGTAAAGATGTCGGAGGAAAGAGGATATTCGGAATTTGCCATGTTTAACACTGATGAAGATGCAGATTGACAATGAGTCGAAGTTGTCAGCAACCACTTTTTATACAGAGTCAAGTTAACTGTGTTCACATGGTCATCAATTTGCCATCAAAACAAGTTGAACAGCATGTCTAAACGATGAGTACGCACTCAGTGAGTCATTCTCACTGATCCTAATTTAATTAGACTTCTTAAGAAAACACTACTGATGGACATAAAGGAAACGATCAACGATGTTTTAACAAAAACAGAAAAAAATCAAAAGCAAACATATTGGAACTGAAGTTATTTTAACCAGTATTTTGTAATTGGACAAACATTTTGGATACCATTTACTGTTTTGTAAACATTGAGGAAGTGAAACGTTTTCGTTGGTTTCACTCTTGTTTTAGGTGATGAATGTATTGTTATTGACAATGATGAAACATTAACATGCCACAAAGTTTTAGACAACAATTACTTGACAAAACTATTTCTGCGATATTACAATTTTCTGCATATTGTGTTTGATATTCTTTGTTAATTCTAAGATTTTCTGATAGATAAAAGTTATAAAATTGCATTTTACAATACAATTATATAATTTAAACCCATGTTTACATTTACCATATAACCATTTTGTAATACAAAGGAATTAAAAAAATATGAATACTATGATCAAATTTGTTTTGATTGAATGAGTAGTTTTAAACAACTATGATTATAAATGGAGTTATTTTTGTTCATGAAATAATTGATTTTGAAAATTCTTGGATAGATTGTCAAGAGTACTTTTTTATATGATTTTCAAAAATGTATGATATCAAAGTGCGTTTTAATAAGAAAACAACTCCTCTTCACATTACAAATTATATATGGATGTTGGTTAATATCATGTATTGTAATTAAAAACCATTTTCAATTTTGTAGTGTAATTGCTTTAGCGTGTAGATTGTTTATCATATATCTTAATCTTTGTCGTCATTCCTCAAAACCTTTACAAACCAACGTTAAATTTGTGAAGAAAACTTGAGTAGTGGATATTGAAACGTCTTTGGTATCCTTTGTCTGTATGACGCATGCTTTTCGCCAAGAAATAGGTCAATTGCTCAGTAGGTTGTTATATTGAGTTAGGTGTAAATAGAGAAGTGTCTCCCATAAGGTTCAAATTGTATCTTTAGTTCCGAAATATCATTGCAAGACGTATTTGTAAATGCAACACATGACAATATATTCATTTCAAGGTTTTATTCAAACAAACAACAAATGTAACAAAACATTAATGTAGCATTTCATGTCATGCAAGACGTATACAATAGCACTTCATATTTGATAACAATCATAACAAGTGGTACACTGTTCATATACAAGTAATTGCAAAGATGTACACAATCAATTTACATGTATGTACTCAGGTCAATTGCACGAAGCAAGGTACTGTCTTTGAGTCCATGACGAGAACGGAACTTTCTCTTGGCAATCTCGGATCTAGGCCTTGTGTTGCACTGCCTGCTGCGTTTGTTTCCAAACCACTTCTTGACTTGATCAACACTAATTGATCCTGAGAGTGCGAGGGCTTCGCACACGGTGGCAGATGGATATGGATGATGAAGGTTTGATAGGTACCAGCTTTCCATGAATTGAACTGCACGTTTGGTCAGAGGTGGCCTTCGCTTCACGCCTGGAACACTGATACGAGACTGCTTGATGGTTTCTTGTTCCTTTTCTTCCAATAGAGCCAAGCTTTTCTCAACCCGATCCATAACCTGAAAAAATAAGAATACTTAAGATTAAACAAAGTTGAATTTGAAAACATAATTAACAGAACACTTTGGTAAAGAATAAACTGCATTAAAGGACAGAGCCATAAGAAATAGTTGATTTGAAATTAACAGTTTTGGAAGGAATACATTGCAAAACATCAGATGTGTATATTTTGTTGAGTGAATGTTTACCTGGTGGATTTGAACATCAAAGTGCCGACAAAGCCAATCTTTGTAGTGTGCTGTCATCTGAGTATCTGTCATCAGGTTCATCCTTTCCATCTCAATACTTGCAGCATGGAAGCGGAAAAAGGTAGATAATTCTCGTACTTGGTCAGGGAAGCTTTTCTCCAAGTGTCGAAATCTGAAAAGGTAGATAATTGACATG
The DNA here is from genome assembly GCA_916613615.1 of Steromphala cineraria. NCBI lineage: Eukaryota > Metazoa > Mollusca > Gastropoda > Trochida > Trochidae > Steromphala > Steromphala cineraria. Next base: position 34,774,180 of record OU744724.1, read on the forward strand.
TAAGTCTGCTTGCGTTTTATAAGTAGGCTTTAAATGCTCTTTCATATGTACATAATAATTGCCTTTAAGTGCATTATTGCACATATGCATATATTGTAAGGAACATTAATTTAAGGAAGTAACATCGTCACCGTCTTTCTGAACAAATACGTTTAAATCAAAACTAAAAGTTATGTTGATTTAAAAATAGTAAAAATCGTGTTCATTAACATGATTAATGAACTTACCTATTTTGCAGACTGCTCTTTCTAATGTGGATAGGAAGTTGATTTTCTTGTAGCATAGAACCAAACAGGACAGTAGGTTGTGAAACCTTCTTGCATTCAGTCTCCAAAATCCCTCTTAAATCTTCTAGGACGATTTTGTTGGAAGTGGAAGTCTCAAAGAATTCCAAGGAAAAGGAGCGAGATTCAGGACTTGGAGCGCTCGTCTCTATGGCTGACAATAGTGATGACATAGGCAAAGATGCTGAATCATCCTCTGACATGTGTTCTTCATCCGGAAGAACAGGCGAGTCTGGTTCAATAGATTTGAAGAGAGCACTGAGAGATTTCTGGAACTCATCATCTGAGTTGACTGTGATGTTCTGTGTGTCATCTGAAACAAAAACAGGTACAATTATATAACAGTCTTAACTCGACGAAAAAGGGTAACGTGTATCTTCCTTAAGTAGTTAAAATATTTTTAATCAATGTTTTATACATACCTATATCAGATGTGCCTCCAAAGTCAAATGACTCCCAGGACAGAAGGTCTGTAGTAAAGATGTCGGAGGAAAGAGGATATTCGGAATTTGCCATGTTTAACACTGATGAAGATGCAGATTGACAATGAGTCGAAGTTGTCAGCAACCACTTTTTATACAGAGTCAAGTTAACTGTGTTCACATGGTCATCAATTTGCCATCAAAACAAGTTGAACAGCATGTCTAAACGATGAGTACGCACTCAGTGAGTCATTCTCACTGATCCTAATTTAATTAGACTTCTTAAGAAAACACTACTGATGGACATAAAGGAAACGATCAACGATGTTTTAACAAAAACAGAAAAAAATCAAAAGCAAACATATTGGAACTGAAGTTATTTTAACCAGTATTTTGTAATTGGACAAACATTTTGGATACCATTTACTGTTTTGTAAACATTGAGGAAGTGAAACGTTTTCGTTGGTTTCACTCTTGTTTTAGGTGATGAATGTATTGTTATTGACAATGATGAAACATTAACATGCCACAAAGTTTTAGACAACAATTACTTGACAAAACTATTTCTGCGATATTACAATTTTCTGCATATTGTGTTTGATATTCTTTGTTAATTCTAAGATTTTCTGATAGATAAAAGTTATAAAATTGCATTTTACAATACAATTATATAATTTAAACCCATGTTTACATTTACCATATAACCATTTTGTAATACAAAGGAATTAAAAAAATATGAATACTATGATCAAATTTGTTTTGATTGAATGAGTAGTTTTAAACAACTATGATTATAAATGGAGTTATTTTTGTTCATGAAATAATTGATTTTGAAAATTCTTGGATAGATTGTCAAGAGTACTTTTTTATATGATTTTCAAAAATGTATGATATCAAAGTGCGTTTTAATAAGAAAACAACTCCTCTTCACATTACAAATTATATATGGATGTTGGTTAATATCATGTATTGTAATTAAAAACCATTTTCAATTTTGTAGTGTAATTGCTTTAGCGTGTAGATTGTTTATCATATATCTTAATCTTTGTCGTCATTCCTCAAAACCTTTACAAACCAACGTTAAATTTGTGAAGAAAACTTGAGTAGTGGATATTGAAACGTCTTTGGTATCCTTTGTCTGTATGACGCATGCTTTTCGCCAAGAAATAGGTCAATTGCTCAGTAGGTTGTTATATTGAGTTAGGTGTAAATAGAGAAGTGTCTCCCATAAGGTTCAAATTGTATCTTTAGTTCCGAAATATCATTGCAAGACGTATTTGTAAATGCAACACATGACAATATATTCATTTCAAGGTTTTATTCAAACAAACAACAAATGTAACAAAACATTAATGTAGCATTTCATGTCATGCAAGACGTATACAATAGCACTTCATATTTGATAACAATCATAACAAGTGGTACACTGTTCATATACAAGTAATTGCAAAGATGTACACAATCAATTTACATGTATGTACTCAGGTCAATTGCACGAAGCAAGGTACTGTCTTTGAGTCCATGACGAGAACGGAACTTTCTCTTGGCAATCTCGGATCTAGGCCTTGTGTTGCACTGCCTGCTGCGTTTGTTTCCAAACCACTTCTTGACTTGATCAACACTAATTGATCCTGAGAGTGCGAGTGCTTCGCACACGGTGACAGATGGATATGGATGATGAAGGTTTGATCGGTACCAGCTTTCCATGAATTGAACTGCACGTTTGGTCAGAGGTGGTCTTCGCTTCACGCCTGGAACACTGATACGAGACTGCTTGATGGTTTCTTGTTCCTTTTCTTCCAATAGAGCCAAGCTTTTCTCAACCCGATCCATAACCTGAAAAAATAAGAAAATACTTAAGATTAAACAAAGTTGAATTTGAAAACATAATTAACAGAACACTTTGGTAAAGAATAAACTGCATTAAAGGACAGAGCCATAAGAAATAGTTGATTTGAAATTAACAGTTTTGGAAGGAATACATTGCAAAACATCAGATGTGTATATTTTGTTGAGTGAATGTTTACCTGGTGGATTTGAACATCAAAGTGCCGACAAAGCCAATCTTTGTAGTGTGCTGTCATCTGAGTATCTGTCATCAGGTTCATCCTTTCCATCTCAATACTTGCAGCATGGAAGCGGAAAAAGGTAGATAATTCTCGTACTTGGTCAGGGAAGCTTTTCTCCAAGTGTCGAAATCTGAAAAGGTAGATAATTGACATGTAAGTCTGCTTGCGTTTTATAAGTAGGCTTTAAACGCTCTTTCATATGTACATAATAATTGCCTTTAAGTGCATTATTGCACATATGCATATATTGTAAGGAACATTAATTTAAGGAAGTCACAGTCTTTCTGAACAAATACGTTTAAATCAAAACTAACAGTTATGTTAAATTCGTGTTAATTAACATGATTAATGAACTTACCTATTTTGCAGACTGCTCTCTCTAATGTGGATAGGAAGTTGATTTTCTTGTAGCATAGAACCAAACAGGACAGTAGGTTGTGAAACCTTCTTGCATTCAGTCTCAAAAATCCCTCTTAAATCTTCTAGGACGATTTTGTTGGAAGTGGAAGTCTCAAAGAATTCCAAGGAAAAGGAGCGAGATTCTGTGTCAGGACTTGGAGCGCTCGTCTCTATGGCTGACAATAGTGATGACATAGGCAAAGATGCTGAATCATCCTCTGACATGTGTTCTTCATCTGGAAGAACAGGCGAGTCTGGTTCAATAGATTTGAAGAGAGCACTGAGAGATTTCTGGAACTCATCATCTGAGTTGACTGTGATGTTCTGTGTGTCATCTGAAACAAAAACAGGTACAATTATATAACAGTCTTAACTCGACGAAAAAGGGTAACGTGTATCTTCCTTAAGTAGTTAAAATATTTTTAATCAATGTTTTATACATACCTATATCAGATGTGCCTCCAAAGTCAAATGACTCCCAGGACAGAAGGTCTGTAGTAAAGATGTCGGAGGAAAGAGGATATTCGGAATTTGCCATGTTTAACACTGATGAAGATGCAGATTGACAATGAGTCGAAGTTGTCAGCAACCACTTTTTATACAGAGTCAAGTTAACTGTGTTCACATGGTCATCAATTTGCCATCAAAACAAGTTGAACAGCATGTCTAAACGATGAGTACGCACTCAGTGAGTCATTCTCACTGATCCTAATTTAATTAGACTTCTTAAGAAAACACTACTGATGGACATAAAGGAAACGATCAACGATGTTTTAACAAAAACAGAAAAAAATCAAAAGCAAACATATTGGAACTGAAGTTATTTTAACCAGTATTTTGTAATTGGACAAACATTTTGGATACCATTTACTGTTTTGTAAACATTGAGGAAGTGAAACGTTTTCGTTGGTTTCACTCTTGTTTTAGGTGATGAATGTATTGTTATTGACAATGATGAAACATTAACATGCCACAAAGTTTTAGACAACAATTACTTGACAAAACTATTTCTGCGATATTACAATTTTCTGCATATTGTGTTTGATATTCTTTGTTAATTCTTAGATTTTCTGATAGATAAAAGTTATAAAATTGCATTTTACAATACAATTATATAATTTAAACCCATGTTTACATTTACCATATAACCATTTTGTAATACAAAGGAATTAAAAAAATATGAATACTATGATCAAATTTGTTTTGATTGAATGAGTAGTTTTAAACAACTATGATTATAAATGGAGTAATTTTTGTTCATGAAATAATTGATTTTGAAAATTCTTGGATAGATTGTCAAGAGTACTTTTTTATATGATTTTCAAAAATGTATGATATCAAAGTGCGTTTTAATAAGAAAACAACTCCTCTTCACATTACAAATTATATATGGATGTTGGTTAATATCATGTATTGTAATTAAAAACCATTTTCAATTTTGTAGTGTAATTGCTTTAGCGTGTAGATTGTTTATCATATATCTTAATCTTTGTCGTCATTCCTCAAAACCTTTACAAACCAACGTTAAATTTGTGAAGAAAACTTGAGTAGTGGATATTGAAACGTCTTTGGTATCCTTTGTCTGTATGACGCATGCTTTTCGCCAAGAAATAGGTCAATTGCTCAGTAGGTTGTTATATTGAGTTAGGTGTAAATAGAGAAATGTCTCCCATAAGGTTCAAATTGTATCTTTAGTTCCGAAATATCATTGCAAGACGTATTTGTAAATGCAACACATGACAATATATTCATTTCAAGGTTTTATTCAAACAAACAACAAATGTAACAAAACATTAATGTAGCATTTCATGTCATGCAAGACGTATACAATAGCACTTCATATTTGATAACAATCATAACAAGTGGTACACTGTTCATATACAAGTAATTGCAAAGATGTACACAATCAATTTACATGTATGCACTCAGGTCAATTGCACGAAGCAAGGTACTGTCTTTGAGTCCATGACGAGAACGGAACTTTCTCTTGGCAATCTCGGATCTAGGCCTTGTGTTGCACTGCCTGCTGCGTTTGTTTCCAAACCACTTCTTGACTTGATCAACACTAATTGATCCTGAGAGTGCGAGGGCTTCGCACACGGTGGCAGATGGATATGGATGATGAAGGTTTGATAGGTACCAGCTTTCCATGAATTGAACTGCACGTTTGGTCAGAGGTGGCCTTCGCTTCACGCCTGGAACACTGATACGAGACTGCTTGATGGTTTCTTGTTCCTTTTCTTCCAATAGAGCCAAGCTTTTCTCAACCCGATCCATAACCTGAAAAAATAAGAATACTTAAGATTAAACAAAGTTGAATTTTAAAACATAATTAACAGAACACTTTGGTAAAGAATAAACTGCATTAAAGGACAGAGCCATAAGAAATAGTTGATTTGAAATTAACAGTTTTGGAAGGAATGCATTGCAAAACATCAGATGTGTATATTTTGTTGAGTGAATGTTTACCTGGTGGATTTGAACATCAAAGTGCCGACAAAGCCAATCTTTGTAGTGTGCTGTCATCTGAGTATCTGTCATCAGGTTCATCCTTTCCATCTCAATACTTGCAGCATGGAAGCGGAAAAAGGTAGATAATTCTCGTACTTGGTCAGGGAAGCTTTTCTCCAAGTGTCGAAATCTGAAAAGGTAGATAATTGACATGTAAGTCTGCTTGCGTTTTATAAGTAGGCTTTAAATGCTCTTTCATATGTACATAATAATTGCCTTTCAGTGCATTATTGCACATATGCATATATTGTAAGGAACATTAATTTAAGGAAGTAACATCGTCACCGTCTTTCTGAACAAATACGTTTAAATCAAAACTAAAAGTTATGTTGATTTAAAAATAGTAAAAATCGTGTTCATTAACATGATTAATGAACTTACCTATTTTGCAGACTGCTCTTTCTAATGTGGATAGGAAGTTGATTTTCTTGTAGCATAGAACCAAACAGGACAGTAGGTTGTGAAACCTTCTTGCATTCAGTCTCCAAAATCCCTCTTAAATCTTCTAGGACGATTTTGTTGGAAGTGGAAGTCTCAAAGAATTCCAAGGAAAAGGAGCGAGATTCAGGACTTGGAGCGCTCGTCTCTATGGCTGACAATAGTGATGACATAGGCAAAGATGCTGAATCATCCTCTGACATGTGTTCTTCATCCGGAAGAACAGGCGAGTCTGGTTCAATAGATTTGAAGAGAGCACTGAGAGATTTCTGGAACTCATCATCTGAGTTGACTGTGATGTTCTGTGTGTCATCTGAAACAAAAACAGGTACAATTATATAACAGTCTTAACTCGACGAAAAAGGGTAACGTGTATCTTCCTTAAGTAGTTAAAATATTTTTAATCAATGTTTTATACATACCTATATCAGATGTGCCTCCAAAGTCAAATGACTCCCAGGACAGAAGGTCTGTAGTAAAGATGTCGGAGGAAAGAGGATATTCGGAATTTGCCATGTTTAACACTGATGAAGATGCAGATTGACAATGAGTCGAAGTTGTCAGCAACCACTTTTTATACAGAGTCAAGTTAACTGTGTTCACATGGTCATCAATTTGCCATCAAAACAAGTTGAACAGCATGTCTAAACGATGAGTACGCACTCAGTGAGTCATTCTCACTGATCCTAATTTAATTAGACTTCTTAAGAAAACACTACTGATGGACATAAAGGAAACGATCAACGATGTTTTAACAAAAACAGAAAAAAATCAAAAGCAAACATATTGGAACTGAAGTTATTTTAACCAGTATTTTGTAATTGGACAAACATTTTGGATACCATTTACTGTTTTGTAAACATTGAGGAAGTGAAACGTTTTCGTTGGTTTCACTCTTGTTTTAGGTGATGAATGTATTGTTATTGACAATGATGAAACATTAACATGCCACAAAGTTTTAGACAACAATTACTTGACAAAACTATTTCTGCGATATTACAATTTTCTGCATATTGTGTTTGATATTCTTTGTTAATTCTAAGATTTTCTGATAGATAAAAGTTATAAAATTGCATTTTACAATACAATTATATAATTTAAACCCATGTTTACATTTACCATATAACCATTTTGTAATACAAAGGAATTAAAAAAATATGAATACTATGATCAAATTTGTTTTGATTGAATGAGTAGTTTTAAACAACTATGATTATAAATGGAGTTATTTTTGTTCATGAAATAATTGATTTTGAAAATTCTTGGATAGATTGTCAAGAGTACTTTTTTATATGATTTTCAAAAATGTATGATATCAAAGTGCGTTTTAATAAGAAAACAACTCCTCTTCACATTACAAATTATATATGGATGTTGGTTTATATCATGTATTGTAATTAAAAACCATTTTCAATTTTGTAGTGTAATTGCTTTAGCGTGTAGATTGTTTATCATATATCTTAATCTTTGTCGTCATTCCTCAAAACCTTTACAAACCAACGTTAAATTTGTGAAGAAAACTTGAGTAGTGGATATTGAAACGTCTTTGGTATCCTTTGTCTGTATGACGCATGCTTTTCGCCAAGAAATAGGTCAATTGCTCAGTAGGTTGTTATATTGAGTTAGGTGTAAATAGAGAAGTGTCTCCCATAAGGTTCAAATTGTATCTTTAGTTCCGAAATATCATTGCAAGACGTATTTGTAAATGCAACACATGACAATATATTCATTTCAAGGTTTTATTCAAACAAACAACAAATGTAACAAAACATTAATGTAGCATTTCATGTCATGCAAGACGTATACAATAGCACTTCATATTTGATAACAATCATAACAAGTGGTACACTGTTCATATACAAGTAATTGCAAAGATGTACACAATCAATTTACATGTATGTACTCAGGTCAATTGCACGAAGCAAGGTACTGTCTTTGAGTCCATGACGAGAACGGAACTTTCTCTTGGCAATCTCGGATCTAGGCCTTGTGTTGCACTGCCTGCTGCGTTTGTTTCCAAACCACTTCTTGACTTGATCAACACTAATTGATCCTGAGAGTGCGAGTGCTTCGCACACGGTGACAGATGGATATGGATGATGAAGGTTTGATCGGTACCAGCTTTCCATGAATTGAACTGCACGTTTGGTCAGAGGTGGTCTTCGCTTCACGCCTGGAACACTGATACGAGACTGCTTGATGGTTTCTTGTTCCTTTTCTTCCAATAGAGCCAAGCTTTTCTCAACCCGATCCATAACCTGAAAAAATAAGAAAATACTTAAGATTAAACAAAGTTGAATTTGAAAACATAATTAACAGAACACTTTGGTAAAGAATAAACTGCATTAAAGGACAGAGCCATAAGAAATAGTTGATTTGAAATTAACAGTTTTGGAAGGAATACATTGCAAAACATCAGATGTGTATATTTTGTTGAGTGAATGTTTACCTGGTGGATTTGAACATCAAAGTGCCGACAAAGCCAATCTTTGTAGTGTGCTGTCATCTGAGTATCTGTCATCAGGTTCATCCTTTCCATCTCAATACTTGCAGCATGGAAGCGGAAAAAGGTAGATAATTCTCGTACTTGGTCAGGGAAGCTTTTCTCCAAGTGTCGAAATCTGAAAAGGTAGATAATTGACATGTAAGTCTGCTTGCGTTTTATAAGTAGGCTTTAAATGCTCTTTCATATGTACATAATAATTGCCTTTAAGTGCATTATTGCACATATGCATATATTGTAAGGAACATTAATTTAAGGAAGTCACAGTCTTTCTGAACAAATACGTTTAAATCAAAACTAACAGTTATGTTAAATTCGTGTTAATTAACATGATTAATGAACTTACCTATTTTGCAGACTGCTCTCTCTAATGTGGATAGGAAGTTGATTTTCTTGTAGCATAGAACCAAACAGGACAGTAGGTTGTGAAACCTTCTTGCATTCAGTCTCAAAAATCCCTCTTAAATCTTCTAGGACGATTTTGTTGGAAGTGGAAGTCTCAAAGAATTCCAAGGAAAAGGAGCGAGATTCTGTGTCAGGACTTGGAGCGCTCGTCTCTATGGCTGACAATAGTGATGACATAGGCAAAGATGCTGAATCATCCTCTGACATGTGTTCTTCATCTGGAAGAACAGGCGAGTCTGGTTCAATAGATTTGAAGAGAGCACTGAGAGATTTCTGGAACTCATCATCTGAGTTGACTGTGATGTTCTGTGTGTCATCTGAAACAAAAACAGGTACAATTATATAACAGTCTTAACTCGACGAAAAAGGGTAACGTGTATCTTCCTTAAGTAGTTAAAATATTTTTAATCAATGTTTTATACATACCTATATCAGATGTGCCTCCAAAGTCAAATGACTCCCAGGACAGAAGGTCTGTAGTAAAGATGTCGGAGGAAAGAGGATATTCGGAATTTGCCATGTTTAACACTGATGAAGATGCAGATTGACAATGAGTCGAAGTTGTCAGCAACCACTTTTTATACAGAGTCAAGTTAACTGTGTTCACATGGTCATCAATTTGCCATCAAAACAAGTTGAACAGCATGTCTAAACGATGAGTACGCACTCAGTGAGTCATTCTCACTGATCCTAATTTAATTAGACTTCTTAAGAAAACACTACTGATGGACATAAAGGAAACGATCAACGATGTTTTAACAAAAACAGAAAAAAATCAAAAGCAAACATATTGGAACTGAAGTTATTTTAACCAGTATTTTGTAATTGGACAAACATTTTGGATACCATTTACTGTTTTGTAAACATTGAGGAAGTGAAACGTTTTCGTTGGTTTCACTCTTGTTTTAGGTGATGAATGTATTGTTATTGACAATGATGAAACATTAACATGCCACAAAGTTTTAGACAACAATTACTTGACAAAACTATTTCTGCGATATTACAATTTTCTGCATATTGTGTTTGATATTCTTTGTTAATTCTTAGATTTTCTGATAGATAAAAGTTATAAAATTGCATTTTACAATACAATTATATAATTTAAACCCATGTTTACATTTACCATATAACCATTTTGTAATACAAAGGAATTAAAAAAATATGAATACTATGATCAAATTTGTTTTGATTGAATGAGTAGTTTTAAACAACTATGATTATAAATGGAGTTATTTTTGTTCATGAAATAATTGATTTTGAAAATTCTTGGATAGATTGTCAAGAGTACTTTTTTATATGATTTTCAAAAATGTATGATATCAAAGTGCGTTTTAATAAGAAAACAACTCCTCTTCACATTACAAATTATATATGGATGTTGGTTAATATCATGTATTGTAATTAAAAACCATTTTCAATTTTGTAGTGTAATTGCTTTAGCGTGTAGATTGTTTATCATATATCTTAATCTTTGTCGTCATTCCTCAAAACCTTTACAAACCAACGTTAAATTTGTGAAGAAAACTTGAGTAGTGGATATTGAAACGTCTTTGGTATCCTTTGTCTGTATGACGCATGCTTTTCGCCAAGAAATAGGTCAATTGCTCAGTAGGTTGTTATATTGAGTTAGGTGTAAATAGAGAAATGTCTCCCATAAGGTTCAAATTGTATCTTTAGTTCCGAAATATCATTGCAAGACGTATTTGTAAATGCAACACATGACAATATATTCATTTCAAGGTTTTATTCAAACAAACAACAAATGTAACAAAACATTAATGTAGCATTTCATGTCATGCAAGACGTATACAATAGCACTTCATATTTGATAACAATCATAACAAGTGGTACACTGTTCATATACAAGTAATTGCAAAGATGTACACAATCAATTTACATGTATGCACTCAGGTCAATTGCACGAAGCAAGGTACTGTCTTTGAGACCATGGCGAGAACGGAACTTTCTCTTGGCAATCTCGGATCTAGGCCTTGTGTTGCACTGCCTGCTGCGTTTGTTTCCAAACCACTTCTTGACTTGATCAACACTAATTGATCCTGAGAGTGCGAGGGCTTCGCACACGGTGGCAGATGGATATGGATGATGAAGGTTTGATCGGTACCAGCTTTCCATGAATTGAACTGCACGTTTGGTCAGAGGTGGCCTTCGCTTCACGCCTGGAACACTGATACGAGACTGCTTGATGGTTTCTTGTTCCTTTTCTTCCAATAGAGCCAAGCTTTTCTCAACCCGATCCATAACCTGAAAAAATAAGAAAATACTTAAGATTAAACAAAGTTGAATTTGAAAACATAATTAACAGAACACTTTGGTAAAGAATAAACTGCATTAAAGGACAGAGCCATAAGAAATAGTTGATTTGAAATTAACAGTTTTGGAAGGAATACATTGCAAAACATCAGATGTGTATATTTTGTTGAGTGAATGTTTACCTGGTGGATTTGAACATCAAAGTGCCGACAAAGCCAATCTTTGTAGTGTGCTGTCATCTGAGTATCTGTCATCAGGTTCATCCTTTCCATCTCAATACTTGCAGCATGGAAGCGGAAAAAGGTAGATAATTCTCGTACTTGGTCAGGGAAGCTTTTCTCCAAGTGTCGAAATCTGAAAAGGTAGATAATTGACATGTAAGTCTGCTTGCGTTTTATAAGTAGGCTTTAAATGCTCTTTCATATGTACATAATAATTGCCTTTAAGTGCATTATTGCACATATGCATATATTGTAAGGAACATTAATTTAAGGAAGTAACATCGTCACCGTCTTTCTGAACAAATACGTTTAAATCAAAACTAAAAGTTATGTTGATTTAAAAATAGTAAAAATCGTGTTCATTAACATGATTAATGAACTTACCTATTTTGCAGACTGCTCTTTCTAATGTGGATAGGAAGTTGATTTTCTTGTAGCATAGAACCAAACAGGACAGTAGGTTGTGAAACCTTCTTGCATTCAGTCTCCAAAATCCCTCTTAAATCTTCTAGGACGATTTTGTTGGAAGTGGAAGTCTCAAAGAATTCCAAGGAAAAGGAGCGAGATTCTGTGTCAGGACTTGGAGCGCTCGTCTCTATGGCTGACAATAGTGATGACATAGGCAAAGATGCTGAATCATCCTCTGACATGTGTTCTTCATCCGGAAGAACAGGCGAGTCTGGTTCAATAGATTTGAAGAGAGCACTGAGAGATTTCTGGAACTCATCATCTGAGTTGACTGTGATGTTCTGTGTGTCATCTGAAACAAAAACAGGTACAATTATATAACAGTCTTAACTCGACGAAAAAGGGTAACGTGTATCTTCCTTAAGTAGTTAAAATATTTTTAATCAATGTTTTATACATACCTATATCAGATGTGCCTCCAAAGTCAAATGACTCCCAGGACAGAAGGTCTGTAGTAAAGATGTCGGAGGAAAGAGGATATTCGGAATTTGCCATGTTTAACACTGATGAAGATGCAGATTGACAATGAGTCGAAGTTGTCAGCAACCACTTTTTATACAGAGTCAAGTTAACTGTGTTCACATGGTCATCAATTTGCCATCAAAACAAGTTGAACAGCATGTCTAAACGATGAGTACGCACTCAGTGAGTCATTCTCACTGATCCTAATTTAATTAGACTTCTTAAGAAAACACTACTGATGGACATAAAGGAAACGATCAACGATGTTTTAACAAAAACAGAAAAAAATCAAAAGCAAACATATTGGAACTGAAGTTATTTTAACCAGTATTTTGTCATTGGACAAACATTTTGGATACCATTTACTGTTTTGTAAACATTGAGGAAGTGAAACGTTTTCGTTGGTTTCACTCTTGTTTTAGGTGATGAATGTATTGTTATTGACAATGATGAAACATTAACATGCCACAAAGTTTTAGACAACAATTACTTGACAAAACTATTTCTGCGATATTACAATTTTCTGCATATTGTGTTTGATATTCTTTGTTAATTCTTAGATTTTCTGATAGATAAAAGTTATAAAATTGCATTTTACAATACAATTATATAATTTAAACCCATGTTTACATTTACCATATAACCATTTTGTAATACAAAGGAATTAAAAAAATATGAATACTATGATCAAATTTGTTTTGATTGAATGAGTAGTTTCAAACAACTATGATTATAAATGGAGTTATTTTTGTTCATGAAATAATTGATTTTGAAAATTCTTGGATAGATTGTCAAGAGTACTTTTTTATATGATTTTCAAAAATGTATGATATCAAAGTGCGTTTTAATAAGAAAACAACTCCTCTTCACATTACAAATTATATATGGATGTTGGTTAATATCATGTATTGTAATTAAAAACCATTTTCAATTTTGTAGTGTAATTGCTTTAGCGTGTAGATTGTTTATCATATATCTTAATCTTTGTCGTCATTCCTCAAAACCTTTACAAACCAACGTTAAATTTGTGAAGAAAACTTGAGTAGTGGATATTGAAACGTCTTTGGTATCCTTTGTCTGTATGACGCATGCTTTTCGCCAAGAAATAGGTCAATTGCTCAGTAGGTTGTTATATTGAGTTAGGTGTAAATAGAGAAATGTCTCCCATAAGGTTCAAATTGTATCTTTAGTTCCGAAATATCATTGCAAGACGTATTTGTAAATGCAACACATGACAATATATTCATTTCAAGGTTTTATTCAAACAAACAACAAATGTAACAAAACATTAATGTTGCATTTCATGTCATGCAAGACGTATACAATAGCACTTCATATTTGATAACAATCATAACAAGTGGTACACTGTTCATATACAAGTAATTGCAAAGATGTACACAATCAATTTACATGTATGCACTCAGGTCAATTGCACGAAGCAAGGTACTGTCTTTGAGACCATGGCGAGAACGGAACTTTCTCTTGGCAATCTCGGATCTAGGCCTTGTGTTGCACTGCCTGCTGCGTTTGTTTCCAAACCACTTCTTGACTTGATCAACACTAATTGATCCTGAGAGTGCGAGGGCTTCGCACACGGTGGCAGATGGATATGGATGATGAAGGTTTGATAGGTACCAGCTTTCCATGAATTGAACTGCACGTTTGGTCAGAGGTGGCCTTCGCTTCACGCCTGGAACACTGATACGAGACTGCTTGATGGTTTCTTGTTCCTTTTCTTCCAATAGAGCCAAGCTTTTCTCAACCCGATCCATAACCTGAAAAAATAAGAATACTTAAGATTAAACAAAGTTGAATTTGAAAACATAATTAACAGAACACTTTGGTAAAGAATAAACTGCATTAAAGGACAGAGCCATAAGAAATAGTTGATTTGAAATTAACAGTTTTGGAAGGAATACATTGCAAAACATCAGATGTGTATATTTTGTTGAGTGAATGTTTACCTGGTGGATTTGAACATCAAAGTGCCGACAAAGCCAATCTTTGTAGTGTGCTGTCATCTGAGTATCTGTCATCAGGTTCATCCTTTCCATCTCAATACTTGCAGCATGGAAGCGGAAAAAGGTAGATAATTCTCGTACTTGGTCAGGGAAGCTTTTCTCCAAGTGTCGAAATCTGAAAAGGTAGATAATTGACATGTAAGTCTGCTTGCGTTTTATAAGTAGGCTTTAAATGCTCTTTCATATGTACATAATAATTGCCTTTAAGTGCATTATTGCACATATGCATATATTGTAAGGAACATTAATTTAAGGAAGTAACATCGTCACCGTCTTTCTGAACAAATACGTTTAAATCAAAACTAAAAGTTATGTTGATTTAAAAATAGTAAAAATCGTGTTCATTAACATGATTAATGAACTTACCTATTTTGCAGACTGCTCTTTCTAATGTGGATAGGAAGTTGATTTTCTTGTAGCATATAACCAAACAGGACAGTAGGTTGTGAAACCTTCTTGCATTCAGTCTCCAAAATCCCTCTTAAATCTTCTAGGACGATTTTGTTGGAAGTGGAAGTCTCAAAGAATTCCAAGGAAAAGGAGCGAGATTCTGTGTCAGGACTTGGAGCGCTCGTCTCTATGGCTGACAATAGTGATGACATAGGCAAAGATGCTGAATCATCCTCTGACATGTGTTCTTCATCCGGAAGAACAGGCGAGTCTGGTTCAATAGATTTGAAGAGAGCACTGAGAGATTTCTGGAACTCATCATCTGAGTTGACTGTGATGTTCTGTGTGTCATCTGAAACAAAAACAGGTACAATTATATAACAGTCTTAACTCGACGAAAAAGGGTAACGTGTATCTTCCTTAAGTAGTTAAAATATTTTTAATCAATGTTTTATACATACCTATATCAGATGTGCCTCCAAAGTCAAATGACTCCCAGGACATAAGGTCTGTAGTAAAGATGTCGGAGGAAAGAGGATATTCGGAATTTGCCATGTTTAACACTGATGAAGATGCAGATTGACAATGAGTCGAAGTTGTCAGCAACCACTTTTTATACAGAGTCAAGTTAACTGTGTTCACATGGTCATCAATTTGCCATCAAAACAAGTTGAACAGCATGTCTAAACGATGAGTACGCACTCAGTGAGTCATTCTCACTGATCCTAATTTAATTAGACTTCTTAAGAAAACACTACTGATGGACATACAGGAAACGATCAACGATGTTTTAACAAAAACAGAAAAAAATCAAAAGCAAACATATTGGAACTGAAGTTATTTTAACCAGTATTTTGTAATTGGACAAACATTTTGGATACCATTTACTGTTTTGTAAACATTGAGGAAGTGAAACGTTTTCGTTGGTTTCACTCTTGTTTTAGGTGATGAATGTATTGTTATTGACAATGATGAAACATTAACATGCCACAAAGTTTTAGACAACAATTACTTGACAAAACTATTTCTGCGATATTACAATTTTCTGCATATTGTGTTTGATATTCTTTGTTAATTCTTAGATTTTCTGATAGATAAAAGTTATAAAATTGCATTTTACAATACAATTATATAATTTAAACCCATGTTTACATTTACCATATAACCATTTTGTAATACAAAGGAATTAAAAAAATATGAATACTATGATCAAATTTGTTTTGATTGAATGAGTAGTTTTAAATAACTATGATTATAAATGGAGTTATTTTTGTTCATGAAATAATTGATTTTGAAAATTCTTGGATAGATTGTCAAGAGTACTTTTTTATATGATTTTCAAAAATGTATGATATCAAAGTGCGTTTTAATAAGAAAACAACTCTTCTTCACATTACAAATTATATATGGATGTTGGTTAATATCATGTATTGTAATTAAAAACCATTTTCAATTTTGTAGTGTAATTGCTTTAGCGTGTAGATTGTTTATCATATATCTTAATCTTTGTCGTCATTCCTCAAAACCTTTACAAACCAACGTTAAATTTGTGAAGAAAACTTGAGTAGTGGATATTGAAACGTCTTTGGTATCCTTTGTCTGTATGACGCATGCTTTTCGCCAAGAAATAGGTCAATTGCTCAGTAGGTTGTTATATTGAGTTAGGTGTAAATAGAGAAGTGTCTCCCATAAGGTTCAAATTGTATCTTTAGTTCCGAAATATCATTGCAAGACGTATTTGTAAATGCAACACATGACAATATATTCATTTCAAGGTTTTATTCAAACAAACAACAAATGTAACAAAACATTAATGTAGCATTTCATGTCATGCAAGACGTATACAATAGCACTTCATATTTGATAACAATCATAACAAGTGGTACACTGTTCATATACAAGTAATTGCAAAGATGTACACAATCAATTTACATGTATGCACTCAGGTCAATTGCACGAAGCAAGGTACTGTCTTTGAGTCCATGACGAGAACGGAACTTTCTCTTGGCAATCTCGGATCTAGGCCTTGTGTTGCACTGCCTGCTGCGTTTGTTTCCAAACCACTTCTTGACTTGATCAACACTAATTGATCCTGAGAGTGCGAGGGCTTCGCACACGGTGGCAGATGGATATGGATGATGAAGGTTTGATCGGTACCAGCTTTCCATGAATTGAACTGCACGTTTGGTCAGAGGTGGTCTTCGCTTCACGCCTGGAACACTGATACGAGACTGCTTGATGGTTTCTTGTTCCTTTTCTTCCAATAGAGCCAAGCTTTTCTCAACCCGATCCATAACCTGAAAAAAAATAAAAATACTTAAGATTAAACAAAGTTGAATTTGAAAACATAATTAACAGAACACTTTGGTAAAGAATAAACTGCATTAAAGGACAGAGCCATAAGAAATAGTTGATTTGAAATTAACAGTTTTGGAAGGAATACATTGCAAAACATCAGATGTGTATATTTTGTTGAGTGAATGTTTACCTGGTGGATTTGAACATCAAAGTGCCGACAAAGCCAATCTTTGTAGCGTGCTGTCATCTGAGTATCTGTCATCAGGTTCATCCTTTCCATCTCAATACTTGCAGCATGGAAGCGAAAAAAGGTAGATAATTCTCGTACTTGGTCAGGGAAGCTTTTCTCCAAGTGTCGAAATCTGAAAAGGTAGATAATTGACATGTAAATCTGCTTGCGTTTTATAAGTAGGCTTTAAATGCTCTTTCATATGTACATAATAATTGCCTTTAAGTGCATTAAATGAACCTATCATTTATTTTCCATGTCTTCTGTCTTCGTAAACCAAAACGTGTATGTCTTCTGCAGAGCATTAACCTGAAAACTTTTATTTTCCATTTCGAAATTGTGGTTTCTTCAAAATATAACGAACATTCTTTCAGTAGACAATTTCAAATTTGAGCAGTTATTATTATTTTGAAGAACATACTTGACACTTGTCAATACTTCGAACTGCATTTGTCCAATTGGCGCTTGCTTAATATCATGTATTGTAATTAAAAACCATTTTCAATTTTGTAGTGTAATTGCTTTAGCGTGTAGATTGTTTATCATATATCTTAATCTTTGTCGTCATTCCTCAAAACCTTTACAAACCAACGTTAAATTTGTGAAGAAAACTTGAGTAGTGGATATTGAAACGTCTTTGGTATCCTTTGTCTGTATGACGCATGCTTTTCGCCAAGAAATAGGTCAATTGCTCAGTAGGTTGTTATATTGAGTTAGGTGTAAATAGTGTCTCCCATAAGGTTCAAATTGTATCTTTAGTTCCGAAATATCATTGCAAGACGTATTTGTAAATGCAACACATGACAATATATTCATTTCAATGTTTTATTCAAACAAACAACAAATGTAACAAAACATTAATGTAGCATTTCATGTCATGCAAGACGTATACAATAGCACTTCATATTTGATAACAATCATAACAAGTGGTACACTGTTCATATACAAGTAATTGCAAAGATGTACACAATCAATTTACATGTATGCACTCAGGTCAATTGCACGAAGCAAGGTACTGTCTTTGAGTCCATGGCGAGAACGGAACTTTCTCTTGGCAATCTCGGATCTAGGCCTTGTGTTGCACTGCCTGCTGCGTTTGTTTCCAAACCACTTCTTGACTTGATCAACACTAATTGATCCTGAGAGTGCGAGGGCTTCGCACACGGTGGCAGATGGATATGGATGATGAAGGTTTGATCGGTACCAGCTTTCCATGAATTGAACTGCACGTTTGGTCAGAGGTGGTCTTCGCTTCACGCCTGGAACACTGATACGAGACTGCTTGATGGTTTCTTGTTCCTTTTCTTCCAATAGAGCCAAGCTTTTCTCAACCCGATCCATAACCTGAAAAAATAAGAAAATACTTAAGATTAAACAAAGTTGAATTTGAAAACATAATTAACAGAACACTTTGGTAAAGAATAAACTGCATTAAAGGACAGAGCCATAAGAAATAGTTGATTTGAAATTAACAGTTTTGGAAGGAATACATTGCAAAACATCAGATGTGTATATTTTGTTGAGTGAATGTTTACCTGGTGGATTTGAACATCAAAGTGCCGACAAAGCCAATCTTTGTAGTGTGCTCATCTGAGTATCTGTCATCAGGTTCATCCTTTCCATCTCAATACTTGCAGCATGGAAGCGGAAAAAGGTAAAAAATTCTCGTACTTGGTCAGGGAAGCTTTTCTCCAAGTGTCGAAATCTGAAAAGGTAGATAATTGACATGTCAATCTGCTTGCGTTTTATAAGTATGCTTCAATGCTCTTTCATATGTACATAATAATTGTCTTTAAGTGCATTATTGCACATATGCATATATTGTAAGGAACATTAATTTAAGGAAGTAACATCGTCACCGTCTTTCTGAACAAATACGTTTAAATCAAAACTAACAGTTATGTTGATTTAAAAATAGTAAAAATCGTGTTCATTAACATGATTAATGAACTTACCTATTTTGCAGACTGCTCTCTCTAATGTGGATAGGAAGTTGATTTTCTTGTAGCATAGAACCAAACAGGACAGTAGGTTGTGAAACCTTCTTGCATTCAGTCTTCAAAATCCCTCTTCAATCTTCTAGGACGATTTTGTTGGAAGTGGAAGTCTCAAAGAATTCCAAGGAAAAGGAGCGAGATTCTGTGTCAGGACTTGGAGCGCTCGTCTCTATGGCTGACAATAGTGATGACATAGGCAAAGATGCTGAATCATCCTCTGACATGTGTTCTTCATCCGGAAGAACAGGCGAGTCTGGTTCAATAGATTTGAAGAGAGCACTGAGAGATTTCTCGAACTCATCATCTGAGTTGACTGTGATGTTCTGTGTGTCATCTGAAACAAAAACAGGTACAATTATATAACAGTCGCAACTCGACGAAAAAGGGTAACGTGTATCTTCCTTAAGTAGTTAAAATATGTTTAATCAATTTTTAATACATACCTATATCAGATGTGCCTCCAAAGTCAAATGACTCCCAGGACATAAGGTCTGTAGTTAAGATGTCGGAGGAAAGAGGATATTCGGAATTTGCCATGTTTAACACTGATGAAGATGCAGATTGACAATGAGTCGAAGTTGTCGAAGTTTTGGAAGGAATACATTGCAAAACATCAGATGTGTATATTTTTTTTGAGTGAATATTTACCTGGTGGATTTGAACATCAAAGTGCCGACAAAGCCAATCTTTGTAGTGTATCACAGTCTTAGGAATAAAATAGTAAAAATGTTGTCTCTATCGGGGTTCGAACGAGTCCTCCGGTATCCTTTCCTCTGATATCATAGAAAGTGAAAACAAGCATGGTATTAAATGAAAGCGGATAATTATTAGTTGAAAGCGGAAGATATAGAAATACAATAAAACAAGACAGATATTTACACTTTGTAGTTTAGATGTAGTTGGGAATGTATATCATTTTCTCTTAATCTGTCCCTCATATAATTCATTACGATGCAAACATATATTATTATGTATATCCAAATGTCATTAAATTCTATAGTATGATGGGCTGTAAAAAACAAAATACATTACAAAATCTTGCCATGTATATCCATAATGCAATGATTTATAGAAAATATGTCATGTCACTTTAATATTTTAATACTTATTTTATCCATATCCCAACTATCCATGTAAATGTACTTTAGGCCTGATACGTCTTCAGTTCGGCAGTAAAGATTGGTTGATTGATCCATTGATAGTAAGGGTACATGTTATTAAGTTATTTTTATACTGCTGCAAAATGCCAATAATTACCATCTACAATATGTCATTATCGCAGGACAACATCAATCATCACATTCATAACATAAACTGACAGCTGCAAATATACTCCGCCAACTGTATGCTTAATTTCGAAAAAAAGGTTTTGGGGAAAAGAATTAAACCAATACTTTCAATGCAAACGAAAAAGATAATATGACAGGAAGGGAATCTTATCTATGATTATGAATGATCCTCTATCTTTGACCCAAACTAAATATCAGTGTTTATTATGCGACCAGAAGTCTTTACACATGCCAGTTTAAAGGGTCTCTTTCGTAGCGCTCTGTCAGAATGAAGAATCGTAAAATGTTCACAATTTCCACGTCAGGGTAAGACATTTTTCCATTAGTTTTTCTAAACAATCATCAGAATATATATATGCTTTAGGTATCATGTAAATATTTATTGTGTAAAGTTTTTTAAAATGAACAATTAATTCATTGTATAATTATGCATTCTTCCTATCCTGTTGACTTGAATATAGTGCTTTTGGAATGTTATCATGAATAAAAGGAATTGGCCACAATATTCACTCAAATGACTACCTCCAACGTACAAAATTGTGAGTGAAAATGTGATGGTACTGAATTTTCAAACCCCAACTGAACTTTTGGTGAAAAATACACAATGACTTTAGAAATTGAATGATCATAACAAATAGAGGCTAGCCAGATATTGAAATGTCAATTTCCTTTTCAACAATAATCAAAATTTAATCCTTGAATACATTTTAGATTCTTGAGTTCAATTTGTAAATTTGCCGCTTGCCTTAAAGGAGCAGTAGCACGTTTTTTGAAAATTATATATTTCTATTTTTTCACTGACAATTGAATGTTAATGATAATTGTGGTTAATGAGTGTATTACTTTAATAGTTTCAAAGATCTCGAACACAAATCAATCTTCTATAGTCAGATTCACATAAAGTCAATTGGTGGCCATTTTGTATGACACCTTTAGATCATTTTTGTAAGAAAATGGCTGGACTAAATAATATTTGTTATAAATCAAATATTTGATTTATTACTGCTTCATTTAGTTTAAGTTCTTTGTCTTTCAATTGGAACCATTTATTTCATTTTCCTGACATCACCTTATATTCCCCCTAAAAACTTGCTTCTGCCCTGTAAAGAAGGCCGTAAAAAAACAGTAAAAGTGCAGACTGTTTTAAATTTGCAATTTCATAGATTCATATTTTTTATTTTGAAGTCATCTGTTGCCTTAAGTGGTGACTTTTGTCCATAAATTATTTACTCAAGTTTAATCAATTATATTGAATTTAATGTAAGTAACCACATTCCGGCAACAAATGTGGATTTTCATTTTTACGGATACGGAGTTTGACACCTGAATACATGTACCAAGCAATTGTAAAAACAGATATTCAAAGACAGCGAAATGTCAACAAAGTTGGGTTTTTTCGTTCTCTACCGCCAGCTGATTGATCTAACTGATAAAACATATAGGATACTACACAAAGGTTGCAGGTTGTGTCAGGTAAATGGCAGATAGACCGCGGGCGAAGTAAAAGAGTCTATCTGCCCTATCCGGCCAACCCCAGAGTGTATCTCCATGAATCAATGCCAAGTCTGAGGACCTTAAACGGCAAATAAACTGAAATAATCGTGAATTTAATGGGAAAATCTGCAAAATTCGACTTTAAAAATTACCTACTCTCTATGAAAATGAACCAGACCAAATGATTGAATTTGACAGCCTGACAATTTAAAATTCTATTATGGTGGCTAATTCGCTCCCTCATGATCGACTTAAAAATAACCCATGAAGACCGGTTTTATAAATAAAAATCATATTTTTCATTATACAGCACGGTAACCGCTCTACATATGGCGACTCGGCTAATCACGTGCTATTTTCCCGTGCAGTGCATGACTCTTGAGCTTTAAAAGAGGTTTAATATGTCGCACGCTGAAATGTACAAACCAATTCAAGCGCCGTAAATAAGGCCATACAACTACAAGACACAACACAAAATCAACAGGCTTTGTGGTCTAACGGTTACTTCACATGGCTAAAAACTAACAGTTCAGTGGTTCGGTCTCCATGATTCCATTCAAACATTTCTAGAATTCGAGTGTTGATATTCTGTGGTTTCTCAGAGGTCTTCTAATAAGAACAGAATTTCATAATTTTAACAATAACAGTAACACACTATTTTCACAAATATCTTTCTGAAAGTGTTTAGATTAAACCAGTTATTCATTCTTGAGTTTAATAATTGACTAAAATGATTCCGATAAGAAAAACAAGTTAGATAAATTGTGTAATCTTTTTCTCTGAACTATTATTTTGTCAGTGAACTAACATGATGGAAGCGACACTGGAGCTTAGGGCTTCTTACATGGAGTCAAAACAGTTGTGTTGCTGTCATTTGATTGTGCATTTAATTTCAGTTTTAGGTTTGTTTTGAAATTAAAACTTCCCTTAAATTTCAGAGCCAGAACGTATAAGAAATGATGTTCATAATGTGTTTGTCCACACAATTATGAGCTCATTGAAACACGTAACTTAAACGTTTGTATAACTGGCAGCGCATGATGACGTCACTAGAGGTTTATAACATTTGTTCTCCTATAGTCTCTTTCTTAAAGAACAATTTTGCAGTAAAAATTATTCAAATGTCATCATTTTTTTAGTTTACAAAGGCAACGGGGATCTTAAAGAGCCATGTTGAAGATTGTAAGAATGTGTTTGTAAGGAAAACTAACTAATACTCAAATTTAAAGTTCGTTGAGACAGAAGGAAATTTCTGGAATTAATTTCATAATTTAAAATTGTATGTATGTTAAATTTGTGAAAGTATCATATGTTTGCAAATATTCTGTTCGAAATAGATGGTCTAAATGGTAAATACTTTTCTCCATACTTAAGATATTAGTCAGCGAGTCAAACATTAAGTGATTTCTATCCTATATCTGTCTTTCCTTGAAACACTGAACCGTAACTCTATGAAACTACATGCACTTGTAGCATGCACTGTGTGACAGATAATTATTTTTTTAGAAACTTCTTGAAACATTAAATTAGATGTTCATTTTTCAGTTTGCTTAAATTGCTTAAAATCGCCCTGTATATAGACCAAGCTTACTCCAAGCGTTTACAACATCTGGATACTTTCAATTAGATACTTAACGCTGAACATGGGTTTAAGCTGATCACAGCTGGGCCACCTATGAAGAAAAGGATTACATACATGTACATGTAGATAGAGATCTGTTTGGTTTACCTGGCATAAACACTCCCTTCATACCATTTAAACTGTATTCAGATACATTCTTCACTTGTCTCTAGCCGTTTGAGCTTCAATTTCTCTTTCGGTAGTGAAAATATAACATTTACTTCTATATCTAAACTTTTACTGAATCAACAAGTTGGTCATAGATCTGTAGAATTTACGCCTTACATTTTAGTTCTAGGAACTAATTCAAAATTATAAATTCAATTTTCCTAACTCATGTTATAATCTCGATCTCTGATTGGCCCACGTGACTCTAGATAATTCTTGATATCAACCTCTTGAGTGGGGTGATACATATTTATACCCCGCCATGAAAAAAAGCATGCAAAAAACGTGGAACGATACGAAATGTAACTTTTAATGAACAATAGCCAAAGCAATTGAGAGCTATACGAATGGAAAACACGTACATGTCACACGACTGATGATGAATGTTTTCAACTATAACACTTCCGCCTTGTGACCCTGAACAATGACCTTCGAGGGTTAAGCTGGTTGTTTATTCAGCCCGTTGTATCAGCCTCCTATGACTCTA
Source organism: Steromphala cineraria (assembly GCA_916613615.1). NCBI lineage: Eukaryota > Metazoa > Mollusca > Gastropoda > Trochida > Trochidae > Steromphala > Steromphala cineraria. Next base: position 34,798,627 of record OU744724.1, read on the forward strand.
GCCAAAACTAGAGTAGGTTAAATTGGCACATATAACTATGGACTCTTCCTAAGCATGGTCACAATAACTCGATAGTTTGTGGTCCAGTCTGAAACAATTCAAGAGTTAAGTGAGAGTGAATTCTTTCTTGGCCTTTAAATGACTCTTCCTCACATTCGACAGTTTCCAAACTTTATCAATGAAACTATGATGGAGTCATTTCAATCTAAATAATATAAGATCGACATGTTCATATTTGTTATTACTGTCGGTGGAACATTGATCAGTAGGAGAGGTCGTTCCTTTGACCTTCGACGTCACAAACACTTCCAAAATCGATCTTGTATCGTGTGAATTGAGGAACCAAATGATAGTTTTGGTTTAAACATATTTATTTCTGGCATACACGCAAATTATGCAGTGAATCAAATCAAATGTAAGAGTAGCAATTTGTCCCCTATACAAAAAATATAATAAGATTTATAAAGCATTATCATTGACAAAAATTCAATTAATTCTGACAATTTAATAAATTAATAATAAATTGACCAATCATAAGATTATTTTCCTGTGAACCCCCCATAACAACATTCGGTAGTAGCCTACCTATTCAACACCAAACACTTTATCATACCCAAAAGTAATGTTGATAGAGATTTGAATATTTCAAATCTGACTCGTGATTGTTTTGTGTGAGTAAGTAAGCTAGTTTATTAAATACGATTGTGGTAAACTTGAAGGTAATATATGCGTTTAACCTCCTAAAGTAGCTATAGAATGCATTGGACGTGCATACGATTTAGAAAATGGACATGTCAAATTGGAATCGCATGAGTTTCAGTTATGTACTAGTTAAAAAAGCATTTGATAATGAATTGGACAGCAGAATTATTAGGAATATCGATGCGTGTGATACTCGCAGGAAACGTTGTCCTGATAGAAAACAACATTTATCAAGAGGTTTTGATAAATGCATATAATTCAAATTTGAAAGATTTAACCAGTAAGCGATAAACATGATTAAGTTGAATATATCGAAGATAGTAAAAGCGTTTTTATGCTGTCCAAAGAAATAAAGTGCAGCAAGAACAAATGATATTGCAAATTTATGTCGAAAATCATTTATAATAATTTCGTTTTATGAAGACATTTACTATATGTTTTACAGATTCTTATCAGCTATCAACGTACTATGTATTCTTACCCAAAAAGGAAAATTATTGAACTATTCGTTGTCAACCTGGTTATTGACAGTTAGTCCCGGTGTGGTTTGCAATATCCGGCTCACAAGTTTCATTGATGACAAATACATGTCACTGGCCTCGTTGAGGGCGGTAACTAGAGTCACTGAAGTTTGAATGTGAATAGAACTAGGTCAGATGGTCAACGATTATGTATTTTGACATGTACATTTGTAGGTCGACGTAAGATCCTAATTATTTAACAAATATGAAAAACAAAGACCTAATCACTAACAATTTGTCACTATACTCATGTTTTCGGTAACATTGTAATACGCAAAAGGTTTGATGCCTTGAACACTTTGATCCTTACTACTACGATGTTAGTTCAGACAATCTTAAAGGGACAGTAGCACGTTTCTAGGGGGAATATAAGGTGATGTCAGGAAAACGAAAATTAATGATTCCAATTGAAAGACGTGGCATTTAAACTAAATGGAGCAGTAATGAATCAAATATATAACGTAAAGTTTAGCCATGCGATTCCTTTTTCTTACACAAAATGAATTAAAGGTGTTCACACAAAATGGCCGCCAATGGATTTTAGGTGAATCTTCATACTTTGTCGTCTGACTATGAGTGATTGGCTTGTGTAATGAGATTGTTGACACTATCAAAATGATATATTTAGCGTTAACGTACAATTATCAGTGAAACATTTAAAATATAAAATTATCAAAAAACGTGCTACTGCCCCTTTAATATTGTTAAGTTTTTTTTTTAATGAAGGTTATGACTATCATCGATCATTTGCAAATTTACTAACTCTATGGCACGTGTCTTGATACAGACAGCAGGGGCACGTGATGTTTAAATCTTTCGCATCTATTCTATCACCTCAAGTAAGAATAAAGAAACCATCGTTTCGACTCTGTGAATGGAATTGTTAATGTCTATTAATGAATTACTTTACTGATTATCAATTTTGGAAAGGTAAACTTTTCTTTTGATCGTCAGTTTACTTGCTTTTCTATTTTCCATTGCTTTATTAAACCATTTTGAACAGTGAATATATTTAGAATATTATTAATTGCTATTGCGCGCTATTATATCCGGCTTTTTTAAGAATACTGTTTACGACTTAAGAACCAAATCTTAAAAGAATACATTTTTTTAGATGCAGAATTCATTTCGTTAAATATATTTAGACAAGAACTTCATTAAAGGAAATGAAAGTATTTCTATTTCCCATTTCACTCTACTCAAGGCAATGACTGCTTTCCCTTAATTATCCGAAAAGCTTCTTTGCTTTTGGGATTGTGAAGAGAAAATCCTTTGCAATCTATAAAGAAAATCGAAATTTTCTCACACATTTCGTTGCAGTCAAACGACATTCCATGTAACAAAAGATTTTCTTTAAAAAAGGTTTTGAAACTACGCTTAAATATAACAGGTTAAAAGCTAGCACATGGTAATTAATGTGAAATGATATAAAACCAAAAACCAAAAACTTGAGTAACATACTACTAGCACAATCAAGATTTCAAAATCGACTATTTTGTCATCAAAACTGAAAAAGAAATACTCTTTCCAAAATGCTATTAAGTCGATGATAAACAACAAGCTTATATGGTTATATCGTATTGTAGTAACAGGGTCAATAACACGGGTCAAACGTAAACCTCATCCCAACCCATTGACCCATTCGCTTAGAAAATATGGGTATCATTCCATTATAACATACCGCTGTAAAAGATGTGTATTCAATCAATAACTGAACTGATTGTGTTCAAAATTTCAAGTTTCATCATGAAAGCATTCTCTCCCCACAGAGGCAGATTAAGTCAAGTGAATTTAGCCTCTGTTCTATTACGCCGAAATCCGTGGGTTCCGGCAGTTTCCCCTGGCGGAAAAACCTTTCATCACAATACTTTTGAATTTCTTTATCAAAAGACAAGTCTTCTCGCATGGAAAGGGTGGTTCACATCACAATGCCTTTGTATTGTTTCAGTAGCCAAAATGATGATTTTAAAACAGCGTCGCTGATTGCACAACTAATTTTGATTGCCTCCAATCAGGCATCTCCCATTCTATCCCTCAAGATCGGCGTAACATAACAGAGGCTAAAATCAACATGACTTGATCTGCCTCTGTGGGGAGAAAATGCATGAAACAAGAAGCAAAAACTCCAATGTAGGTCAAACAGTTTAACTGTGTAGGAGTAAGGCTGTAAGAGTTCCAACAGTTACAATTGTACGTATCAGTGATTGACACTTAGTCCCGGTCCGGTTTGCAATATCCGGCCCAGCAAGGAATCGGGGTTTCATTGATGATAAATACATGTCAATGGCCACGAAGAGAAAGTTAACTGGGACAACCACTAATCACTTAAATCGAATTCAATCTATTTAAATGAGTTTGACTGATTTATCTTCAACAAGAGGGTCTGCGGACCTAAGGACATGAAGGCAATCATTACACACATTTAATGTAGATAAAATTGACATAAAACATTGATTTTAAGATATCTATTGCGACAGGTATTTATTACTTTATGAAGATGTTGACTAATGATAAGTGTTGATAAATGATAATATTGAACTTTATTTTGTTATATAAGATGCACATGAAAACGGTTTACAGTTAGCGAAAATGAAAATGCTGTGAAGTTCATTATATTTCACGTAATCAAAGAGATACCAAGCTTGTGTAAAAATCATTATGAAATGCACTTGTCAGAGTAATCTTTTGACATATTGGCTTTGTCAAGCTAGACCAGGAACTTTAATCAAAATGTATTTGCATTAAAAAGATAATTATCCAAATAAATTCTTTTACATCAACTAATTGGGTAAGCCCAGTTGAATGTAGTGCTCTGAAATCAAATAGGTCTAGTCTGGTATATAGTCAGGTGGTTTCCGGTTTAGAGCGCGTCAAAGAATCATTAGAATATAATATTATAACTATATATAAATGCTCAACATCTTATCGTATCTTACATAACATAGAGTTGATAAAACCATTAAAGATGATATTTTATAAAACTCATCCAGTTTAGATGAATAATGAAGATAAGCGCCTTTTACTTATTATAAACAGATGAGTTATCATTTCTCAATATCGAAAAGGGAGATTTTTTTATTTAACACACTTTAATGTTGATATTTTCCATATATATTTTACTTTACAAATATAATCGTTGAAGAGACATATCAGGTTACCTCTCGAATCTTACAGGAAAAGATCTATCAAAAGTACAATTTGTGTAGAATTCTAATCACGATCCTGCACAAAACAGAGTTGCATTGCTAAGTAACTCTTGCTCAATATAGAAATAAATTAGAGCCAAAAAGAAAACCACAACGAAATGAATATTAATTGATTCAATTAAGTAACAGTTTAACACTATTAACATTTCTACATAACATTTTCTAAACAACAATGTATATCTATTTCTTATTTGATTTGTTTGCTTCGTATTTGAATTCAACGGCGTCGTATATATTAAGATCAGATATTGTGTGTTGCATGAATGGATTGGTAGGCTTAACAAAGCCTAAATAACTCTCTGTTCAGAAGAGACAAATGTTCAATTATAAAAACTGATTGCAAGAAAATGTAAACATTTCATCATCATAGTTGTCATATTATGGCAATAATTTAAAAATAATGATGATGTAGGAAATTATTTGAAGAATCATTTAGTGATGATTTAATGATTATGAACTGATGTAATGATTTATGTATTTCAACAGAAAGGGAACAATTTTCATAAACCCAAAATCAAACTGCAACAACATTTTAAAGTATGAAAAGATGAGGATGTTCCTGTACGGGGTGACCACCATCAATGCAGCAAAAAGACCTAATATTGGCGTATTCGATAATCGGATGCTTACTGCAATGGTTGGGTTCTATAATGTTATTCATTACATTCCATTCTCGTACAAGATAGAGGCCATTCTTTTACATCTCTGGGTGACAGATCTAGAGTAGATAATTCAAGATTTCTTAAGTAAATAATTTGGACACATCAGATAGATTGTTGGAGGTACTTCTGACAAGTATTTTGGATTTTGATGATCCTTTTATAAAAAGAATCCCCATTTAAAAGTCGATTTGTTTCAAATCATAAACCCCAATGTCAAACTACAAATGTAATTGTATAGATTTCGTAAATCTGTCTGATTGGTTTGTTGATGAAACTGTATTATATAAAAGCTATTTCACCTCTGACATTATCTATCTAAATGATTTCTTTAGGGAGTGATACATCTTATAGTCTGTTTACATGGACCATAGTGCATATCAAATATGTATTTGACAGTTACATAATTCACAATACATCAGATAAGGTTTACACAGGCACGAAAAGGTTTCGTTTAATATCAAACTGATCTTTTTAATTTAACAAGAAAATTACATTGTAACTTTGTAATCTCTCGAGAACCTCATCCAATGGTCATCTGATATCAAATGTATCAGACAAGAATTTCAAATTTATACTTTTATGTACGTGTTATCGTATGTTGAGTATATTTATCCGTTTATGGTTAACTGCTATATTTGCTATAAGTTGCTATCATTCGCAGATTTCGAACTAAAACTTATGTTTTGTTCAGAACCATTCTTATCTTGCCTATGAAGCTTTTTTAGTCACATTTACGACTTTTCACATTAAGGAATATCAATATGTTGATTCATTACTTTAATTGTGTATTCTATGATGTATTTTCTACCTGTATGTTAACTGCTATTTTTGCTATAAGTTGCTATCATTCGCAGATTTCGAACTAAAACTTATGTTTTGTTCAGAACCATTCTTATCTTGCCTATGCTTTTTTACTCACATTTACGACTTTTCACATAAAGAAATATCAATATGTTGATTCATTACTTTAATTGTGTATGTTATGGTATATTTTCTACCTGTATGTTCTCATAATTCGAACTAGAAAAATTATTGACCTATCAGTTGACCATGAAAAGGCACTTACATGTATCGATATCATATATTCACCTTTAAAACGTGTCTAAAGCTCTGTCGAATAGGGACATTAAACATCCACTAACCTCGTCTTTACCACTTCTCGATTTTCGTTTGATTTTTCAACAAAACAAAAACTGGGCTTGATTTTTGTTAATTAGTCCAATAAACACCTTTAATTAGCCTTTCATTAAGATTCCGTTTATGACGGGGCGTGACAAGTCATGCATTCCCTGGTTTTTGGCCAGATAGGTCTAAGGGGCCCATCAAAAGTGGCTTTCAAAAACGACTTTCGTTACAAACTGAACATATTTGAGAAGCGACCTATGACGCACTATACAATATTGTAATCAGACTTTTCCCAAAGAAAATAGTGAAATTTGTTTGTTGCTATGTGAATTTTCAGAAACATGTTATGGGGATCTTACAATAAAACTTGAAACTAGTTCACGTTGATAAGTGGGCTCGACTAGACTTCATGACAAATACTCAAATACTAATGACCATTCAAAATTTCTTATTATGATACCTCAACGACACAAAAATAACTTTCAAAGGACGACGAATTATATTATATCATCAAGTTTTAACTCCCAAGAGCATGCATGTGTGAAATATTCGATTTATCACTGACATGTCTAACTGGACCGGTTTAAGGTGTTCATTGGAATATTACACGAACGTCAAGTCAAGGCTATTAGTATTAATGAAATCAACTCAACCTGCAGAGTATTTAAATTGTGTGACTGCGTGAACCATTTCAAGTAGTTTGTGTGCTATCCTCTTATAATGGGTCTAACATTGAAAATAAGACCCAGTTTTTCTGACTTTAATATCACAATTTTCTAAGTTGTGAGTGGGAGAATGGGGAGGAGATGAGAAGTTATGAATTGCTCTTCCTTTCTGGCATCATTCACAAGACAGATTTAAAATTTCTTTTTAGAACATGGCATATACATCTTGACTACAAACATCATTATCATTTTTTCTTTATCATATTAACATTGCTTAACAAACAAAATATATTTTATCGATATTTAATAACAGAAGAAAGAATGAAGAGATATATAATTGTTAAAATGATACTTAAATTTATCAGGAACAACTATTACTATAACTAAACAAGGTGAATGTTATCAAGACATCTTTGAACACAGTTCATTCCCAAGCTGATTGTTCGCAAGTTGATTTAAAACATGTATATTGCATCCAAAAAGAACGTACATGTGGATCAGACACTTTTATTACTCTTTTAATTCTAAACTTTCAATTGCATACCATTGATGGTGGTCTGATTGATCTACTTAAAGAAGGTTATGTATCACTATTTAGTCTATTCCCAGTAGGAAATGGACAGTTGTTTTATTTCTCCTTAAACAGAATTCCTAGACAGAGTGTTCGATTTATCGTTTAAACCTGCCTGCTCCAGGTCTACGTGGCGCAAGAACAATATAAACTGTACTGAAGCCTGCTGGGTGGATTCACAATGGAGAACACAACTATTCACATACTACTATAATCGTCTTTAGAAACATTACGTTGAGGTCTGTATAGATTGGGAGATATGTAAAAAGTAATAGCGAACACAGATAAAAATTAAAATAGTTTAATGATATATTAAGTATCTTATCTTAAAAGTATATATATATATCACCAAATGGCATATGTTTTTGTCTGAGAGAATATGTGTTTTATTATCTTACCTTCGTTAAATGAAACTGAGGCAAAAAAAGTTTTAAAAATAACGAGATCTATAAATGAAAATAAACTGTGTTATCAGTCACTAGGGATAATAACAATGTAACGCAACATGTTATCAGTCACTAATGATCTGATCTGACGTCATCGAACAATGTTCTGACGCAATGACACTCTCCTTCTTAGGGGACGGGCTCATTTTGGAGCCGACTCAATGTTGATAGAAATACATCGATACAATCATAAGATAGATAGATTTTTTTCTTGAAGAATACCATTTTTGTCTTATCCTGTGAGGCAGGAAGGTTTTATGTTATCAAATATAGTTTAATAATTAAATTTAATTTATCTCCCTGACTCCAAGAGAAAAACATGGTGTTCGAAAAGAAAAGACAAATATCCTCTAATCATTTTATGAAGAAATCTTTGTACTCTCGTCATTTTCAAGTTTAGCGGCCGTTTTGAACAGCGGTAATGAAGGAGGTGAAATTGATTCTTACTTAATTTTCGTCCGTTCATTTGAAAATATTGACATAATTCATTACAAGCTCAAATAAACGTAGACAGTCCTGAAAGTAAAATTATATTTTGATCGTAAAATGGAAACATGTGTTGTTATTAGGAATTATTAGAAGGCCTACAAAAACATTACAACGACGTCAATATATACATTGTGTCAGTTACTGCATTAAACGGCCTGATGAAGCAGGTACAGGATGTACCTGCTGAAAACGTTTGCCAAACTTAATTCAACTTCATCTTCTTCTTTTTAATATGTACTGCCATAGAGTTTGAACATTCTTTGTGATATTTCTATATACATGTATGTATATACATATTCCAATATTCTGGAGATTCTTTAAGTCAGTTTTTTTGAATTGTGATGCTTTTACCATCTGAATATTCTTTTGAACTGTACGTGTAACCATAGAATATCATGAAGAAATCAGTTTGAAAATGAGCTCAAACGTTTACGTTAAAGGTTCGGAGATTTGAATTCATAGATTCATGGCCATTGATAATTGATCGGATGTTTAACTGAGGCAATCCGAAAAGTAAAGAGGCTTTTTGGATATTTAAGAAGTAATCCCGTACTGACCGACGTTGTGGATTGAAGTGGAATAAAAGAAATCTTTTCATTTCCCTTAGATAAACTCCAATCTAAATCAATTCAGCAGTAAACTTAAAGCTCTGTTTGCAATTCGAGAGAAAGGATGTCCAAATCAGGATTAAGAAGCTATTTCTGAAACTGCCGACTCAAGTCAAGTCGTATTTATCTAAAGGCTTAGATCTGAGAGAGGGAGATGTTTCACTTATGTTTCCACAGTCTTTTGGTCATATTCTGAAGATACACTTTTATATATACATAAAATGGTTTCATATCACCCTTAGTCATGTCAAGTAACGAAGTGTATGATGCTATATAAACAGATCAATGACAAATAAACAGTAAATTTGAGGTCAAACTGATTTCCTCATAGGTGCAGTTCAGTTTAGGATATCTATAACCGATAATGTTTGACAAATGTTTAATCTTCCCAAGTATGTGGTATATTGCGCATAGTATAATTAGGAGATAAACATACTGTGTTTGGAAATATGCGGCATATAATCTAAAAGTCGAACGCGTAGCGTAAGGCTCTAAATGGAGAATTTAGAGGTATAATAATTCCGTTATGTGCCGCTGATTTCCAAACACAGTATGTTTATCTCCATTCTACCATAATAGCGATTTTAAATTGAACTATATTTTTTTCGCATTGACTCAGGTGTGCTGTGTCATGATGCCCGTGCACGATTTCCAAGGAGCGACATTCGCACAGTGTTGACGGATTTGGTTATCTCGAATGACGTTATAAAAAAGGCCTCGGAGATTACCGACAAATATCCGAATGCTGCAAAGGGAGCTCACTCTATTCAATAGACGTTTTATTATTTCGTGACGGTTGTTAGCGTAAGGTTGAGTTCTGCATATATTCACAAACTTGACGTCAGGATAATTGCAATGGTGTTGTACAATTTATTTAGGTAAGTGTATGTCGCATTTCGATTCCTATGGACTGTCTAACGCTATTTTGTCAAACACTGTTTTGGTCTAACGCTAAATCGTATATTACAGACCGTGCGAACGGGAAATCAGAACTGTTGTCAGTGTCGTGTTTTATCGGTTTTGACAGACTGCAAGCGTTAAGCTTGTGGACAGTTTGAATAAATTCTATAAATAATGTACATACAACGCAATAATTGCATATTTTGTGAAATTGTTTGATACAACAGCAATATTTGAGAACTACTTGTTACTAAGCAACAATTGCGCATTAGACGAAGTAAACAGAGCACCGTATAACCAAATTATACGCCCTCTGATTTTTCAAAGTAGCCAATCAGAAACGAGTATTTTGCACATTTATGGTAGATTGTAAAACACGCGCGGTATGAAACATCCAATATTAAATTCTTGATAATATTACGATATGACGAACACATTGGAAAGAAAAGTATATTTCGAATTTTCCAAAAAGAGTAACAAGTGATGAACATTAAAATCGCGCTACTTTTGTTGGCTAGTGTATAATCTCCTCTGAAAATGCGAGTCGGAAAACTGTTTCTTCAACATTAACTACAATCAAAACTTATGTGTAATCATGTGACACATGAAACAAAGTCTATGAGTTAACTACATTGAAGATTCTGATATAATCATTCCTACTTTATGTGATTTTCTGAACATTTCAGCTACGTTTTTGAAAATGTAATAGTTTAAGAACTACTCAAATTTAAGGATAGTGAATATAAAGAAGAAAATGTTGTTATTTTTGCATTCATAAAAAGAAAATACATAATTTTGTCCAGTTCATTCATTTGATTGTTTATTTCATTGCCTTTTCGTTTGATATGATAATAGTTTTTATACCTCACTTCCGGTCTCGTTGCTATGGCTCTCTTTGTTCTAACTGTATACGTAGGTGTATTGACCGATACACCTTAACTTTTCTAATACACCTACTCAAGTCAGGCAAACCCACATTAAGTCAGGTGAAAAGATCTTCAACTTTGGCTAATCAATGGAGTTGTAAATTTTATAATTTTTGAGAAATATTAACGACCAAAGTGGGATTCGAACCAGGGTACTTAATGTTGATAGGCAACGCCTCTATCAACTGAGCTACTGAGGCTTGATACCGATAGCGGCACATTTTGTTGTGTCATGTCTAGATTGATGTATTTTCCTATATAAGCCTATGTAAAGGTACTAGTTTGTACCAAATTTTAATGTAATGGAGTCAGTCTATGGTTTTTAAAACGTAATAAGAACAGTATTGTTAATATTGTTTTGATCTAATTAGGTCAAGACCAATATACATAGATAAGGGTGGATAGTTTTTTTTGTCAAAAATAACTCGACCGGATTGGGGTATAAGTCAGATATACCCACCCTTCCCTCGGTGCATCCCTCAATATACCTCCTGTTTGAATCGTGGTTCCTCGGCTCCTTTGCGCTACGCCTCGGAGACCCACGATTCAAACATGAGGTATATTGAGCTACATGTATACATCTCGGTAAGTGTGGGTATATCTATTACTTACACTCATAAAAATAATATAGTTTTAAAGTGTATTTATAGCTTAGTCTCCATTACTAGTTATTTGTCCTATTCTACATTTCCTTTCTACTTTTCGATTATCAGCAAAGAGAACAACTTCTATATTGAGGATATTACGGAGGAGTTATGCTTTCTAATACCAAATAGGCTAAATTCGATTTTGTGTCGCTTTTAAACTGATATCTCAACAGATTTTTTTGCAGTAGCTAGGTGTTACCTTACTGACCGGAAAAAGGTAATCAGGCCAACATTGATTAATTTAGGAGATACCAAATAAAGTAACTCTTTCATCGAGGAGATCGTGACGTCTTGATGGCTAGTCTCCCAAGTAAGCCCTCACTGAAATCTGCTAGTTACAACAGGCAATAAATATACTTTTCTCTCCCTTAAATACGAGTTAGAGGACTGAAGAATCGATTTCGTTTGAATCTTTTTACAGGTTTACATGTCCTCTGCTACTTGACATCACAGATCGGCTTTTTGAACCGATGATGCATTGTTAGGTATACAATTAGCTATCATCAATTTAGAAATAACGAATAAATAGCAGCATTAGTTTTAATGTTTTAATACAGATTTTTAGAGAAATCACTGTGGAACAAATTTCATGAGAAAATATCAGTCTTCGTCAATTTGTGCAAAATGCCATCTTAACCCTAAAGTCCACAACAGCAGATCCAACCCTGAACGGAGCCCATACATGTACTTGGGGAACGGCCCTTCATTCCAATTTCGGGGTTAACTCAGTGACGTTTTTGGCTAACAGTAATGGATTTCACGTCAAAGTGCAACCCAAACATGTTCTATGGGGTTGAGAACTGATGAGGATCCCTGCTTCTTGGAGGATTTTCTGGGCGATCATCATCGTGTTGGAACGTGACGGGCAATTTCAGCCGACCAAATACTTTGTTCCCTCCGATGAGCCGTGGTATGTTGTAACTGGTTGTGAACGGTTGAACCATAGTAACTTTAATGCGTCTAATATCTGGCCTCACATTTGCATGCGATACAATTAAAGCGAACATCGAGGTCAAAAAAAATTGCCATAGTTTTGATGATTTGATCCAGAGTCCCCATGCCAGGAATATGAAATGAGTTCGAATACAACCTGTTTTATGTTTGAGAACTTTATACAGCAATATTCGATAAGTCGATATTGTATTTGTTTTATAAAACTCAATAATTCAAAAGTTCCTGAAATGAGTTTTTCCTTTTCGATGCGTTTCAGTATACATTTTCAGGTACAACTATTTGGAATAAATGGGACTGAATAGTGTTTTTTACAGTAAGATTCAATTGGATGAATTTCAATGTACAAAATGCTCATTTCTGTATCAATAGCATAATGAAACAAATAATTATTATACTTTCTTTCATCTATTAAAGACTATATTTATAAAGATTTAACTGTAGAACTGTTGACCTGCTTTCTTTGCAATAAGACGTTCAGATCTGATTTCACAAGACTTCGGATATTTTTAAAAATGTCATTTAATAATGCAGGTGTTTCATTTTCACCCTAAACTCCATTGATTAAACTAACTCTGTCATTGTGAATAATTTATACGTAGTTCTTCTTTCTTCTTTCTACTCAATGGCAAGTCCATGTTATAAAGTTAATGAACTCAAAATGTTTTAACTGGGTAAATAGTGGTTTCCTTTCAATTTTGTACAATGCTTAAATTTTAATGATTTTACAAAATGACCAAAATAGTAATCGGAATCAATTGAAATTGAAAACAGTTTTTAAAACTTGCAAATGACACACAACGATATCATTAAAATATACTGAAATAATGAATTTAGACGGCTAACATGTTAATATTGTCATCATCATATTACTTTTAGCAGTTAGTGTCGTTTGAATAAATTATAACAAAAAATGTCATAAATCATCGCTTAATGGTGCTGCTGTAAGAAAGCAGACAACTTATACGCGATAATAAACTATTATCTAAAGTTAAGAAACGAAAATTTCACCTTTCTACATTTCACTGTCTTTTGATTACTGCTTTTACAATAGCTTGGTATTTCGGTTTCAAAATCCAAATTACCTTATAATAAAAAGGAAAATCAATGTTAAGTGGTGAAATTTGATTATTGACTTTCTTTAAAATGAAAAGCCCATTCGTTAAAGCAGCATTTGGAAAAGTGTTTGATCACCAAATTAAACTAATAGAATCCGAAATTACTTTACATAGTTATATATTGTAGGTCTGATTGCTGAAATATGGAAATAAATTTCAATTTCTATGTAGCCTAGGTTTCTGCGCACGAATGGCAATATTAAAAAAATGTTGTTTAAATAAATGAATTCTAAGGTTTTGGTTTCTTCCAAAGGACGACAGCGTTTTGTGTTAAAATTAAGATAATTCACTCTCTTGCTTGTGTTTGTATTCTATTTGTATAAGTTGCATTTTTATTCCAATGAATAGGTGAATAAATGAGCAATTGTTATCAAATTTCCACAAAAAAGCATATTTTTCTTTGATTTAAACGTATTTAACAATCCAATAAATGGGATTCTAATTCTTTTGAAAATGACTTTTGTAATCGTAAAATGTCATTATACTAACCAACCCTTCAGTTCATGCAACATCCGTTTCTCAAACCATATACTTCTCATGGAAGAGGGCAAAAGGTTTAATTCACAAAGAAGTGAAAGTCTCTGTCTTTCTGTGTTATTCCATGTACTGAGTCTGAATATCGCTTTTGTTTGAATGTAGTATGTCCATATTATGATAAATTAAAGCATGATATTCTCCCTATGTACTACTGCAATAATATAACAATGGCAACATTTAAACAATTGATGTTAACTAAAAATGTTATCGTTTGCCAAAATATATCTTTCGGTTTGAAAGTGCCTAAACAATATTTTCAAAACATTGCTGTATGTAGTTGACTACTATTTTGTTTTATGGCGCTTGTACCACTTTATAAAATGGCATGATGTACTTGTATAGTGGGCTTGTGTCTCTTCTACAGAAACAACACTATTCTCAGTTAATGCAACAAAAGCTTACTCAGAATTAATCACTTGGTTGCCTTACAGGTGACACCAAATGTTTTACAACTTGTGTCTCAGTTGTAGGCAGGACATCATCCTTCAGCACTTTATTAAACGGTTCGTCACTTTCCTGGCGAGTCGTGCAAGATATTTCTGAAAAGTGAATAGTATAGGACCACGTACCACCAGAGATACATGTACATTCATCCCGTTCGTCATGTAAAAGTAGTTGATTTCATTTGTGAATCTCATACGTACATCATTCATTTTTACTACCCTTTAACAATTCAGAACTTCCGTTTGCAATAACATTGCAAACGGTCTGTGTGATACATAAATGCATGACTAGATAGAAGGAACTTAATAACTATTTTTGCTTAAAGCGATATCCTAGACAGATATTTCGATTTATCGTTTAGACTTTCCTCTTACAGGCCTTTCTGGTCAAGTCATAAAAAACTGCACTTTAAGCATGCTCAATAGACTCACCTACGAAATCCGATCAAATACTGTGAAATCCTCTTCTGCAGCATTTTTCTATTGAGTACTTTTTATGGATTGTTTGACAGATCTAGTAAGATATAATCAGGCGAATAGTGTATATTTCTACTTTAAAAATCCAAATGAGACTATTACCGTATACCAAAATATAAATACAAAATTAATACATTAAAAAAATCACGAAAAGAGAATTCTTTGTTGTTTGAGTATGAATAGTAATTCCATTTGTATAGTTAACGACCATATATGAACCGTTTATAAACACAATAAAAGTAAAATAAGATGTATTTGTTAAAACGTGATCAGATATTAAATAATGATACTACCTACATGTACTTGTAACATTGAAGGTATCAGTGTGCTTTCTTTCTTTTCAAAACTGATAGAGCTTCTTAACAATAGGCATACCAAATATTACACGAGAGGTTATTACATTATTGATTCTCATACATTTTCAGTCGGAATATTTCTGATTTGAATGTTTGTGATAAGATGATTTGAAAGATCAATGAAGTTTAACTATTTTTGGTGCGTAGATTATTTTCAAAATCAATGAATAACATTGAAAAAGATCTAGAACACTGATAATCATATCATTTCTGATAACAAGAGGAGGGCGTTTTCATTATTATTTTAAATCAACTTTGTTTGTCTTCACCTTATACGTTTATTAGTCGTACCAGCAGCTGACAAACTCGGATATTTCCCCAAACATGTCCACGCGAAAAAGAACAAAAATTTGCACTTTTGCAAAAACAATTTAGTTTGGTTCGAAATATAATATAGTTATGATTGTTCACCAAGTAAGTGGCATGCAAAGTACAACTTATGTATGGCAATATTTTATGTGCAGATACTAGCATAGTACAACTTCTTTATTATTTATTGCAATATATGCGATGTTTCGGTGCAGATACTAGCATAGTACAACTTCTTTATTTTTTATTGCAATATATGCGATGTTTCGGTGCAGATACTTGTATAACCTCTTTATTGAAATATTCGACGTTGTGACATATATTGCAATAGGGAAAGTTCTCCTATGGATTGAACTTGTTCTTCATTGCCAGAAACTCGTTTTCAGATATATCGTGCTGGAAATGCATCATTCATTGAATCTTGAATCCAAAATAACCCATGAAGTCGCAAGGCAATTAGTGTTCAGTGAGGCGGGAATGGTTCTTTTTATCCTCGAAATACGGAACTAGGTCGCTATGAAATGTGAAAGCCAACTTGACACTCACGACAATTAAGTAGCAACTCAGAGGAATAAAATCCACTTAGTTCGGGCACTATTTAAATTGTTCTTCATTTCGGTTATAAAAGAAAGCTAACAGAGCGAACACTTCCTTAGACATGATTTGGAACATTATATTGGTATAATGACCTAATCCCTATTTTATTGATCTACTTTTTGAAAACGGGGAACTACGTTTATTGAGTAATAGGACGATGTATTTATCGGGAACACTTTCAAAGTAAGGCGTACATTTGATAAACTTGGATAGTTAAGCTTTATTCAATAAATCGGTAAATGTAGATTTCATAAACAACGAAGGAGGCATTATTTTGATTGATTTCACACATTATTGTCGCATTGCATATTGAACATCCCATAAGATATTGATAGCATTTTACTAATATTCTTAGTATTTAAAGTCATCTTATGTTCAACATTGTGTTAACGATATTATTCCAAAATATATCATTTCAATCTATCTATATCTTATTATAAAGCTGTGAAATCAGTAGATACGTGTAATAACTAAAACTTTCAGTAAATACGCTAATTACTGATTCCCTTTTTCTTAAATTGAACGCCATCTATTACACCCAGTTACTAAACGAAATAACCTAACATGTAATAATAAATTAAGTATCTAATTGGATGCAAAAGTATTAGGTCTACCTGTTCATATTGAGATAAATATCATATTCAACAGTCAACTTCCGGCTTCTTTCATGTCTGTAGTCTGGTCGAGAGATAATTATTGACAGGCAATTAATGGGCTACGGTGAGTTGTCGACGGTAGCATAAATAATGACGTTATTAAAAAAACGCGGTGTCATTTACCAAAGATGAATGGAAAATAAAACAATTCTTTATTATAGTTCTTTGTCTGCTAATACAAAGTAGTTGCGTACGTTAAGTTTGTTCACTCCCTTGTGTATTGTAGTGCAAAAATCATGTAATTGTAATGTCTTTGAGGCTTCCTTGCACTGCGAAATCCAAATCGATGATGTTGAAATTCCAATTCCAATTCTACATAAATTATGATTCAGTTCGCGTTAATATATTTGTATGTTATACATTACAGATAATCGAACAAGTTTGGCAGGTCATTGAAGAAAACCAGGCGTCAAAATTATTCTTTACAATATCCTTCATAAGTGATCAACAGCGTTAGATCCAAGTCATATGTGTTCCTATGAAAGAAGGCAATGTCGTTGTTCTGATTATTTTCCTATACAGTCTATATTAAATATTTTCATCGAAATTTAAGAAATCTTAATTTCACAAATATGACCCCATCTGTTTATTTAACAATGCCAAATATTGAAACTCAGTACCAGTGACGAGACGATCCCGAAAAAGGGTTTGAGAATGGTTATTTTAAACATTCTCAATAGGCAATACTGTGTCAGTGCTCCTGAAGATATTTCATTGACGTCAGAACGATACAAAAATCACATGATATTTGCACTAACATCAACTAGCATGTGAACAAACTTTAGGAACGCATGCTGTATGTCAACGGAATACACCATGTAGATAATGTAGTTTGTATTTGTTCATCATTATTTTTGTTTAAAAACCTCGAAGAAAACATGCAACTGATTCCTTGAATGTAACGAACTTTATTTTGTTACTTTAAGTCTACAGATCCCTTTTTGAAATAATTTTTTAATTTAATTATATTTTAAATGTTATTAGATTGAAAACAACGGTTAACATCTCTCTTGAGTAATGTTTTATGTATATCCAAAGATATGTCCAAGCTTTGTTATAAATTACAAATACCACACCTTTTCTTCAAGATCAGCATTGGTTGTTCTTTGCTTTCGATACAGATGCCATAATTGGTTTGTCAATAATAGAGTTTTGATGTCTCCACGTGATATCCTAAAGGAAAAGTAAGTCATCAGGTCAGCCATTAACATTAAATAATCAAACAGATCGTGTGTTCGTAATGACTTGTCTTAATATACCGAGCTACATCGGGAAATAGATACTTATTTACATTTTCCTTTGATTCGAAATCAAGAACATCGACTGGATTTATTTCAGTCCTACTTTACAAGTGTTATTCAGCTGACTTCATATATCAACTTACGAACTATACCAATTATTGTTGATCTTATATTTTATTAATAAAGTTTAAAAGGCGATTATTGCAAATTATATGGATACGGATCTTATCAATAAAATAACAGTTCACACAAAAACCTCTGTCCCACTAGGCATACGCCACTCGACGTTTAAACTTGGTTCCAAAATTTGGCAAAACGTGAGGTAAGCGCAGTGCCGCAGTGGAAACATTCAAGGACGCGCTTGATACGAATTTTAGTGCCGAGATTCGGGAGTCTGACGAGAACGACAGGAATACTTAGTGCAGATGCAGTGAGTGTATTTTAGAAACTTACTGGTAACGACGGAGGACGTTTTCTAGTGTTACATGATGGTGAGTTAAGTAGCTGCAAAAACGTTCAAGACGTTATGAGGACGTATACAAGTTTGAAATACTTCAATTAATATGTATTACTATACTAAACAGCATACCATTATCATTTGTTGGTCAACATTCTTTCATAATCATGATGGCTGCATAAATGCAAGTATTAGTCGGAAAGTCTGAATTATGGCATAGTTATAGTAAAACGCATTAACAACGTCCGAGGAACTTTGTTGGCGACTTGGAAACTAGCTGTAATGTATGTCCCTTAAGTCCTACGTTACGTAAGACTTATGGGATTAAGACTTATGGGACGTAAACAATACAGCTAGTTTTAACTAGATTGGGAAACGCACAAAACGCAAGAGGAACCTACAAGGAGCGAATGTTAATGTCAAAGCATTTCTTTCGTACATGCTTAAAACAGATGCAGAGGTTCGGGGTTCGCGGCATAATCTTCATAGCGTAATGTTAGTGGCATTGTGCTCTTAGCAAGAGTGTCATTATAACAAAAACGAACAGTTTCAAATTTTGGTACACTGTACTTCTTCATGAAGACATGATTGAGTGAGTGACAGAGTATTAACGCCATTGAAAGAGCACCTTTCTTTTTGAATGCTTTGTTGTCAACTCAAGATCGTATCTAACAACCACATTAATGCTCCTCCTACATACAGTCATATTCCTACGCCAACCTTTGAGGCTATACTAGCAATTCCCCTTCGATTCCCATACCGGCAAAAATTAAAACTCCGAAACTGCCAAATTTCAGTCAATGATAATCACTTATTGCATAAAAAGCTTGTTATTACCGAAGGTCTGTGTCATAAATAAGTCGCAATTTTACATGACCACTTTCTCTCAAAAAGGTTCTAGGTTCAAAAATCATTGTCGCAAGATTTCAGTGTTTCCGAAGCATGCAGAAATCACTTACATTTTTCGAAAAAACGGTGTCATGGCGTTGGGGTAAACATCTTCCCACTGCATGCAGGATTTGTTTTTTGGTCAAAATGGTGAGCGCGGGTTTAATCCTGATTAACGATATTAGCGAAAACTAGACCTGCGTTGTAATCGTGCGTCTCGCTATATCTGTGCCAACGATTCAGTTCGAATGATCTTCATGAATGAACAATCTGGCTGCATTTCTGGCAATTGTTGATATTCATGGAAGAAACTTTTGGGACACTCTACGGACCATAATCATCTATTCTATTTCAAAAAATTTCTGAAGTTCATTATCATATTAATATAGCAGATTGTGTTTACAGTATCCAATGGCCATACGACTTCATGCTAAATTCCCAGACGTAGATTTCGATTAACAGTGTGAATTCCCTGGATATAATTCCCAGCCTCCACGAAATGGGTTATTCCACAAAGAGACGACTCAACTAAGCATGAATATCTGCTTTAAAGCGGAATTGATTTCCTTTAAGGACATCTTAAGTAGTTTTGGATCATTGATTAAATCTCCCCGATCGTCTCCATTTATTATAACCCACAAGGCATGTTTCATGGAATGGGAATTGGGAAATGATTTTCCAAAAAGATCACTATGTTTTTGACAACCCTCCCCAGGAAAACGATCAGGAAGTTTTACTCTGCATGCAGCATAAAGTAAATTTCAGTCAATGTCGCATTTTAAGAATGGATTGTTAAAACAGTAAATTTCTGAATGTTTCATGCTTTGCAGATTTCTATCTTTGAAATATAAAATTGTTGAAACAACTATAAAATGATTTTGATTATTTAACTATTTGATAAATAATATTTTCTTTATAAGCACGTGATAATTCAAACACACAAAACGCTTAACTGTTCCAAAAATCAATATAGTAAAGATTACACTGATAAACATCTCTACGTTAAGAACATTACTCAACCATGATTGCAATCTGTATCGTCCGTATAAGTTTGCAACACACCTAAACTTTCATTCATCCGAAATGATGAGTCGATGACGTTGTATGCGACATTTTAACAACTGAAGAATCGTCTAGAGGAAATTTGATGTTGCGCAAAGAGGGGCGAACCAAAGTGAACTCTGTGGTAGCCACAGTGCCATTAGCAGGGTTTAAAGGGGCAGTGGCACGTTTTTTCAAAAAATTTATATTTTCAACCATTGTACGTCAATGCTAAATGTATTATTTTGACAGTGTCAAAAATTTCATTACACAAACCAATCATCCATAGACAGGGAACAAATTATAAAGATTCACATGGCGGCGAAGTTTTGGTGAACACCTTTTATTCATTTTGTGTAAGGAAAGGGAATTGCATGGCTAAACTTTACATTTATATATATTTGATTTATTACTGCTACATTTAGTTTAATACGTTGTCTTTCATTGGATTTTTTTCTTACAACAACTTATGTTCCCCCTACAAAACGTGTTAGTGCCCCTTTGATATTGTTTCCAAACGTTTGAAGCTGCTGTCAGACGACATGCTTGGGATGGTTTCATTTACTGCAAGCTCTGCGACACAACTCCAGAAATACCTCCTAGCTGCGTTGTAATCTCAGTATCGCGACAGTGGCCAACTTTTCCACACAAACAATACCTAGACGACAGCAATAGAACGGTTTGCATGAAACACGAATCTGAGTTCAAATCCCTTAATTCCTGCTCATCGTAGTCGAGAGCTGGCGACTGCGAATGTCGAGTGGCCTCATCATGATTGGAAGCTTAAATTGTTCATGGATGAGTTTTTATTCTTTCTCGAGTTCACTAGTACTTATAGATGAGCGAGAGCTCAAAGAAGACAAGGGCAAAGTTCGGTAGATTGTAACAGTGCAAAAAGAGGCTTACATTCACGTTATTGACACGCTCCATAATCGTTTGATTTGACCGTTTGTTATCCTAAGCTGAATTTACAATTTTGTTCCTCGGTGGTGTATCCAGGTGTAATGACTGTCTTTGAATCATGTAATACATCTTTCACCAGACGCATTGGATGTTCAAATGAGTTCTGGTCAATAGTTAACATGTACAATCCCGATATGATAATACGTTCCATGATCCTGATGGAAAAGATGAACAGTATATATATAAGGACTCCATGATGATCACCAAATAATACGTTATTTTTGCTAACAAGAGTTAGTTATAAGTTGATGAAGGTTTTGAACACACACGTGTTTGTTCTCAGACGTTAATGTCTTATATTATTAGAAACGTTCCAGACACCAATTGATCTGTCTCCTTTTTCAGGTTTCCACTTATATGAACTAACACTCGTAAAGCTGTCAGATCTGTAAACTAGAATTCTATTTCAAGCTGGACTGATGAATAAATTATATCCTAACTGTAAGTATACAGTGCTAGCTGTATAATACCATTATATATATTTTCATCAACAGAGAGTACCATACAAGAACTGGACTATTTGCAGTTATTGCATATCCCAATTATTTTTAATTCCTTTTTTTGCGGTCAGACATATACTACAATCTTATAAACGTTCGGTGAAATGTACTATTCTAGATACGCTACTCCCCAGTTTCAAATAACAATGAATGAACCAATCAGAAAACCTTCTCTGAAAAATAGATAATCCAATAATCCATACGTCTGTCCTTCTTTTAGTTTTATGCTATAGTGCCCTGCAAGTTTTTCTTAAGAGGTAAAGAATAATATCCAATTCTTTTTTTAATATCTCTTGGACTTGTACTTATTACATTGTCTGTTTGACTAAACGCAAACCCTACGATTCGAAGCTTTCGGTAAAACATATTTTACTAATTTTTCATTTTTCGACTAGTTCTTCTAATAAACAGTTACCAAGACTGCAGGTGAGGTATGTTAATTGTTTTGTAACTACTACGTCCAGTTACAGCTTATTTATTCATTCTCTTCGATTTGAAGTTCGTAATAATCGATTCAAAAGTTCACTGACTTATAATTGTTGTTGGGTTTTTTTTTCAATTTTTTTAATGATATATATGTTACTGTTTTAAAAAAAGGCTTTATTAAATTTATGGTGCGATTTGGCAAAATTGACTTGAAAAATGATTACATAATAACAACGAAAATGGACTTAATAGTAAACCCCCAAATACATGTTGGTCAATCAATTTAGAGAAATCATAAAACCATGTTGCATGAAATTATGTGGGTAAGTAACATGATACTCGTAATGTTAATGTTGAAAACGAAAGAGCACAAATACCACATAAGTAATCCTGTATTGACAATTTGATACGGAAACCCTCATAACCGAGAAGCAAGTCAGTATGTCATAATTTCATTTAATTTTAACAATTTTAACTTGTTGATCATTCAAAAACCAAATTTTGACAGTAAAACATAAATATCCGAATTCAAATTGACAATATTGATTTTGGCAAATATTAGCGTTTCAATTTCGATATTACCATTTAGGTCAACATCCATGGTATAAATCCTTTAAACCTACTGGTCCCAGTGATTAGATTTACCGTCATGTTATTATCAAATTATGTCAAGTAAATCTTTAATACGCCTGAAAAACTAAAATAAACTCGATTTCTTTAGTTTATTAACAGATTAAACTTTCTGAGAAAGGAATCGTGTACGTAAGCTACGTACATGTATGTATATCTGATTTTAGGGCCGAAATCACCACGCATATACACATTGGACTTCATACTCATCTATCATAAAGTGTAAAAAAGCAAATGAAATGTGCCCTCTGAAGATATGTAAAGACAAGTGTAAGGTACACCCACATCCATGGCCCATAAGAACTTACCACAAGCAACAATCATTGCTCAAGCATCAGTGTCTCACACTTGTTCAATTAACATGAACATATTTGCTCTATCAAAAGATGATGCCTAGATAAATTCTTCCCAAGATTACTTCTCTGCTTAGACAGTGTCAAAAATCTCCTTACACAGGCAATCATCCATAATCAGAGGACAAAGTATGAAGATTCACATAAAATCCATTGGAGGCCATTTTGTGTGAACACCTTTAATTCATTATGAGTAAGAAAAAGGAATCGCATGGCTTAAATTTACGTTATATATTTGAATTATTACTGCTTCATTAAGTTTAAATACATTGTCTTTCAATTGGAACCATTAATTTTCATTTTCCTGACATCACCTTATATTCCCCATAAAAACGTGCTACTGCCCCCTTAAAGAACTGTGTCAGTAATAATGAAAATTAACAGTCCAGGCCAATCAATTTCATACATGTATTATGACTCCCCAATCATGCCTAATCATTTCCAAATCATACAAACTGTTCGCCGTGCTACCATTACGTTAATTATCGAATGACGTCCTCCTGTATTTACATTTTACTTGCGTATTGGCACTTTTATGAAGAATGATGCTATGAAATGTATTGATAACTTGCATGGCATGTTCAACGTGCCATTTGTAACAATCAACATTTTCAATCTTGGTTTTCTGTAGTCAGTGAACCGCTGTTGCCTCTTCAGGCTTTTCATCGGCGTTTTAAGAGTTTGACTAGATCCTTAAATGTGCTTGTCTTTTTAATAAAGACTCAATTTGAAACCAGTACATTTGGTAGTTGTAAATGATCTAATTACTACAGGAGCGTTGATCTGACCATAGTGCGAACGGCGATGGGAAATCTAAATTGATTACAATAGAGGAAGTCGCTACTGCAACGTAATGTAAATGCAATTGATGATATAATGGTAATCAAGAGTTTCTCTTTTTGAAAGACCTAGAAAGGACATCTTGATCATATGTACAATCCCTCTAGCCAAACCAAAAACACCTTTAAAAGTAAACTTAATTTTGTTTTGCAAAAACCTACATACGAATTGGGAGTGGGGCGTGTTAAATGTATACACATATAAAATGGTTATCTAATGAAGTTAAATTCAATATTTCAGCAATTGGTTAAAGAAAATATGATTGAGCTTTCATGAAGGGTTATCAGTACTCTTAATAGTGGAATGTACACATTATCATTTCAAATTGTGAAGTTGCAATGCAATCAGCACGTTGGTCGTAGAGGTTGAATCACAAGGCTTAATTGCACAGATCTCCTTTAGATACCAGGATATTTCTAATAATGTTTGTAAGAATTTTATGTCCGACACACACTTGTTGTTAACTCAAATGCATGCGATCTCCGAATCTAGGTTTAAATGCAGATGGTGTGAAGAAGAACTAGTCGGATATATCCCGTATCAAGTGACAAAAGGTTTAGAATGTTTAAACAATGATTATGAAACTACATACTTTATTTAATCCTTAAAAAAATCACATATTAATTGAAAACTATACCTACGCTTTTCATTGCTAATGAATTCATGCAACAAAAGATAATTGTTACACACTCTTTATGTCACTGCGCTTATCATGAACTATATGGTCACTTATGTTTCCATGGACACAGCTAAGAATAAAACGTGGACAAAAAAGTGCAAAAACAATGATGAATGTTCAAAGTAATTTTGAGTTTGGCTTTAAAGTTGTTTTACTCTTGATCCGGATATTGTGTTTTCATCCAAACAACAAACTATCAAAGAATGAAGAAGTTGTCAACCCTGATAGCCGGGCACCACTAAAGTTGATGATTGTGTCACTTGTAAGTTTGTATAGATAACGTCTAAGTGGTATTGACTTTTTTCCGGAATTTTTTTTTTTAATTTGTTGAGCCGAACAATACCATTTAGATGATTCATATGACAAGTTCCAATGAGCTAAGACTTCAACGGAAACGGTCAAAAAATATATGTAGGCACATAACGGCACGTCCTAAAAAGCTTGTCGATTGTTATTCAATGAGTTTACCCTATGAATTTAACTTCTTGACCGTAAAAGAACAGTCGTAGAAACAGAAGGACGGGCGGACGGACGGAGAACAATTTCTATAGCCCCCGAAATCATCTTTTGGGTGAGGGTTAAAATTCATATATGTATCCGTAAGAATTTAACAAAAACAAGAACTTTTACACTGTGTCTAGAGCTTTGGTATAATATTATTATTTTATTGATTAAGCAAGGCTGTTTATAAGCAGTAACAAACGGAGCACTTGTCGGAAGCAATTTCCGTCACACTGTGTTCCCTTGTGCATAGAGATCAGAACATTAATCAGCTCATGATGGCCACATACTGCAGGGATTTGCCTTGCTGAAATCATCGAGTGTGTTATATAGTAGTTGTTTCATATAGACAACTATAACTCAGCACCGTTGATTCATAGAAAATAAGGTATGAGAACGTCTTGATGATAAACAAGAGAGATTAATAATGAATAATGTGCATACATATATTGCGCCTTTTCCACGTCCTAAAACATGTTTAAAGCGCTATATTATTACCCCGAAGGAGTGTACTTTCACAACTGCTACTAATCACGACCATGTAGGTCAGTACATCCTATTTTCGGGTACCCATTTTGGGTGGACTGAGTGCAATGTGGATGAAGTACCTTGCCCAGGGACACAACACAGGATGAAACCGAAGTCACAAATTGTTGGTGTCTCAACCGGGATTCGTACCCGGGTCTCTGACGTGAGAGGCCAGCATGCTAACCACTACACCAGTGTGCTCCACAAAATACTATTGAATTTATAACATAAATGATTGCATAATACTTGATTTTAAAGGGGCAGTAGCACGTTTTTTGATAATTTTATATTCTAAATTTTTCACTGAAAATTGTAAGTTAATGTTAAATGTATTATTTTGACAGTGTCAAAAATCTCATAACACAAGTCAATCATCCATAGTCAGAGGACAAAGTATGAAGATTCACATAAAATCCATTTTTAATTTTAAACACCTTTAATTCATTTTGTGTAAGAAAAAGGAATCACATGGCTAAACTTTACGTTATATATTTGAATTATTACTGCTCAAGTTAGTTTAAATACATTGTCTTTCAATTGGAACCATTAATTTTCATTTACCTGACTTCACCTTATATTCCCCAAAAAAACGTGCTACTGCCCCTTTAACATGAGTCGGTTAAATCAAGTGAGTTGATCACTCGTCCTATAACATAATCAGTCGACTGTTTAAAAGTTAGGTTCAGAACTTTTATCAAAGTAAAATGACACCGAATAACAGATTGGAAGGAGGAAGCGTGAGACTAAATCTTCATTATTTAGGAAACGTCAGCAAATAACATTTGAAACTAATTTATTCAAAAATGGTTATAGGCGAACTCATAAAAAGGAATTTCCCGTGCATTAATATGTAAAACATTGCAAGGGTTAAAAGGACATATATAATCTAGGACGTAACAATTAAACACACAATTTCACATTTTGGGAGAAATTGGTGTATATAATTATCTGTCAGTGACAATAACTATCTAGAGATATGTGCTTCTGATGCACTGTTAATTCCCCCGCCCAAACTTTCAATCCAATCTAATCGTCTATTTGATAGCTATTTGATAATAAAAGAAAGACAATCCAAAATGTTGTAGAATAAACGGGGCTGGCAAGGTGACTATACCGCGAAATGAACTATAAGGCTCGATTCCACCACTAGATCGTTTACATACAAAACGACATAAAACAAAGTTACTATTGACCGGTTTCTGAAATATATCCTGGAAAAAGGTCTCTACTGTCAATATGCATTAAATTCTTAGTGTTTCCATTGAAACCTGAAAACAATACACATTTAACAATAACCAAAGTAGGTCAAGACTGAAGGCATAAATTGGCTTAACCACGTCTTGGGACGCTAATGAGAGTTTCCGACGAAGGTATGAAAAATAACGTCAGCATGGTCATTGAGGATACTCTTTAACAAAATTTGGCATGTGCACGTGATTAGATAAATGGCTGAATGTAGGCTTTTGCTAATTTGGTTATTATGATTTAATTTTTTTTATGATTTTCATAGAAACACTTTTAACTAAGTGCATATGGGGGTAGGGCCCTTTCCCGGATTTAATCTTAATATATTTCAGTATAATACATAAGACTTAGAATGTGGCGAGACCCATAGATTGAGCGTCCCCTTTACTCCTAAGGTGACTTATTTTACTTTTCTGTCACTTGTTTCTAAAATATTTACATTTGTAGATTGATTCTGACTTAACTGTCAAATAAGACTGTGATGAGGAGGTTTGATTGATAGGTGGGGCAGGGGACATCACAGTGCTTCATGTGCACATATTTCTAGTTTTGCATTATTTCAAACTGATTTATTTTTGATTTAACTTTACAATAAATCGTCTTCAATTTTACGAACCTACGAACGTCGCCATATCCTATTTACCAAATATCAGTGTACCGGATATATACAGACATAAGTAATACGACTTACATTAAAAGCAATTCACCATACAAATCTAATAGTGCTATACTAAAACAATCTAAGGATATAACCATAATTACTATTTCAAGACTGTATATATCTAATGATATCATATATGATAAGTTGATACAATATGATTAATTGAATTTTCTACCTGAAATCTTCTCTTTAATAATTTAACAAATTTTAGAAGAAAAACGTCACACCCGCATCATCCTACATGTCCATTGTTGAGAAATTTTAAAAAACATGAAAAAGTTCATTATCATATGGCAAGCCCTTTCCAAATGAAATATTCGTAACGACGACTTTTTTTACATAGATGTCGAATAATCGTGTATATTCTGGGGATATATAATCTATTTCTTAAGTAGTATAAAGGGAACCACAAAAACGTTTCGTTTTATCCATCTTGCAATATAAATCTCCTTGAAGCAATATTGAATTCCTTTACGAGACATCTTAGGTAGTTTCGGATCATTGATTAAAACTTCATAGACTCCATTCTAAAGGGGGCTATATGGTACCATACAGTGAGACGATACAGTAAAACATCGAAACTTTTATGCATTTAAAGTTTTAAAATAAAGATCAAAAGCTTTTTTTCAAAATTCCCAATGGCGAATTTCCTCTTATCATCCTAAAATAACTATTTACCAAACCTACATGTATCTATGCACAATTTATGTGGCTTGAAAATTACGATATTGGAAGAGGTCATTGTAAAATTAAGAATTAATATCAAAAGAACACATTTCACTTAGTACCTTGCAAAACAATGTAAGATATTTATCATTGTTAAGGTTTTCTGGCGTCATAAATATGAAATCATTTGCTGAACATTTGAATAAAGGTTACACAATGTTGAATATAGGCATTGATAAAGTATTAAAAACATCATTATTGTTCAAAGTTATTCAACATTTATTTAGTTTCATGCACATGCAGTAACCAAATTCTTAAAAAGACCTTAAGTTCGCTACCTTATCAAATATTTGGACACATGCATGCAAGTATCTACCCGAATAATGATACCTAATGTGTTTATCGTTGAAGACACATTAATTACCTAAATAAATGCCTTCAAAAACAACAAAATTATGGTTGCTTGTCATAAATTCTTCAGGATATGAGAATCACGCCTATCTTGGCCATTTAGAAATCAAATAATTTTCAGAAAATTAATTAGTCTAAACTAGTGTCCAAAAGAAACGCTTCCATACAAATCGCTAAATAACTCAACCCCCTGCAGTTTGATGAGACTAAAACATAGTTGATTTCTGAAGAAATGATACAACTAACTTATATGCAAAATTTTGAAACATTATCTTTTCATGTTCAATAGAAACACGCATTTAAAAAAAATCCTCGATTTGGAATTTTCTCAACTAGGCGATATAGCAGAGAGAAATTGGACACTTTTGCTTGTTTTAAAACGTTCTAGAGCAATGACGCGTCAATGAAGTTATGTCAAATAAAGTGACCTATATCGACAATTGTCTTTTCTTACCTAAATTCAATATTTTACCAATTTTAAACTGAAATGACGAAAATTCTGTGCAAAAAACAATTTTAAATTGCGATTTATGCACCCCATGTGCGTTTGAATATATACAAAATCATAAGGAACTTCTCCTGAAGAATGAAAATGTGCATACTTGTGATCAAGACATATGCCTGTCAGATACACTTAAATTCCACTTTGTAAGGTAATACAATTTTGTTTTGGACGACGTTGAAAACTAGGTAGCGTTTCTTTTGGACACTAGTTTATATTTTAAAGTTGCAGTATTATCTTTTTCTCTCTATAATAACAAAATGGAAACAAAGTGTGTAATTTATCTATTGGCATCTAAAGTAATGACAAAACTAATTTTAAGGGACGATTATTGAATGAAAAGCAGTTGACATTTTCTTGACTTCCCTATGTCCGTAGACGAAACGTACCGTTCCTGATATAACAATCATTGAATTGTAATTAGCCATCAGTGATCTGTATACTAAATAGTATTATATAGCTGAATGATTATTCTATGTTTGTAAAGAAACTAGAAGAAACCGTACATTTAAACAAATTCTACTCACAAGGTCTTAATTATTTTCTAAAAGTCCCTTGTGATTGGGAGATCATCCAAAACTAGTACACGTTTTCAATTTTTATTTTATTTTGAAAACCAAACTAAAAATTTGGAAATAAAATAATAATGAGCTTCGTTTTCATGTGGTCACATTTTGTACTGGCACTTGCACTATTGTAATTTATTCTCTTTCATACATTTTCACACACAGCTTTCTAAATCCATACCACCAAAAAGCACACAATTTACTGGTGAGTTAATGGTCCCATACACTAGGCATTTAAGCTATCCTTCCAAATGACACCTTAAATGTGTAGTGTTTGATTTGTACTTAACCTTTGCCTTTATACCAGATGAATTGAAATTAATATTTGAACTTCGCACTGATCAAATATCAACCCTAAAACCTTAAACCGAATTTGTAAAACAGATAACGAGAATCTATTTCATCCTTTGTAATCTCTGAGTGAAAAATGAAAAAAATAATTGATGTGGGTGTCTTCCTTTTCATGGCTTGATTGTTTAA
This sequence comes from Steromphala cineraria, assembly GCA_916613615.1. NCBI lineage: Eukaryota > Metazoa > Mollusca > Gastropoda > Trochida > Trochidae > Steromphala > Steromphala cineraria. The sequence continues at coordinate 34,829,117 of OU744724.1, forward strand.
GCTTTTCCACATCTTAAAATTCTAAAATATCATTTCGATAAGTAAATGATTAAATTTACTTTTTCAGAAACCATAATATGATAAATGTCTTTTATTGAAAGAGGATATTGACACAACAGAATACGTACCCTTGTCAAAATTAGATTTGGTTAAATACAAAGGAAAAAATATATAAAGGACAACTGAAATAAAACTTTTATAATCTTTTCCATTAATACATCCTTTGTAAGAAATCAATTTAATTGAGTCGTGGTAAATTAAGCAATTCCCACATTTAAACAAAGAACTGCCTTTTGCCATAAGAGGCAGTTCCATTTTCAATTTACCTATTTTCTTTCAATTCAACATTAATTGTTATTCATCAGTAATGATGCCAATCAATATACAAAAATAACTGAATTGAATTAAGACTACATTTTATATTTGTCTCAATAATGTATGTTGGAGGAACCAGAAAGTCGGTTAACTTGATATCACTTGAACTGATTGCTACGGTTATAAAATCACAATACCAATGACGATCTGTGGCCTTTATTTACTTCATCTTTGTTGAATATCAATCAAATTAAAATTTCCCTATACCTAAATACTTTTAGTGAAAAAAGGGCATCCTTTCCTTTATTCATTTTCTAGTTTTTTTCTGAAGGAGACAAAAAGAAGTTTATTTTCGTCCGCGACCTTTGATAGATTCAGCTTTTCTTTAAACTCTTCATACAGCTTTTGTTGAAGTTTCAAAAAGTAAAGTTTCCTCAGAGAGAAACCTCAGGTAATGGATTGCAATTGTGATAAATGTCTTTGATTAAAATGCCATATCTCTTTTACAGAAAGTATACATAGAACTCATCTAGTTGTTATGGTAAGTGAAATTTACAGCAATCTAAATAAATTTAGATCAAATTTGGTCAAACAGTATGACCTAAAATACCTGAATTTACAGAAACAAACAACATTCAAATGAAATTAATAAACTCGAAGTCAACATTCTCCATCATTGACTTAGAAAGTGTAATAAATATTATAGTTTCAGAATGGCCTGGCAGAATAATAGTTCTGTAAAACAGGTATACTCGCTACACTGAAAACACATTTGTGTTACCTTGATGAAATAGGAAACCTGCATATTTGATATGACCTCTATCGAATAATGTAAGCACTATAGCAATAAATAGATCAACACAAAAACACACAGAGTTTTCTTGAGCAGTGGTCTCATTGGTGTCGTATTAAAGGGGCAGTAGCACGTTTTTAGGGGGAATATAAGGTGATGTCAGGAAAATAAAAATTAATGGTTCGAATTGAAAGACAATGTATTTAAACTTAAGGGAGCAGTAATAATTCAATTATATAATATAAAGTTTAGCCATGCGATTCCTTTTTCTTACACAAAATGAATTAAAGGTGTTCACACAAAAATGGCCGCCAGTGGATTTTATGTTTATATTCATTCTTTGTCCTCTGATTATGGATGATTGGTTTGTGTAATGAGATTTTTGTCACTGTCAAAATAATACATTTAGCATTAACTTACAATTATCAGTGAAAAAAATAGAATATCAAATTATCAAAAAACGTGCTACTGCCCCTTTAATGAGTATTATGATATCAAAGGTTTTCTATGTCATCACATTCATTGCCGTCTAATATTCATAGGCACAAAATCAATGATTGCACTTAGAGTTCGCTTGTTGTTGATACTTGGTATTACACAAGCAAGAACTTTTTATGACAGTTTTGATAAGAGTGAAACATTTATGTGAAAACGCATAGCTACATTTGGCATATCATTGTTTTATTATGTATATATACTCACATGTCGGAAATGTCCAAGCGTATATTATGAATAAAGAAGATGCTGATTACTACGACACCAATGTGAAGGCACGTGTGTTACGACGTAAGATGTAATAAACGCGGTAAGATGTAATAACTGCGGTAAATTGTAATAAAAATTAGCTCAGTTCAACTGCTTTTAGTGTAGTTCAGCAATATCGTGGGTGGATCGCAGGATGGGTGGGGAACACCAAGGCTGAATGAGCTGCGAGTAAGAAGGGGGATTTCTTGTCCAACACAGAGATATTAGTTGAAATACTTGTGGTATCATCATTGGTAAGCGACTGTATATCATAAATCCCCAAGTTCACACCGGTACACATGTGTACCTGGTAAAGTTGTGTTGAAGGTAACTCTTGAGCGACAATGCGTCAGCCAGGGTTAGGCCAGAGTAATGGGGCACAGAGTCAACAAGAGATCTAGTGCTATATAAAAGCAACATATTATTTATAAATTATACAATATTAAATAAATTGATCTCTAATCTCACTAGAAGCATTTGCAATCATGTGTGCCTTATATAATCATTCACTTGTATATCTCCAAAAAATAATTCAATCCAATTGCTATTCAGGATTTTATTTTTCGAGTAAAAATTGCCATTAAAATTACTACAGTCCATCCATTAGACTACAATGATATATAAGACGGTTTGACAAAATAACCCGGTTTTCTCAAGACGGTCTACTTATTCCTGTTTCTATTCTACTTATTGGTCTTTGAAACAGGCTTCAAGGGTGTTTCATTATCGGCTTTCAAAAGGTTAAACCAAGGATATCCTCGGTCTCCATAAAAATGTGCCAGTCTTCACAATCTAGACGCAAGTTGCAATAAATACATTCAAACCGAAGTAAGTTGTAATGAATAATATATTTAAAGTTCACTTGATCTCATCAATGTTCGAAAAACCATATTATGTATATAAAGAGGTTGATCCTGAAGTGATGCAAACGAAAATAAGAATTTGAATCAGTGTTTAAAAATTCTCTTCGTAACCAGAGAGTGCTTAACTAACTTATATTTTTTTCTAGATTTGATTTTGATTTTAATACATTTTCATTTAACATAAGTATTGATACACCCCTTCGGGGTTTCTCTTTTATGTTCTTTTTCTTTAGGTTGCAAGTGGTTGTCTCCGTGAACTGTGACCCAAACATAGTCGGCTTTGGCGGATAAGGGATTTCCAATGTTCAGCCTTATTGCAGTATAATTTAAAACTCACTACAAGCTTTCTGGTTAGGTAGATAGTTCATCCGCCAAGCCAGGAAACTCAGTTGGACTTCATAAGATCTACAGTTCGCTGACAATACTGCCTCATCCCGTATGAAGTTTGATTGTAGGAAAACGTAATGACATATAACGTTATAACGTTTATCAAAAAGATATATGTTTGTAAATGTTGGCATAAATGTAGATAAATTTTAACTTAAAATGATGTTTTTAAGTTGTACATCTATTTATACATACAGGTTTTGTTGACCTTTTTACCATCATTAATAGTCTAATGAGAGACGTCCGACTCGAGATGTGTATGTAGAAAGGTAAATTTTGGGGGTTTGTGCCTTTTCATGGTTGACACTATACAGACATCACAATGCGATTTTCTACTCATTAAGCAAAACTGTTGATAAAAACAGAACACAGGATACACTTGTCAGAAGCGATTTCCGTCCTCACGCCGGTCAATCAGAACATTAATCAACTCTTGAAGGGCACTGTGCAGGAGTTTGGATGGTAGGAATCTTCATAAATAGCAGTTTTCGATAGCTTTTCAAATGCGTAATTCAAAAGAACAAATACCTGATTACATCTTCTTCATAAAGAGAATTATATTGAAGAAAATCGTTGGATCGAATCGACATCAAGCAGCGTATTGAACGTTTGTTCCCTTGTTGTGTGGACGCCAATAAAAACTACTCATTGTACATGCATAAAAAACTGCCCTTCTTACAAGGATAAGCTGGTATGGGAACAAACGTTAGGTATGCAGCTGTGAAACCACTTAGAAAAAAACATTGCATTGGCAAATTTCTTGGTAAATGTACTGTTTTTGTATTACATCTGATGATCATCTATGTACTGGTTTCGTCGTATGAACGCCAAAGTACACTCAAAGGTAATAAGGTTCCGCCTACCAAGGTGAAATAAGTAATAAATAAGTAAGACCAAGTTGAATGAGTGATAAACGAACAATTCACAAGAGGAGTTAACTGATGATTGTTTTGAAGGTATCCTTTACATTGGAACAATACATTCTGTAATTAAGTTGTAAAGAATACAGACGCCGCTAAAATGGCTTTAATATTGCCAAAGCGGCTTAAAAAACAATAACTCACTCACTAAATAAAACATTTTCTTCAAAGTCCAAAAACCATACTAGGAATCTGACAAATGCTGCAGCATTGCAGTTTTCCTTGGTAAATACCTTTGGTAAAGTGTACTTAATAATGATTGATAAAAAGAGAAATATGAAAGCTTATTTTGTAGGTCCTAGTACTCACTATAGTCACATGGCAAACCTATATGATGATATAATGATATGATATTAGATATTTATAAAAGCGCCTGCCTCCAGGTACAGATACCTGCTCATGGAGCCTAAAAAGGAGTGCAAAGGTGAGAATCAAAAACTATATGAAAAATATGATACATAATAAAAAAAACTATAAAGTTACATAAGTAGTCTACGAACCCATACAATACTTTTTGGACAAAACCAATTGAATTGAAGGCTATTCTCTGGTAATAAAGCCACTTCATTGATAAATTTTTAACTTCATTTTGTAAATACTGAAATCCAGAAAGTGATTAAAGCAATATAACTCTTAATGCGCCGTGTATATGGATCATATTGATCCATTATCTAAAAAAGGCATGAGTGTCATTCGTAAAGTCCATCTCTAAATAGTATAAATGTAATAGCTAGTATCTTGCAGCTAATGACATGAGAAGACATGATTATTACGCAATACATTCAATCAGTCCATCAATCAATTTGAATGCTGCAATGAAATCTTCAACTTGAGTCATTCTAAATCCCAAAGATTTAGGTTCAAGATCAAGCTGCCACTCACTTCCGTTAGGCGATTATTAGATCGATTTATGACGAGTCATTAGCGTGTGTGTGGACATATTTCGTGTATGAGAAGAGACTTTCATTTGAAAATTGCTGTTATGTCAAACACATAAGGTAAAACCAATTATACTATTTATTGAAAATTTCACAATGGTGTTTGCGAAGAAATGTGTGATGACTTGACTTTTTTCTAGAAAACAAATCAGCATTCAGTCAAACATTCCTATTTCAACATTATTAACTTACTTGGTATGTAAGGAAAGTGATAAGCTTAATTCAGTATTAAAATATAAAATTGAAATTTATGATAACATAAAGAAGAAATATGATGATTTGATGTAATTGAATTAATGTTGAATGCTAAAAACATACATTTTCATTGAAATGTTGAATTACTTAAACTTACTGTAATGAAACAACTGGTTGTGTACGCCTGTTGAAAGTGTATTCTTAATTAAGATTATTTATATATAACCCTTAACCCTCTCAAAACAAGTTGTGTTACATATATGAACACTATTCGTCTATTTCAATTGAAATGAAAATGGTTAAACTTTGATTAAAAAGATATCAAAAGTTTGTACATCCATGATCTAAAATTATATTGATCACAGAAAAACATATATATATATTTGAGTCGTATTAATTCCCTCGATTCGAAATCAAAATCCATACCAGAAAAAAGTTTGTACCACGAAAAATGTAATTTCTGTATACAAACAGCAATGACAATCGGCTGAAAGTAGAATTGCTTTCCCTTTCGATAGTTCTGGATCATCGGTTAAATCTTCATTTCATTTATAAAGAGTGCTATATAGTGATTTATATCTATAGTGGCGAAATTTTATCTGATCAAAGAGACTGGAATACTTAGTTTAATTATCTATTTATGCATCTTGAATAAAATTTCAAAGGGGCATTGCATGTTAGAGTCAAACCTTTTCACTGATGACATTTCATTGAGGGTTTTTTCCTATTTTGCGCTTTCCAGTTTAGTATCATGGCAATATGAAGGTTAAGGACATAATCTTTGGACATATCCACGAAAAACAACCAAAGCGTCTGTCAATTGGTCAAATGGTATTATTGAAACTAAAGCAGACTGAAGGACATCAAATTGGTTTATGTATAATGTTTAACGGTTAAATAATACCATAAAAATAATTTGAACGTGTAATTCCACTTACACTGTTCAATATTTGCTATAATGATTTTCATTAAAACAAGTCAATTTTGATGTATGTATGAAATATGAGTTGGCATGTGTTACGAACACACACCGATATTTAGTGGCGTCTAAATCAGTCATGCACATCATGGAAAGCACGTGCATCTGGAACTGTAAAGTAAGTGTTATCATAACAATCTTTATTATATGATAAGCGGTGAAATACTGGGTTTTATCAGTGAAATAAACTGTCTATCAGGCAACAGTGACGATATATTATATTTTCACTGTGACCAGTGACGATATATTATATCTTCACTGGTCAGGTGCCGGAACTACTTTCAGCCATGTGGACTTAATTGGATAACTTTCTATTTTAAAGTCATCTTAATTACAAATTTCATTTAAAGATCATATAATAAATAGAATACTTAATGTAGTTTTCCAAATACCAGGTTTATTTCATCTCGTGACATGGGTAAAGTTGATATTTCACTTGTGGCTTCGCCACTCGTGAAATATCAACTTTACCCATGACACTCGATGAAATAAACCTGGTATTTGTAAAACAACATTAAGTATCCTCTATGTATTTTTTTCGTAGAAGTTTCCAGCACACCTGAACTTTCATTTAGCCGGAATGGCGAATCTGTGACTTCGTAGGCGAAATTTTATAAGGTGATGTCAGGAAAAGGAAAATTTATGGTTCCAATTGAAAGACAATGCATTTAAACAAAATGAAGCAGTTATAATTCAAATATATAATGTAAAGTTTAGCCATGTGATTCCTTTTTCTTACCCAAAATGAATAAAAGGTGTTCACACAAAATGGCCGCCCATGGATTTTAGGTGAATCTTCATACTTTGTCCTCTGGCTATGGATAATTGGCTTGTGTTATGAGATTTTTGAAACTATCAAAAAAATACATTTAGCATTAACGTACTATTATCAGTGAATATTTTAAAATATGAAATTATCAAAAAACGTGCTACTGCCCCTTTAAAGTTGGTGAAAGTGACAGTATCATCAACAGTGCTGGTAACCGTTTCCTAATGATGTTTCTGCTGCCAGACGGGGTCATGAAAGATCAACAACGCCACTTGATGACTGTCTTCTTCTTCGGGGTCTGTGGCACAGGTCTGTGTTGGTTACGGACGAGTCTAAATGGTGTTACGTTTAGACTAGGGAGATTTAGAAGAATACAGGGGCAACGTTTGGCAGATGCTGAGATGGTAGCAAAGCTGAATATGGCAGCATGGGCGTTGTTTTATCACAGTATGGTAAGTCAGCTGGTATGGCAAGACTGATCTGTGTGTTCTTGAGAATGACGTTATTTGAATTAAGATTCGTTATTCTTTCAGCAAAACACTGAAGAGATCGAGATTCATTTATGCCTACGTTTGTACTTCTATGCTGTATACATGAACCTATCTACAGATGCAACGGAATTAAACAATGAGTCATATACTGACAAGTTTTACCAATCTATGAGGATGCAATTCACTACACTCATCCATATATTACGGACCAACAATTTTCACTGTTCGTTGTTAATAATTTCCTATGAAAAAAATATCAAAAAGTTAAAGGTCACATCTTCACTATATATGTATATGTATATAAGAGTTTAGCATTACCCAAACGAGGCATCACATTTCCATATTCCTGCATTATATATTGATTAAACATGTTCGGCAAACTTTCAACAAAATAGTACTTAAATATTATGAAACATATTATGTTGATGTTGAATTATTGTTGAACAACATTTTTAAATTTGAGTTTTTGTATTTTGGACCTCCCAGTTTTAAAAATCCATGCCAAATGTGTCTCATTATTAGTGTAAATTTCAAATTTAAGTATGTGGCAGGGCCATTATATTGTCCTTTATCTCTTCCAAAAACCATACATTTTGGCAACAGGATAGTAAAATATGTCTTAACTTCAGTGAACAACTAATTACATGTTTCTGTGACTCAATGAGTTATGGTGAAATTCTTAAATAATGCAGTCATGGAATATAATGATTATTTCTTAATTAAGTATGTTGATTCGTGTATTTCAAGTTTATGTCTAAAAGAAATTGAGAAAAAAACACAGATCAATGAATGGTTGGATCGATAGACTTTTACCATGACTGATTGGAGAAATTATTTGAACCCTACAGAAAAACGAAAATACTCTCAAACAAAATAAATGATTGTTCTCATTAACCAGGCAAGATATCACCTGCTCGGTCACTGAGGGAACTGTTTTCTACAGCTGATTGATATCCCATGTGTGGATTATTCTGATTAATCTTTCTTCTCATAAAAACACAGAAATGATTGTTATAACCTAAGATGTAGGCCATGAATAATAACATATATTTAATATAAATTACCCAAAAATTCACGTTACAATAATTTTGGTATTCTGGCTGTCTTCCTTCTCATAAAAACACAGAACTGGTTATTATAACCTAAGATGTTGTTCATGAATAATAACAACATATATTTGATATTGATTACCCACAATTTCACGTTACAAAAATTTCGGTATTCTGGCTATCTTCCTTCTCTCATTTTGGCTTGTTGGAATGATTTCGTGAAAGGTCGTTTTAGATATTTGATTTTGGAAATACACAGATGTACTGTTCGAATCTAAAGATGATGGTTAGGAACTTGAATAGGAAGACATAAAAACATTTGAAATCATAAAACGAAACCTTTAATTTTCAACTTGTATTATGTGATTTGACACCACAATCACGTGCAATAGTAAACACAATTTTGTGACTGAAATTACCACTTTTTGTCACTGAAAATATATTTTGTTACTTCTAATTGTGATAATAAAGCTTTTCAAACAATCTATAAGTCTACTTTCTTAATCAAATATTTTGACATTATAATGTGCTGCGCCAGTAACCCTATAACCAAATTGGTACATAATATATTTCTGTTTGAATACTACCGATGACAACATTAACACATGACTTCCCTGAGTTATTTTTAAAAACAATTGTTACAGAAAACATAATGAAAATTCAATGCTACTAAATGAATGTTTCAGTTGCAAACGAAATGTATTTGGTACACATTTATTTGACCAAAAGCTACTTTTGCTAGGGTTTAATATTTCTTCTACAAGAGCAAATACATGTGAACATTAACTTTTTTGTTTTTTTCCTGCTTTTCCTATCTAAAATGATAAAAAGCTCAGAAATTTTGAATATAATTCAGGGATAATCCATTATACATCACGTACATATCTAGTTATGAAATGGATTAAGAAAGATTTGGAGTAATGAAAACTCATTTTGGTTTGGACGGTGCTTGAATAATAACATTCATGACAAATAGTTTGAAATCTAGAGCATTGTTCGTTCTAGATAATTCAATTGGATTCCTTTCATCTGTATAACAAAGTTGACATAGAAACCAGCAGAGATAGTGAATAATATATTTTAAAAGCCAGTCACTATTTCCTGGCGCAAATATATATTATAACATGTCTAAGAATATGGAATTTCTCAACAATCAGAATATTTTCCAAGTTAATACATCTGGAACGAACAGGGTCCGTTCCACAGTTCCACTAAACACGAACAATTGTCGTACTTATTATTACACATGTTTAAACTATACTTTTATTTTCATTTTCATATACAAGTACCATGCATTCTTCACTCTAACAAACAAAATGTTCAGAATCATTATTAATCAAAGTATAGACAATGTAATAATTATTGACAATTAAGATGTAATCTTTAATGTGTGTTAAGTTTTATATTCGTATTTATAATTAGTTGTTGTAGGAATCATCATGTCCAAACAGATTTGGATTTTTGTTCTTAGATAATTGACAATATCGTAAATCAAGGATTTTCGAGAGAAAAGGGGTGTTTATGAAGGTTTGACCCCTGGTCACGGTAATGACCCCCCCCCCCCCCCCCCCCCCCCCCCCCCCCAATACTTCAATACTTGTACGATTAACGTTAAGGAATGACATACGAATACGTTAACATAACAAGTCATGCATATAAACTTGTGAAGTTAGATTCAAACATTATGAGTTTTGATTTCGCAATTCATCTTTTCTGTAAACAAATACAGAATGATATGATATTTGCACTAATATTTGTGAATTCTGATGCAATGTAAAACAAGACGCCATAAAGAAGCACACTATACATGTACATGTGCAGCATAATCGTCTGAAAGCAACGAATATAATGAATTGAAATTTAAAGTTACTTTAACAGTGGATGGATATCTTTAGCAACTGAAATGTGTGTGGCGATTCAAAGATTCGCATAAATATAAATGCAAAAGAGAATATTAACGAAAAGTTGTAAAACCATTTTGGTATTTCATTGAGATCAAATTTAATGGTTGTTTTCACTGATCGTACTTACGACCAAGCCCAACAATTTCCCTTTAAAAAGGTTTTTGATTAAAGTTTATGATTAAAATATCCTTTTACAGCTTTTGAAAAACAAACATGAATAAAATTTCATGGGAGGTTTTCAATTATCTCTACTTGATATTGCAAATCCATTCAAACAGTGGTAGTTTGTGTGGTACTTATATATTTTCATATATTTATATATAGTTATATACTGCCTAAATATATACTAAACATAACTTTAATGATTTATATTTCATTAGTTAGGCGTATAGTCCAAACCTCTTTTACCTTTACGGTATTGTTACTTATGACCAATTTGTTCCAGCTTCCACGTTCTTTTCGAAGTATTTTACGGAAAAACAAAAACATCATTTCTTGAAAAAAACTTTTTTTTTACTTTCATTCTTACTTGTGACAAATCAAAGGCATTATATCTTAACGTGGAAACTACAAAGGGTACATCGGTTACGTTCTTTGAAAGAAGCAAGAATTGTCTGAATTTGTATTAAACTATCTGCCTTAAAGGTTGTTTGAAATTCTTATTTGCTGAAAGTGTCGAATAATTAGTTTCCTTCAAATCCCTATCAAGACAGACATTTTTGTGACAAGATTGATTTCAATTCTCACATGAAATGCAATGATTTACTGTACACAAAGCATTTTCCTGGTGTCAATTAGCAAGTTATTTCTATCATGCAATAAGATTTTATTATTTGCAATATGTGCAAGCACACATGAGTGTTTTACTGTAACAAGTTTTATATATCAAAATATACTACTGAAACTTTTAAAGGATAAGAAGAAGTGAGTATGATATTTTCTTAACCCAAGATGTCATATCCCAATAACATTTGAAAGCAGGTAAATGAAATCCATATTTACTGAAATATATCATATTCACAGATTAGTCGCGTACACTAATACCCCAAAGCAGTTCAAATGTATTTCTGCCAATCAATAATTAAGAAGCATAAGGGAAGTTAGTGCTAACACATGGATGTAGCGGGGTAATATTAAATCTGATCCGTTTGGACTAATAGATAAAGGGTTGGCTTTTCTTAAGAATCACTACACGAATTATAAAAGATCCACAACTTTGCATGTATCATAACAAGAAGTGAACCCCCTATCCAATATCTCCCTGAAACGTATACAATTCAGATTCTGACTTAAATGTATTAAGCAATTCATAAAACTGGACATTACAGTCTACACTCGCCAAGAACCCTCAGCTCACATTACAATATCTCGAGGCCAGTGTTTGATTTAAAGAATTAAAAAGTTTGTATAGATTTGGTGGAAAACAACAAATCCAAGTACATGTACCATTGTAAAAGTTTGCTTTAAGATAGCCTCAAACCCGTTGATCTAGTTATACCACTGTCCCAGTTGCTGAGATGAAATTGATTTGGCATTGTTGGTCCTCTTGAACTAAGGATTTGTAATTCAATAAGGGAAATTTTAAGTACGCCTCTAATTGATTTTGAAAGAGGAATCTGGGCATGCCATCTTTGAAATAAATTATTTCGGTATATGAGACAGAGAATGACTTCTCCCTAGGATTATCCGTTGACAGAAAGCTCCCCTTGAGATAGGTGGAGATGTCAGGCTAAAACCCTACCTCTTTTCCGATCCCTCAGGCAGCGGGCTTTCTTTCAACGGAAAATCTTCTTTATCTTTATCAATTATCATCTTTAAGATAATATGACGTTGCAGATATTGATTAGTTTAACTCTTTACCATGCATAATGTAAAGTTATCATCTATATCGTGAGGACCTTATTTATATGCATGTAATCTCAATCTGTACATGGGCTTCATCAGTCGCCTCCGGGCTCATCACACCAGTCAATTGTTATCAATGGTCATATTCGATACGAAGGACGTACAAAAACAACATACATGAGGAAGAGTAATCCGCTTTTGTATAACTTTTCAACGGCCATTTATCAAAGTGAAATGTGCAATACAAACTACAACTGGCGTTATTCTTAAAACACAGCTAAAGTGTTGACTTAAAATTCATAATCACCTATTCATCATGCTGCCAATGGTTTCCGTTTCGCGATAATTACATCGATTTTTAAACGTGTCATTAGCGTTTCTCTTGACAAGGTTTCGTGAATGAAAAGAGATTGTAAATTCATAATTGCTGCTGTGTACGAAAACATGAAACAGAATTTAATTTTCCGTGAAGCCCTTAAAAAGGTGCAAATACTAAATAGTCATGCAATTAACTGCTAATGTCTGATAATTGAATTTTGTTTATTCATTGCAATCGTTTACCATGAGAAAATGTGATGATTTGAACTTCTGCAAATGATGAAATATGGATGACATTTATGACAATAGTGAAAAAGTGTATCTTTTATATGTTTATTAAATTTGAAATGCAAGCATTAATAAATGTAAATGTAAAACTTATTTATAAATGCCATACTATGATCGTTTGATTTTTTTACATTTGTGCGGAATGCTATTCCGAAACTGATATGAAAATGAAGAGTTTCTGATAAGAAAGCTTCTATCCCTTTGAAAATATGTTTGTATGTTTGTTTGTCGAATGCAGAATTATTCTATATACATGTACATGACTGGAACATGCAACCCTGTCTCCATGACCAAACGAGGGCAGCGGTCATACAATATTCAAATTGGTGATTCTCTCAAAATCATTGATTTATTATATGTTTGAAAAGTAGAAGTAGTAGTTTGATATCAACAAACTGGAGGTCGTAATTATTGTTTCATATTTTTCAAAATGCCTAAATTATTCACACAAGGTCACATTTTGATTCATTGTATGTACAAATTTAAAAATGAATAATAGTCATTATCATATCTTAACATTTTAATAACATTGTATATGTTATATATCTAAATATCAAAATCTTGAAATAGCTTTGCCGGTTGCAAGAAAAACTGTCAACTCACTGATTGAAATTGCAATGGATCTTTACCATGTACAAATGAGGTTTTCGACAGGTTCTTGTATATGAATTCCCAATACTTTAAACCACAAATATACATTTTCATGTGTCCAACTTGTAATGAAATCCGCCTTAATCGTCAATCTTTTCCTCTATGTAATGAACATTCATAGAATCTTCACGAAATCCTTTTATCAAGAGTGGTATATAATAAATCATAGTGCAATGAGAGGAATGCCAGAAAATACAAGAGACGAATCCATTGGGGTGCTGGCCATGAAGAGCTTACGACAGGTTGCCCAGATTTCATGTCCGCCATAGTACCATTTCACGTTCCCAATCACGTCCTACACAAACGGGAACGGTGGAAATTACGCCATATGAAGATGGTTATATTGTAAATCATCACGTCGAAACGGGTTTGTCAGTGCGTTAAGTCGGACTCGCAGTCCTCACCAGACAACACAAGTGCACCCTCCTACAGCTTGTACTGAATCGTCTCCGTTGTTGAATGATGTTGGAGATGAGTTCCATTATATTTTTAGATGTGAATATTTTACTTTAGAAAGAACCTTGTACATACCTTTACATTTCTCAAAGAGACCAAATATGCTTAAACTTCAAAATCCTTTCATGTGTAAAAAGGTGTCGATATTAAAAAAACTAAGCAAATTTTGTAAAATCATAATGCAAACTGTAAAATCTTCCGGCTAATAACTTTTCCGCTTGTATGTTGCATTTACTGTCATGTTGTACCTCATATGCCGAGGATATCGGCCTGAGTGTAATAAAGTTCTGTTCTGTTCTAATCTGTGTTGTTATGCTAGGCTTCGTCATGCTCATGCTTATGGTAGTCCTTTTAGTGAGGAATCGCTGTCTGCATTTTAGAAATGGCAGAAGTCGTGTTTGGCAACATCTAGGAGAACGTTTTCTGTCTGATAACGTGGTAGTTACAGGTGTGCAAAACAGATCTGCTGCGTAAAACCAGACCAGACAGCGATAAAGCCTATGGTCACACCCTTCCTGAGACAACGTCTGGGCACCGTATCCGATATGACAAAGTACGTCCACTTACAGTTTGCCTGATTCCAAATCTGCTGCAGCTGAATAACATTGACGTTCTAGCAATGCCAGAGATACCTGTGATATAACTGGGAGACGCTGGCAGATACACATACCATAACATCCAGAATGTCAACGACCCTGACAAAGCCCTCCAGCTGGAATATCGACACATTCGACACCCTTTATTAGATTTGACAGCTCATTAGGAGCACCTACCCACTCACTCTGGGGTATATAGAGTAATTAATTTTGTTGGCCAACATGGTTAAAGTAAAATTTTAAATTATGTAGTTATAATTGTCTTAAGTTCTTCGTGATTATTGGACGTTACAATTGGGTGTTGCTAAAATGTATTACTGAGAATACAATTTATCAGTGGTCTCTGTAACAAAACAGATATATGTTATTACTGAAAATATTATTACTGAAACTAAGAATATATTTTTATAACTAAGTTCCCTAGGACATCACAATAATGCTGAAATTAATTTTGTAACCTGTTATCAAAACATGATATAACGTAAAAACGCATCGGGCTAAACCAGAGTAATATCAGTGTCATAAAAAAGAAGTATATTCTCTATTTAAGATAACAGATATCACAAAAGTATAAAAAAAAAGCTTGATTTTTTTAAAGAAGCTTTTTAATGTTATTGCTGCACTTAATCTTAGTTGGGTTTATAGGAGTCCTCCTACGATAGTAGAAATGATATGCATAATTTGAATAATCGTCATATATACATGTCCATAAATGTTTTGGTATTATAAAGTTCAGAAAAGTAGACTTATAAATAAAGAAAGGTAATGTATACTTCAGCACCAGAGGAGTCGATGTCAAAAAGTAACTTTTGGATTAGTAAAATATCATTATTTCCTTCTGCCTGTTTGTTTTCGAAGAACACAATTGCGAGAAATGGGATAGTCTTGTCAGGGGCGAATCGTGTTTCAATAAATGTGCTCTGTTGTAACAACACCAGGTCTTTAAAGCTCTACAATTTCACACATTTAAATTTTATCTTTCTTTGTACAAGTACAAAAAAGGTATTATCGTTACTCAAAATTGTCCTACCACGCGCCCCGTAGCTATTCTTCGAAATGGCACATGGGATAGGGAGTAATTGATTTGTCCTTAATCTTTGCTCTTATGCCTGAAGCAATGAAGCAATGATATTGATATTTGCACTGCGCAAATACCAATCCACATAGATTTTACTGAAATGGTTGAGGAAACGATTAGCGTATCATTTTACTTCTTGAGTCTTAGCGTGATAAAATGTATTTATTTTATTCATTCAATTTATGCTTATGATATCTTCTTGAAGGTTTGCTTGGTAAAGTCTATCTACTTCAAAATGCCACCAAACTGTTGGAACTAGGGAAGAAATACCACGTGATAAATCATCTGTAGATAGTGGATAGTTAATCATGAAAGGAAACCCAATTTGAAACTAAAAAAAACCAGACCAACTTTGAATTTATATGATAGACTAGTGCCCGAAAGAAACGCTACCTGCCATATTAATGTTTACTGATATGGCAGAGACATGGTTTTATAATTTTTCCAAAAGCAAACTAACTTTCATGTTACATTTTAAAACCTTTTCATTTCATGTTTGCGAAGACATGCCTTTTAAAACACGTCCATCTGTAATCTCATGAAGGAGCGATAGCAGTGAGAAATTGAACAATTTTGCTTGTTTAAAACGTTCTCCAGCCAAGACGTGTCAACCAGTTAATATCAAATAAAGTGCAATATTTCGGCAACATTGTTTGCTAACATAATATTCATAAATTATTGTTATTAAACTTAAATGCCGAATTTCTGTCCAAAACACATTTTGAAATTGCGATTTTCCCATCCAATTTGTGTTTGAACAGCCACAAAAATAAAAGTATCAGATAGTGAATGAAATACTGTATTCTTCGAGCTATTGTTATAACAGATATTTAAAAAACTCTATCCACTAAAAGAATTGGGTTTTTAATGAAGTTGAAAACATTGTAGCGTTTCTTTTGGACAGTAGTTTACTTTAGAATTAATGGGAGAGCCACGTTTAAACCACATGAAAGTTGGGTCGCTCGTCTATGAAAACATCATCAGCAAGAGACATAGCAAAAGAGGAACATCTTTAAATGTTTCAATGATTTTTGAGATTTTAACTAACATTTTAGACATAACATCAACAATAAAGTGAAATAGTGAAATTGGTCACAGAACAATATGCTTCTGGCTGATTGTCGTAGACGTTTCGATGTCTGAAGTGATAGAAAGTTGTTAACACTGAAAATCATAAATTTCATTTTTTTTTCTTAAAGGGACAGTAGCACGTTTTTTGATAATTTTATATTTTAAATTTTTCTTA
This sequence comes from Steromphala cineraria, assembly GCA_916613615.1. Classification (NCBI taxonomy): domain Eukaryota; kingdom Metazoa; phylum Mollusca; class Gastropoda; order Trochida; family Trochidae; genus Steromphala; species Steromphala cineraria. Next base: position 34,845,942 of record OU744724.1, read on the forward strand.
TGACACAAGCCATTTATCCATAGACAGAGGAAAAGATTCACATAAAATTCATTGGGGCCCATTTCGTGTGAACACCTTTAATTCATTTTGTGCAAGAAAATGAATGATATGGCTGACCTTTACGTACGTTATATATTTGAATTATTACTGCTCCATTTAGTTCAAATACATTGTCATTCAATTGGAACCATTTATTTTTATTTCCCTGACATCACCTTATATTCCCCCAAAAAAACGTGCTACTGCCCCTTTTGATAGTTGATATATATATATGTGCAGCGTTAGTCAAACTTTCCCGGAAGTATACCAACTAGGAATGATAAAAGAATATTAGTTTAAACGGTCTGTTAGTGTCTAATAATTCTTATTAGTTCTTGGTAGTGATGCTTTTGAAAATATATGTTTTGTAAAATGATATTTAAAACGTAAAAATTTGCTCTACAGTTATTTATGTCAATCATTCAACCATAATCAACTGAGCTCATTAAAGTCAAAAACCTGAGACAGACATCACAAAAATAAATAACCGTTTCAAACAGTTCAAATTATTGATCTTAAAGAATTGTGCAATAATATTAAGCAATATTATTCCTCTTCACCGATTATTTCATGTAAGACATTATATCAGCATGAATACTTAAGAAAATGCCGATTCACAAGAGGAAATGGATACTTGTTTTCCCTTCTCCTGGAAATACGAATTCCCAGACGGAACCTTCGATTTATCTTTTGAAACCTGCTGATACCGGTATTTTCCTTTCAGCCATCATTGATCAACCTTTGGACAAAACGGACTATACACTTTATTCTGAACTTGTCTACCTATCTTGAGCCATTTCAGGCCGATGAGTCAATATACATTAATAGATTATTTTATATTATGCATGCAAGTTTGGTCGGAAGAACTACAAAGCTTATTTTGTTGAAAACATGGACTACTGTTTTTGTACAAAAATGATAAATGAGAATTACATATTTATTCAAAGGCCAACACTGAGTCAGAAATCAAAGATCTATGAATTTAATTAGAAATATGAATATATGACTGTTAATCAAGAAAATATAATAAGCAAAAATCAACAATATACTTACAGCTGTCATATTCCAAATGATTAAAAAGTAATCAATTTCTAAAAATATAAAATAAACATGGCTTGTAAACCCAAAGTTTTGTTTTTACTGTTTATTGTACTACAGCATTTACTGATAAAATATGCTCTTACTTCAATACTCATTTCCTCCGCTTTAGAATTTCAAAAGAATCTGTGTCGAACCGTCGCATACCATGAATAAAGAAGTTGCCTTTTTTGTCATCCATATACTCCTCTGCATTATTTAATCTGAAGGTGGACTAGATGTCACATTGATACGAGAAAATGCTGGCGCAGCTCGTTAACTAGTCATTTCTGTATCTGATGTATAGAGCTTTATAACTGAGATGCAAATGTAAAGTGTGGTCTAAAGTATATCAAATCAATGATAATCACCTTCCAGCATTATGCCTGGATTTAGGTATCAATTAAATCTGTAAAATTTGGAATATTATCCACTAAACTATCTTCACGCCTGATTGACAAGAAGATCCTTTGTAATCAGTCTGTTTTCAGACCTAGTATGGTTTCTGGTCCAAATTCTGGTTCATATAAATGTAATTTATGCAATTATAACAAAGGTAAAACAACCATTACTGCTACTACGAAACGGAAAGAAAAGCGTTCTCTTTTTTAAACAAAACCCATACAACATTTAGAACGACGTTTTATTGTATAACACTGGTCGGAACTATTGCTCCTGGAATGTTTTTTCAGTCCTCAACACGTATTCCTAATTGATGAAAGTAATAATGATTAAAATAAAAAGGGTATAGAATTATGAAATGTGAAATCTGTCCTGATAAGGAAATAAACCAGGTTTGAGTGACCCATTTTCAATCGCTCTGGTTAAAACAGAAAATTGTCTTCATCTAATTGATAATTGAATTACAGGAATGTCCAAAAATAACGTCAAATTCACAGGTGTTTCATTTTCGCCTTTTCAAAAGTGTAGTTGTTAATAATTAAAGAGAAGTACATTCAATCTCATGGATGGTCAACAACAGATTCACGATGGCGTACCCCCTAGTAACATGTTACACACATGGACGATGGAACAAGTCAGTAAAAAGACATAATAAAAAACTTATTATTCAAAGAAGTGTATTTTCACGGCATATCTCAAAAACCTTTTAGTAAATACAAACAATATGTACTCACAGAGGCCCTTTTTAACTTATATCATTTCATATAGCACGTCTTTCTTTGTTTGACAATAGCAACATATCAATAGTGTTTATCTTTGAGTTATTATGAATATCACAATTATTATTGTCATCGTCATCATCATCATCATCATCATCATCATTATCATCATCAACATATATGTTAAATTTAATATAAAAAAAGGTTAACATTGTTTTAGGTGAGAGTGAAAAGAAAGCATTCAATTTCAAGCATAAGTTCATTTGAAAGTTTGAAGTTACATAGTTTCATGATCAATGAAATTCAAACGATTAAGATCAGTTAAGATTGCAGTAAAGAATATATCACATTGTAAGATTTGTTTTTTCGGACGACGGTATTAAACATTGTTATTATAACAAGGGTATTTATTTACTTCACATATGTACTTCCCATATAACCTACACGACTGAAAGATGTACCATCAATCAATTGTATCTATAATCATCATTGTAAGCAACGACTCCAGGGACATCTGATCTCACTAACAACCGAGTTAACATCTGCTCCTTCACTAGGGGAGCAGTTCCATGCAACTCATTGATATCCAATGCACGGTGAAATCAAACTTTCTTCACTGCAGGCGAGAAGGACTTCATCATACAAACACTGTGAATCAATGAGTGAAGATGAAGAGCTGTACTTTACATCGGTCAACGGTCAATAAGATTTCCTTCAAAAGGGTGGTTATATGTTCATGTACAGTAAGATTTTAAGCCAAAACAATATTTATGGTCTGTTAATATAGAAATACTTGATACGATTTCAAAGACTTTTAATATTTTTGGAAAATTAAAAATGAAAACATATCAACTAATTTCTTTTTACCTACGCCATGTAGGAGGTCTTACACTGTATATAGCCAGTTACTTCCTTTTTTCTATGCAGGTATACTAAGCTTATATACTAGGATTGAGTGGTTTTGAGTTTTACGAGATGTCAGCTATATTTTATACATTCCTCGGGACCCACACAACCCTCTACCCCAGTCTCTGCCCAACCATTACCTAAATCTACTGCCTGCTATATACATATAGTGAGTGCCCCACGTTTGCCCTTTTAAATACATTTCTTATTTTACATGTGAGTGTTGCCATCACAAAGAGAGTTGAGAGATCAGAGAGGAAAAGAATTGAAAGGTTAAGCAAATAGACGGAAATAAAAAAGTAGTGGATAAGACAGCATGTTTTATATCGACTCAAATCCAAACCACCACACCATGAAAAGGCTTTGAGTCGATTGGATAAAATACAAGAAGTAGTGTTCTTGGTTATACAAGAACATTTGACATTCCATGTTCAATATATGTACATAAATGTAGAGCGACAGTTCCATATTGGTGAACACTGTTTATATACATTATTTCTCTTAATATTATTTTCAAATTATGCTTCGGAAAAGCAAGTTTCCAGAAACAAATGCTCCTCTAACGGATACATGCCCCTGCTGTAGACTTAATTAAGTTTCACAATGTATTTCGAGAATCATTTACTAGTCAAATAACAAGAAAACGATATCCTCCGTGGAAAAACATTATCATGCCAGGAGGACAAATTACCCATTGAAGTAAAACCGATCAAACACTGTGGGAACTAATATATTTCAACCTTCCTGTTGCCACAAGACATCTGTTGATGTTAGCTCTATGATTCAAGAAAATTCAATGCTCTATCAGATGATGGTATAGGAAAATATTTTCAGGTTATCTTCGTTCGTGCTGCATCTATATATACTATTTAGAGGATAAATACATTAACAAAATGGAAAAATACACTTTTGCGTGAATTCTATGATGGATGAATAATATTCCTTAAAGACTGAATATAAGTCAAAAGGTTCGACACAATCCTGATTTCGTTGTAAAGCAAGCACAACTTTGCCTGAAATCCATTTCGAAATTGCCTTTTCAGAAAAAAGAAAACATTTGGTAGTTTATCGATAAAATGGTCTTAAGCCATCATGGACTAGGCTTATTCAAATGACCATAACAAAGACGCAAATAAAAAGAGGTATGCATTAAGTTTAAATAGACGGCTCTAATCAAAATTTTGTGATATGATGGGTATTGTCTGTACATTACCTTCATCATGTTTCCAATGGCAATATACAACATTTATCGGTTTAAAGTAAAATCAAGCTATAAATGGGAATGCAAACAATTCAATCGAATGAAATATAACTTTCACATCATGAAACTATAATAGGTTCTTAAAATGAATGTTGTTTGGCGATCTGGATACCTAAGTCATAAATATAACGTCATGTATAGAACGCTTGCATCCTTTTGTGAAATATATATAATTTAACGAAATATTACTCCATTTATCTAAACTATAAACTCTTACTTAGTAAATCATAAAATAGCTTATTTACACTCTGGGAACCTGTGAAAATAGGAATCTTCATCACACCATAAAATGAACGATGTATTACAAAGCTGTCCGTATTATACTGGAATCTTGAAATAACACAAACCCCATGTATTTGATCAATATCAAAAAAACAATTGAGCTTGTAAAAATGTCATTGATAACAACTCAAATTCAAACTCTTTAATTTCTGAAACCCGCAAACGGCGGTACATGAGATAAACATATATTCATTTTACATATAAACAAGACAGCAGCTTACAGACAAAATAATAATTCATATTTTAATTGTGTTGAGTATTTGATGAACAAACTTAGAAAGATTTTTAAGATCTTTTACTTTGATCATGACGTCATGTTCTTGCTTCTGGAGCAGAACTATTGACTATACTTTTATTGACAAATACAATGTTGATATCTTCTCGTAAGGTAGAGACTATGGACGGCATATTTACATGTTGCTGTATCACTTTGGTTAAGGTTAACTCATTTGGAAAGAATTGGTAATGTTCAACAAAAGAAAAATATCCTCTACCTATTTTTGTAATAAAATATATTTATTTCTTTGGTTTGCACTGTCTTCTTCTTGATTCTGTGACATTACTGCTTATGCAACTTATGTACTTATCTTTGAGATATGCTCCTTATTACAAAAGAATGTAACATTATGCATGCTGTGTATTAACATGTTGTCATGTTGAATTATGTATTTTTGGCCAATGGCCTAATACTGAATAAAATCTGTCTGTCTGTCTGTCTATTTTCATAAAGGATGTCCTTGAAATTGCCATTTACAGGACTCTGCCCAAAGCCTGTCACATGCAGTTTAATGTTACATTTGCAACACAAAGACGTATAGAGACTGAAAAAAAAGATATCAAAACAATACACTAGACGGCAAAAGGGATTGGTTAATTGGCTAGGGGTTAATACAACTACCACATGCCATATAGTAACACCATAAAGTCAGAACGTCGTGCCTCTTGATGCGTCAACAATTTAAAGTTCAATAAGGCACATTAAGTCGACTTTTTAGTTATTAAGTTTTGTTGAAAAAGACAGTGTATTTCTGTATATAGCCAAATCCCAAGATTCTTAATAATTTTCATATTGTGCAGCAGGATTTGATTTTGACTCTGACGAAAATTAGGTATTATTCATTTTTACTCTCTATTTTCATCTTTGCAAAAATATGTTGGTTATTAAAATATGTTTCATTGAAATTTAATTTTTCCAAATTCATATTGACATAACCATAAGCGAAATTACCTGAAGGCGGAATGTAATTTTGATCCTGAAAAAGGAAAGAACCATTAGCATTACGATGGGACTCATCTTTCCGGGATGACTGTGGTCCATGATAACTCAGATGCTATAGAGACTCGCAGCTGGCGGTATCTTTCTAATCCTAGTCTAGGCCATCGATCAAATTCTCATCAAGGAAGAGAACTAAGACGTCAGGCATGTTAAGATGAAGTAAATGACATCCATTATGTTTTACGATGATATTTGTTGTCAATGAAAGCATTATATGTTTTACATACTTCCTCCTTATGGCTTTTGTTTGAGAAGTTTCTGTTTTGGTGCATCAGTTTGTATTTGAAAACAATAATTGACAAATTTTCACTTTTTGTACATAAGAGACCTACGTGGATGCCTGAGTTTGTCATAGATATATGATAACAAGACCTTATTTCGAAAAGAGTTTCCTTCCACTTTTAACCATTTCATGTGTTAATAGATGTTTAAACAAACGTCGTCATTCAGTTTTAATCCCTCTCTTTATTAGTCCCTTTTTATGAGTTTAATTTTTGATGTACAAATAAAGAACATATAAATTTCAAAAGAATCTTAGCATCATAACTATCTCTTACAACCTTGATCAATGATAATATCTGCATTAATAAAGAAATCTGACGTTGAGAAGGAAAATAGAAATTCAACATTGTTATCTTAAGCTTTTATCATCATTATTCCATATCTATACCATGGTTTATTTACTCATATTCAGTAAGAGTTAGTTACATGTATGTTCCGGTAATTTAGTGAAACGGACGGATATACAGACAAGACAGATTTGATTTTAAATGTATTATTCGAATATATTGTGCATTCAGAAATTCAAATTTCATGATTTCATACTTTGTTTCCACATAAGACAACCAATTAATTAAAAGATATTTTGGTAGATTCGGCTCACGATCTAGGAGGAATTTCCGGATATAAGTTAGAATAGTCTAATGGGAAGCACGGTTGCCGTAATGTGATGAGGGATGAGAAGAAAGGTTAAGAACAGTTATCTAGAATGGTCACAAAGTCGCATTTCATCTTCCTCCCCATTCCTGAAGTGTGCACAAGCCCACATCAGTGATATGCTATGGATTGGTAGATAGTTCGTACATCATATATGAACGGCTCTTCGAAACAGAATATAGAGTTATATTATGCCAGTAATGGCAGTTTAAATAGATAAATAATGACATAAACTCAGCGGCGAAAGAAGCGCTACCATAGATTAAAACCTCGATTGTGGAAGAAATACAAAAGAGAGATCGAAAAATCAAAATGTTTATTAAACAAGAACATGTGAAAATGGTAGCGTTTCTTTTGCCCTTGAGTTTAGATGCATATTCTAAGTGTCAACACTCGAACACAAACATGATGAAATTCAGTGTTTATTGAACCTTTCGAGAAAATGTCTTAACATACATAGCAAATACAATGTATCAATTCTTCACAATATTGAAAGTTATTGTTATTTCCGAAACCTTCTTCACACATACGAAGCTACTGAGTCAATACCAAAATTAAACTCATCGGCAAAAAAAAGTTATCACAAATTGAAATGACCTATATTGAATAACGAAAAGAACTAGAATTGTTTGATAAAGTAAATCAACCATTGTCCAACACACTGAACAGCTGCAAAAAGTTATTTGACATAACCGGTCTTGAGCTTCAGATATTCAATGTCACTATATAGCTATAGGAGTCCAAAACAAAAAATAGATATTCTCATATTGATTCAGTTGACGCTCTCAAGTAACAGATATTGTAACTAATTTTACATTATACCCAAAATGATCACACATGAAGAACCATTACCTACGCGATGTTAGTAGGATTTTGTGACTTCATCATATGGCGCTTCAAGCATTCCTATGTAACCTTGCCCGAAAGCCTTTTTAATAAATAGTTTGAATTAGCATGTTTTTTTCTGCAATACTACGTGTCATGTGGCCTTTAAAATTAGCGTTAATCTGAACGTTAAATATTGTTATTGTCATTTAGTTTTTGCAATTCATCAAATTTTAATCGTAATAAGTAGGGCAAGTGAAAAAATCGTATACTTATAATATCATTTGTCTTCGGCCTTGCTATACTTACAGATGAGTGGCTGTCTTACCCTTGCATACATCATGGTGATGATGTCACTCTATTATGTAAATAGTAGATTGTCTTTTTACAGTCTAAGTGAACCTAGCCTCAATATTATCCGTTTCACTCCTATACTGAGTCTAGTAGAGGGTCGCGTCAGCCCACCTTTCTGCGACCTATGACCCTCCAACGTTGTACGTGTGAAAGCAGACTATTGTGGCTTGGTAAACTGGGTTCTGATTAGTCAATTCGATACGTGGGCTGACGCGACCTTCTATTAGACCTTTCTAGACTCAGCATAGGAGTGAAACGGATAATATTGAGGCTAGGTTTACTTAGACTGTTTTTTTAATAAGAATCCGCAGCTCATTGACTATCTTTAACCAGAGGACGTTATATGTTTTTGTTATAAGGAGTCCACCCAATTGCTTGAAAAATGACACATAAAAAAACTGAAAACTTTTGGAAGAACGAAAAGAAAAAAAAAGAACAGCAAACAACGCGCGCCTGGCCTATAGTTCTGTCCAGTATCCGATGATCGAGGACCGATATCTGCGTTTCTTTGTAAATTTAGGAAATAAATGTAAATTTACAAAAAGACCGTTCTTATTTCGTGAAGTCATACATGGATTAAGATGGTGTATGCATTACATGTTCGGGCTCGTTTATAATTTTCGCGAATACACTTAGCTTCATGAATTCCCCATTACATAACCCGATCCTTACTCTAAAAACCAGTAACCGTTGTATTTGATTGTGAAACGCTTAACATTTGATCACTCCAAATTGAATAAACAAATATCTAATGTTAAATCGGGTGTATGGGAGAGCGGATTATCCATTGTATAATGACGAGTTAGAAGATGTTAGATCATTTCAAACTGACCGGCTCAACTTAAAGACTTAATGACAAGGCAGTTACAGGCGGACTGTATTTATACGGTTTTACGAAACTTTGAGTGTGTTTCCAATGCTGAAAACTAATCGGTTATTATTTAAGAGCGGTTTCGGTTTAGAAGAATCTTATAAGATGAATGTTGTGATCCGGGTTTTCTTCATAAAAGTATAAATCAAAACAACCGTTGATCGTAGCTCAGAGGTCAAGACGGGACTTCATTATTTGCTGAAATCCTCTTTGACAGCATATTCAATACATGAACACATACAAACATGACGTTATTTATTATTGACAACTCAAACCAGGATTCAAAAGTTCCGATAGCCTCATAGACTGGGGCTTTATGAATTAAATTTATATGCCGTATGTTTACTACTACTATTTTGGTAGACGCATTGATCATGTTCATCTAATTGGCGCCATCCTCTGTCCAAATTCTTCTTTCTTTCCGGAAGGAAAATGTGTCTTTCTAAAGAGTTTCTTTGATAACATGTACAGTTGAACAAACAGCGCATTGCATCCATTCAAATGGATAAAGTGATGTTACAAAATACAAGGGCAGCTTATTGATTTTACCTCAAAATTAATTACGAATTTGAAATACAACTGTTTACATTAAAATCCTCACTTGATTTCACAAGTGTGTAATGATGTTTCGAAAGGTCAAATTTCGTATTTCAGACAGCGGAAAATTTAAACATGCTTGATGAATCGATAAATAAACGACCAAGCTTCATCGGGTAAAGTTAATAGGTTACATATAAAAACAGTTTCATTCTTAATAAGTTAATCCGGTTTTATATGAAATAACAAACAGAGAAAGGGCAGTTGATCGACAGCTAGCATGCAGAGAAATGACTTCCAGTCAGATTACCGCCGCGTCAGCGATAGCGTACCACACGTGTCTTTCAAGCCTATATACCCGTAAGCAGTTTTCAAACCGTTCACGCTCAACTTAACAGGAGTAGTGACCCAAGTACTTATCGAAGATCACGTGATGGTCTTACACATGCCTCTTTTCCATGTGTGACCAATTCCCCGCCTGACGCCTCTCGGCTTATCGGCCGCACCTGCACTGCCTTGCTGCTGAACACGAACAGTGAATACCGCCAGCGAGTTAGCAAGCCTTCCATAGCTTCTAGTCAGGTGTTCAGCTTACGCTACTGAACAACTGGGCGCTTGCCCTCCCTGCACGAGATTAAGGTATTGGAAAAAAGTTCCCTTAGTATCATTCGATTGCGTAAGTTGGAAGAATATTCGGTGTCCGTGGCATATTCTAAATTGGATTCTCAATAATTACATTCGGCATTGATCGGGTAGAAGACATTCGGAAAGTCATTGATGTTTCTTTTGAATCCGTCTTCGTTGTTGGATGGTAGCATTACTCAAGTTTTATTTGTTTTTCAGATTGCCAAGTTCATTACATGATGTCACTTTCAATAACTTGATATTATCGGATGTTGAGTGCAAACCTATACTGAAGACAATGTCTATTACATTAAGTGAGATTTCAGCAAGTGGATATTATAAGAGACGAGTGGGATGCATAGCATTGATTGGCAGTTAGACGGGCAGCTTATGGCGCGGACGGACCCTTCTCTGGTGAGTGGTGTGTATTTCGTTTGATTTCTTGTCAATTTCGATTGTAATTAAGACGTAAATTGCTTTTGCCAACATATCGGTTCTGTTTCTGGTACTCAATCATATCCACACAGAGTTATCATCAATACATTCTCCAACATCTTGTAATGGAGTGGTCAGAGTTACTCAAAATCTTCCAAGTCTCTTTTGACGTCAATTAGTTAGATTTTTTCTCTGATATGGGAAATGTAAGCTCATTGTCAAAGACTCCTTAGTACTAATTAAGACATATACTTGTAGTGTTGTAGTGTTTTATCTAATGACAATTAAGCATCAGTGTATAATTCTTCATAGATTGCAGTTTGCGTTTTAGCAATTGGTATATTTATGTAATTGACTATGTCATATACTAAACTGAAAGTATGTTGTGTCAAGAACAAGCTGTATAAATTATTCAACTGCAAGTTAGAATTTCAGGTTATCAGTATAACAGTAACGCTACCGAGAAGAACCAACATTTCATATATTGATTACATAATTAATTCATGAGTTTCTTGGAAGAAAATTGAAAGAGTTTCCAACCATTGTGGTTTGTGTTACGGCAATTAAGGTTCTAATTAGGATTTTCTTGTTTTTGTTTAAGATCCTGTGATTACACCAACTAACTAATTAAAAGTCCTTTATGGACATCTATTGGGTCTGAGTTTCTGAAGCCCCCTTGGTATTAACATTTAACGTTCAACAATAATAAAGGAATAGTAGTTACGGCTATCAGAGCACTTGGAACTTCGAAAATGTAGGCCATAGCAATCCAAAAGAACATATTAGGGACAGTCTTTTTGGCGTATTTTTGTCGAAACGAAATCACAAAAATACATGTTTTTTCATGATCTTTCACTTTATTTCAAATATGTTGATCAAGAATTAAGTGTATTATTCAACAAAGAAAAACGTTGTAAAATGAAGCCAATCATCGGAGCTACAAACGTGGAATGCGTTAGGTCGACACAATATTGATGTACCTGATACTGAACTATTTACGAATGATTAGTAAATATGTTCCTCTTCTATCAAGAATTAGTTTTTAATTTTGTTTCTGAATTAGCTTCATAAAGCACATTTGTTTTCTCGCAGTCCTAAAAATTCCAAGATGGCGAATGAAAGCCAATTTAGCCGATAGATAGTGTTTCACTTTATTTAACGGTTTACAGACAACTTGATTACTTCGAATGGGAAAATGGTAATTAATCATGAGCGTTTTAATGTTAATTTGAATGTTTCTCATCGTAATCTTTTCTAATGTCTTTTTATAATCATTTGAGAATTATTTCTGAATTCGGTCACAAATTCTTTGCCAAATAGATTCCACTGATACATGTAGATGGCACTATATATATAATATCATTATTAATGTTAATGGAGATAATCATGTTTCATTCTTAATAAGAATGCATTAGATTTCCTCTTTAACCATGAAAATGAATGTTACCCAGTACAAAATTTAAAATCATGTATAAAATAAAACTATATTAATCAATAAATCAATCCTCCATCTAATAGACACGAAACATGACGGTTTACTTTTCGGGTTTTTATCTGTGACCCATAGCTCAAAGGGAGGGCTGTTTCAGTCTACATGAAACTTGATTAGTGTTAATCAAAGGTTAAAATAGAGTCTTAAAGCACTGGTGCACGCTATATAACAATGCAACAAAGTTGGCATCATGCCTGACATTAGTCTAGACTCCTAACTAGGTCTGGAGTCCGAGTAACATGCTTAATTATAGTTTTTTCTAATGTGACATCAGTGGTGTCTTCATTAGAAATTCAACCACAAAATAAACCAATGAGTTGAAGATAACATTTGGAAGATAGATTTGGTTTTTACGAATGAAAATAACCAATAATTCAACTGTGGAATAATTTTGTCGAGATACATATATTTAAACGTCATCTCTGACGACATGATGCCCAAGATCAAAGAAAAGGGGTTTCTTGTTCTTTGTCAGTAATCTGACAAATTGAAAAGTTGTCTAACTTTACTTTTCCTTGAGACAGTATACGAATATTCTCTAAAAATGAAGATTGTTTGAATAATATGTACGGTACTATTAGTACTAGAAGAAAAAGACATTAATCTTTCTCTTGCTGAATACGTTTTTCTAAAAAGAAACACTGATTGGGGGGATTAAATGTTAATGATTAATCGAAATACCTAATGAAAGATGTATTTGATGTATGTTTCTGTTTCCTTCATCTGAAACACAGCCTAGAGATAAACGGTTCAGGTTTCAGGACAGAAGCCATGCTTTGAATGACTTGGAATCCATGTTTCAAAATATTTTGAGGCTAAACAGTACCTTAGGCCTTAGGAGACCTCACGTGTAATTAGATTCGGTAACGAGGAACGTGATAGCTATGAACGATAATGAAAGTTTTGAATACTATAAAACCGGCATTGGTCCTTGTTTATTATAGCCTCTAAATCTTTGTAAATAGCATAACCAAATAGTTGATTTAAAGTGAAGGAGTGTCCGTGCCGTATTAACAATGATTTGTTTTTAAAATAGAATTGAAGAAGGGCTGGTAATAGCTAGGATTTTAATTGAATACGAATGTTCAAGGTGATCTCACATTTCAGATGATGTACTAACATTTCCTTATTTACTCACAGGTTTCTTTGAGGGACTAAAATCATTGGGATGTTCTTACTGTTAGCAGTTAAAGTTTAAGAGACATTAAAGAACTTACGAAAACATTGATAACTTTTAATAATCTAAAGACTATGTAAGTACAATTCTAAAACGAAAGTACTTCATTAAATTAAGCTACGCGAATCCATTTGACTTTCCTCATATGAAAAAAAGGTGCTCACATAAAACTGGCAGCTACTTAGTTTGACTCGATACTTTCGTCTACAAATATACGCACTATTAGGTTGAGTCGTGAGATGTGTGGTCATAAGAAGACACTACATGTGACATAACTAATATAATTTGGAAATTTTTAAAAAGGCCAAATATAAAACATGGGTATAAATATCCTACTTCCCATTTAGAGTGATATATGTAAAGCTAGTTTATTTTACCATTCATTTTGGCGATTCTAATATGATTTATCCACTTGCAAATAACCCATAACATATCTTACTAAAGTATATGATAATCTTTATAAATATTTATAGAACATTACCCTTACCCTTAACTTAAACATGCTTGATGAATCGATAAATGAACGACCAAGCTTCATCGGGTAAAGTTAATTTGGAATTAGTTTAAAAAGGCCAAATATAAAACAACATGGGTTTAAATATCCTACTTCCCATTTAAGGGATACATGTAAAGCTTGTTTATTTTACCATAATTCATTTTGGCGATTCTAATATGATTATCCAATTGCAAATAACCAATAACATATTTTACTAAAGTATATGATAACCTTTATAAATATTTATAGAACATTACCCTAACGTTTATACATGTAACATAGTTCCAAACCACAAGGGACCATTATTTGTACGATCCAATGTAGGTGATCAGACATTCATACTAAGTGTCAATATTATCAGAACATATTTTCCAATTCCCTACTCAGCGTGTACATTTCGCATCAGATTGCTATTTTTATTAGATGCATCGGGTGGTCTCGTAATGTAATCAAATACCCCAAATAGTATCCCGAATCCCTGTAAGTAGATAGGTAATCTCAGAAACAGAAAGACATTACATATTACTCCGCCTTCCGTGAGTACACAAGCGTCTGTTGATGGGTCGATATACTACTCATAAGTATAAAAGATACATTCTCTCCCTACAAAGGCAGATTAAGTCATGAAGTGTTGATCGAGCCTCTGTTCTTGCTAGACAAAATCCGTTGGTGCTGGCAGTTGTCTCTTGGCGGAAATATTTGAATCCAAATTTCAATCCATTTGAATGTTTTCGTAAATGACAACGCTTCTCGCATGGAAAGGATTGTACATGTCACAATGCCTTCCCATGATTCAGTGTCGAAAATGATGATTTTAGATCAGTGTCGCTGAATCAGGTATCTCCATTTCTTGGCGTATGTCTTAAACAGAGGCTCGATCAATGTTTCATGGTAAATCTGCTATATCAGTATTTCATATCTGTGTTAAACTATCATTTGTCATAACTAAAGGGATGTAACTCTAGTGCGATAAAGCGAAGGTACACTATCGCACTAGAGTTACGTCCCTTTACTTTTGAGAGTTGTTCTCCTGTTCCCAACAGATCGACTACACAAACCTGAAAGTGTGAATTACCTTTAGTCTACTCTACATACAAATAAGTAGTATATTGACCCATCAATTTAAAATAGGTGATTGTGCTTCAACAGTTCGATTGAAAACATGCCAAACGCGCCATCTTGCATTTATTTATTACTACATACTTTTACTTACATTACTGGCCATTTCAAAATTAACAAAAAACTATCATGTTTTTTGTCTGCAAGTGTGTAAGCATAAGAGTAATGAGGTGCTCTGGTGATGTTCTTTGATACAAGACGGTGGAATGTGTGTTGTTGACGTCATACGGAGTGGTTTAATGAGTTTGCAAGGTTATTATCTTCATATAAAATCAAGGAGTAATGGACATTGGTTTAACCCATTTTCAAAGTTCAAAACACAGTATGTCGTATTCCATCAAGTTAAAATTAAATCAAGGTAGCTATTCAGTTATAATAATCGAATGAGCGAAACACAATGTTGTAGGATTAACTGACAACTTTCATTAAGTTTGATAGTAGGTGCCCAATCCTTTCATTTGAATGTTTTTTATCGAATGAAATGACAATTTGCCTTGTCTGAGTCTCTAGAGTCAAACTGTATCATGTTGCAGTCCTTTACTTATTTTAAGTCTTCTGTTGTATTTGACATAACATTCCAAATGTTTATATACCGCTTGTGTATGTTACAGATGCGTACGTAAAGTTTGTTCACTTTCCGAAGGAACTAATGTAAATCAACCATGATATAACATATTATTATCTCGTACGATACGTCGAAATTTGCCATGATGAAAAAGATAAAGGGGTCAACATTTTGATATTACGATTTTCTTTGATCTTGATTTAAACATTCCATATCAACTCCATTGGAATAAAATCAGCAAAATTACATTGACTTGGTATTAAGGAATATAAATAACCTGTGCTTAAAGTAGCGAAAAGTAAAAAGTAAAGTTTTACAAATTTGACCTCTGGTCACTTAAATGAACTGCCAAAAATGTTACCGTTAACAGTTACATGTAGTACATTGATTTTTTTGTATGACATCCAAATATAATAACGTACTATGAATGTAAACCTCTGTTGTAAAATTTAAACATTTTCCGTTTCGTTTTCGCAATGTTACGACTCAAAGTCATTACATTACATTTACATTTGCACGATGAAACGCAGGTATGTCAACAGACTTAAGATAGGTAAGACACGCAGAAATGTAGACTTTAGTTGATACATATTTCGATGTGGCATTTTACAAAACTAACCATGACATATTAGATAAAGTACGATCATATAAGGTCATTCCCATCAGTAAAGGGAACTTATCATTATTTATACTGTGCATATTTTAAAACGGTAAATCCTTTATTATTACTTGCTGAACACAGCATATTAAAGTTCTAATTCTGCCTTCCCTAGATAGAAGTAATTACAACTCTCCAATCCAAAGTAATACCTTTCTTGTTCATTGATTGTATAAGCCATTCCGATCCCATTAAGCGGAACTTTATTTAGGATAATAATATGGCCGTCGTAGTTGGTAATGGACACATACTGGAGGCGTATTGCCAACCCATTCGAAATGACCAAGTGACCAACATTTACTCAGAACTTCCCACGATTCGCGAATGACATCGATTCCTTTCACTATCGCGCGTCCATAGCAGTCAACAGAGAATCCAGGGATCTCACTATCTTCCTTTTATATTTAAAGGGGCAGTAGCACGTTTTTTGACAATTTTATATTCAAAATTGTTCACTGATAATTGTTAGTTTATTCTAAATGTATTATTTTGACAGTGTCAAGATTCTCATTACACAAGCCAATCCTTCATAGTCAGAGGACAAAGTGTCTAGATTCACATAAACTCCATTGGCGGCCATTTTGTGTGAACACCTTTAAACCATATTGTGTAAGAAAAATTAATTGCATGGCTAAACTTTAAGTTATATATTTGAATTATTACTGCTCCATGTAGTTTAAATACATTGTGTTTCAATTGGAACTATAAATTTTCATTTTCCTGACATAACCTTATAATTTCCCTGAAAACGTGCTACTGCCCATTTAAAACAAATGGATTGTCACAAAAGTGTGTATTCGTAGTAGTGAAACTCTCCCTCATTCTTCTCCTTCACCCAATTAAATTTGTTAATCTCATATTCAATGCAAAGTATACCTTTAAACCAAGACATTAGATCGAATATACAATGGATGCACTTTTACAGATATTAAAGTGTTTGATTAAAGGGAAAGTTCTATCGGGGTATTTTATTGTGGAAACGAAATTCAAGAGGACGAAGTGATGCCTTCTATCTTATGTCAAATTGTTGATTCTAGAACAACTAAAATGTTACCTTTGCAAAGTTAACATATATGAAAATAAATGTGACATAATCGCGTAATAATCATTTTTAAGTACAAACAGGGCAGTACTCTTAAATTTTGTTTCCACAAAATTACCCCGATAGGACTGTCTCTTTAAACATTTCAATAGAAGTAGAAGCATTCCTTGTATCTATGATTTATACTGCAAGCCGTTCTAGAAGGAATAAAGAGCGTTAAAACCAAATAAAAAATCATCAATTGTCAATTACTGATGAGCGGGCCTTTCGACCGGTAAGATTAAATAACTAAACCAAAATATAACATATATCTTTAGTTGTCATTTAATGCAAATTGCTTATTTTAAGATATAGACTGAATATTGCTGGCGTTAATCATCATGATATTTTACCAGATAGATTGCTCGACTAAGTCACTTTGTAATTATAGTATTCCAACGATGTAATCCGGAATCATTCCTTAATTAAGGCGTTAAATGTTCCTCTGAAATAAAGCTATCGATGAATCGTTCGGTGTGTTATAAATCAACATTTAATCGCCATTTAATGCAAAATTTTATTTAAAATAAAGCTTCTGCAAATCCTTATAATTTGCAAGGATCTTTACAGTTCCGAAGAATTGAAACCCCCTGTAAACGATTTATTTGATGGTTTTCAAATTGTTAATGTGGTATTAAATGCAATGTGGGATAGTGACATTTTCAAATTAAAATGTTAGTTGGCGTTCAAAGTAATATTTCCTAAAGGTATCGCATATATCATTGTACACAATTTGCTCAAAGCTTAATGCGATTCCTGCTAGATTTTGCTTCTCGAAGGAACCTTCTGATATAGATCACCCTTTATAAAAATCCATTGACAGAAAACGGCATTGGAATTACTTACATACATGTAGATACAGTTGTGCGTACATGATTTTGATAGAGCTTGGTTAATTTTGAAGCGTACATTACCCTTTATCCCCTTCTCTGTACCCTGACCATTCGTTTACATTGAAATACTCTACCCTGCAAAAGAAATGTGGTGGTGATTTTAACCAAACTCGCTTAATACTTGGAGTGAAGAGTGATAATGTTTAACCAATAACTCAGAGTACATGGAAAGAAGGGATCAAGTTATTGATGAACCATGGGTTCGCAGGTACTCTCAACTGTCTCCTTCTGTTTACATTGTTCACACAAGACTTGACTTGACGCCCATTCACACGAGCATATCAAGGACCTCAATCCCACCAGCCTCTAGGGGATCGCCCTGCACTTGCTTCCTTCATCAACATGTGTTGGGAATGTAGCATTTGTTTAATGAAACAAAAGGAAATCATTAGCTGGCGACGGGTGTTTGGTATAATTTCATGCTTGGGGAAGCCAGGGTCTGAGCAACTATTGGCTATATGTCCAGCACTATAAGAGCTACGTTTTATTAATCACACATATCCGGACCCATCTCCATCGAACGTGCCTATTTCAAAGCCATGTTGAGAAGTCTTAAATCGATGCTATTGATGTTGATGTGACCTTATACCGAAGTAATCCAGGCACAGCTAATTTTGCAAGTCATGGTCATTGGCGCTTTGGTATTAAGGAAGGTGTAAATACAGAATTAGTGATGTGAGGTGTTCAGGCAAGACAGTAGAGATTTTCTGCATGTTAATGTTTAAACACGTACTGGGACTCCTAACTTCCTTCTGACTTGGAGAACCCTTGCAGCTAGACGGAATCAGACAAACGAATATAAAATAGTCCATTCTGAGTTGAGAGTCAATCAACAATTCAGCTCTTATAAGAGGGTAAGACAAACCTACATAAACTTCCGGACGATTTATATTCAAATGTGAATGATTTAAAAAAAGAATAAACTTAATAAGTTAAGACCCAATAAAATTAATAATTAACGGTTTTTAGATTCGCAACCATTGTTGATTTTTGTTGTATTCGAAAATGAATTAACATTAAGTTTTTGGAAGAGAGTAATATAGACGTGCATGTACTTTGAAAAGAGTTTCATTTTATTGATAAAAAATTTTTTTCAAATGAAACGAAGCATAATTTGTGTGTTATGCTGCGTGCTAACATCTGAACAGTAAATGCTATATGATTACTCTCACGCAAACACTGTCTTTTAAATAATGTCAATTTGAGACAGGAGATAATTTTATGTTTGATGCCAGTTTTATCGATAAACGAAATTCATAATGAATCTGCCAATAAGTACATTTCGTGAATTGCAGAACCTAATCATGTATGTATATAAATGAGGTTTGGCACGAAGATGTACGCAGATAGTTTATTCGCGATTTTTTTCTATGTGAAACAAGCAGTAATTATTCTATTATACTGGTTTGAAAACACAAGAACCTATTGCAGTGTTCTAGAATTATGACACATAGAAACAAATGTTAATCTGCCCTATCATAAATTTATATGTAAAGGAAATTAAATTACGTAAGAAATGCGTGTTGTAATCATAATCAACTAAACGTCCATATAAACTTAACTAAAGAAGACGAGTTAGAGTGATTCATTCTTGCATACTTGCAACAAATAAATGTTTGCGTTGCAGGTCTTCAATTAATGGATTAACATTGGTAGTTTTATTATCGCATATAATTATTTTCTTTTCCATTTAAGTCAAGAAGGCACTAGCCAGTGCACTTACCACATGCAACATGGCGGTTCTGCTGGTTTATGTGTATTATAGAGGCAGTTAAACAGTAGCACAGATACAGAGAGTGCATTCAGACACACTAAAGCTGGTGTTAAATCTGAAGAATGGGCAGCTGGGCAACTTACCCTGAGAGTATACTATTAAGAGGTTTCGTCCGGAAAGAAAAACTAGATGCATATCAGACCCAATTCAGATAATATATCTCTCCCCTTTATGCATTTGTCCTAGAATACATGAAATATTCATCATCCAGTAGGTAAATTATTTTTCTCCGTAATATGCTATGAATATTTGTTTTACTCTATGATTTCCTGTTTTATTGTTACAGATACGCTGTGAGCGAGCTATAATACTATGATTCATTGTAAATGAAGTGCCAACTACGTGATGACATGAACTAGTTAAATCCAGTAATGGGCAAATGCCCTGTTCTTGGGGATTGGCTTACATAGAATGCGGAAGACCAATACTGTTAATTTACGACTTGATTACATTTTTATCCACTTAGATAAGGAATATGATACGCCTTTACCAAAATCACGTTGCATTTATTGTATTTTCCCCTTTAAAGGTATATGTAAAGACTTAGTGTAACTCCATACATTAACCACAGAAAACGACCCATCAATCGAGGCTGTTCTAACTTTCCGTGTCTGTGGATCGTATATTTTATCAGTTCATTATCTAAGCATGGAAAGAAAGCCTTCCTTTCAAATCAATACGTGTGATTAATCCATCATGGACTTCGCGCACAATGGATGTGCAGTTTCCAGACCATTAGTGCATCTTTACTATATTAATCTGACGCTGATGTCTTTATTAAGAAATTGAAATTATCAACTGCCGATTTTTAGAATTAGTTTGAATCATTCTCAGTGCTTTGGGGATGTTTATTGTACGATAAGAACAGCAGGTTCAAAGAGATCAAGTAATTTGATGCTATTCACCATGAACTTTAGACGAAGAATTCGGTCTCTCCAATGATGTAGCCAAATCGAATTTGTATGCATTATACTGCATTGAAATCATACAATTTAAAAACTGATTTGATATAATGCCTTGTGAATGAACTTTTTCTCAGTATAGCTTTTTCATTTCGTTTTCTCAAATTTACAAATTTATTAAGTTGAAAGTTCCTAAATAAAGTGAAAATTAAAAGGGGGTTATTTCAATATCTTTGGGTCTGCGTTGATCTGGTTCTTTTCATTTATATTCTCATAACGTTAACAAAAATATCTTCTTACATTCGGATAAAAACAGAAGTTTTCCAAACGTGAGTGCATTTCAGAGACAAAACTCCAAGTCTCAATCAACTTTCCGATTCAAACTGTATGATTGAAGCCGTAATTTTATTAAAATTCTTTTTCCCCTTTAAGACAAATCAAATATTCCTCGACCATCTTCAATTTAATGGCGGTTTATTGCAAGCAACGTTGCGTGAGACCTGCCACCGATACATAAAACTTGATCACATGGCATATCTCTCATGTATCAAGAGCGATGTCGATCCTTCCAGACCATTTCTTTGAAGTAGGTTCTTTAATACTGCGAATCCAATTTTACAGATTTATTTCTGACCGAGTTCTCCAAGATTTGTTTTGTGCACATCAAATATTCTTATTCAAAGCCCTTTCTTTTCAAATTAGTTTCAGAAATAAATGCGCTATCGATCGACATGGCACTGTTAAAATCTTCAAATGAGAAGTCTTCCAAGTAATGTTCAATTTCAATTTCTTCTAAACAATGCATTCTCTCAAACAAAGGTAAGCAGTAATAGTGAAAATGTACGAAGTCAGCAACAAAATAATCGACAAAAGTATTGATCTTAACTAAGTACAGTTGTCGAAATTTCAAAATCGTGTATAATTGCCATTATGCTTCACCATACTTCAATTAATTCAACTTCTGAAAGACATTTTGTACAATCTGTAAAGAATAAGGTTTGGTTGGAAGGTTAAAACTATAGTGTCATTAAAGAAAGTACTAATAATAAACACTTTAGGTCAATCATCAATAACCATAAAGAGCTGCATTATATATTGATACATACGATATTCTACTTTTCTTAACAAACAATTTGGCAATAAGAAGATATTTGTGTATCAATCATGGAAAGTTAATCCACGAAGCCATTAAATCACTTATTCCCTCACTCAAAAGCTTCAGTCACTTGGGATTTATGTCTGTATACAGAGGTCACCTAGATTATCGAATCTGATCATCTTTATTGTCCCTTCTGCCAAGCCATTAAGTAGACTGGTTGTTACCTAAGTAGTCTGACAAGGTCAAACAGCATGGCCAGTCTTGTGAGATGATAACTATTGTTGACGAAAGAGGACTCTTTTGATGTTATAGGTCACATATGATGTCTTCTGTTGTGTCTCAGCCTCCTGTCGACCCTGTAATGAAATGATTGTTTAGAAGGCAAGTCTTTTTGAAGTTTTCGTAAATCATGTTCTAGTTAGTTATGGCTGAAATGTCATGACAGGAGTTAGTATTGGACATATGTTTTACTTATACCTTAGGTAAAGCATTGGAACTGGGCATCAATCTTTTGAATTTACAATACCTTACTTTTTTCAGTTATGAACATTACAGTAGGTATTATTACTTACATATGATCTCAGAGGGGCATGCGTTTTTCAGTGTTTTAACTTCTTATTAACAGTATATGTGCGTGTATTCAATAATCTATGTATTTCATGGTTTGTTATTTTATTGTTATCGTATATTTTATCAATTAATGTTCCGGATGAGGCATAATCCTTCAATTTCAACAACAAAATAATTATGTGTCTCTTTTTTTGTCAAGTTTAAAATCTTTGTTTGTTCTTCTTTGTGAATGAACTTGCTTTTACACAATCTTTTCATGTTACGATTTGCTGGCACACATCCTGAAACAGCTAAATGTAGTTTACCGTTAATGAGATAATTATAAATTATGCGCATATTGTAACCGCAGTTGTCGTGATATTGTACACTAATTTAACGATCAAATGTGACTATTATTTGCGTGCGGAAATGTAAATCCCTGATCACCGGAGTTCCCAGGAGGGAGGAATACATTAAACTCCATGCTACAATCATTAAGCTATCAGTCCACTATTGACCACCGTCCCGGGTTACTGTGCTAACTCGTACAGAAGTACTCCTCCGCTTTCTTCTCAGCACTTCTAATTTTCATTTCCGTCCAAGTCAACTTGTCTTGTTGACAAAACATAACCAAATGTCTCCTTGTCTCTGTCGTGGCGTCACATGGGCGTCTTAATTGATTTGAAATCTGATAATCTATATAGGTTCAATATTGTCGTGTCTTCAGCGCAGGCCGCCTCCTTATAGGGTTTGCAATGTACATACAGCTTAACAGCTTTAATGCTGTCAGTAAATTCTTATGGATTTTAGATTACCGTCATATGGTCTAGTGCCCATATTTGATTGGGCTTTTGAAACTAGGCATGCTACTATTGTCATGAGTGATATGCATGTCTTGGCGTTTTGTTAATGTTCCTGGTCTTGTCACAGAAGATTATGCAATCATTTCGAAAGAATGACTGAATTATGAATCGACGCTTATGATGATGGTATGAGTCAATTATCTGCCCATTTATCGTTTATAGGTGAGATAACGTGAACAAAGTCATGTGGGAGAATGTTTCAGTGACGGTGTATGTCCTGCGTTCCAATGCATATGTTCTGTATGAGCATTATGCACAATGAGATTTTGCTATTAGTGATTACACATTCGTTGTGCGTTTGCACGAGTCAAATTCAAGGAGTGTCATTAACTTCTTTCTCCCTTTCTCCAGTTCATCAGTATAACTCTATGTGGCTAAATACAAAATAATATTAATCAATTATCTTTATACCTCAAAAAACCGTTGAACAAAAGATTTAAGTACGTAAATGTTAAAGTCCGAGTAACTTTCCATTCCTTGAAAATAATGGGAGAAGAGTTAATTAAATCAATATTTGAAGTACAGCCACATGTTTGTCCATCTAACAACTTAAAATTCCATTGTTAACTTTCTCATTTAGATTATAAACTGCTTGTCAACTCTTTGTTGATGAAGGTATGGGAGTATCATCACAGCAGTGGAATCGTCACAGGTATATTTAGAAAAAAGCCTTAAACAACCTGCTTTCGTTTGGAAAATTTCCTTATGAAATTGACGACGTGGGTGCCATTTTGTGATCTTCTAAACTTGGAAGATGATCTATAACGAAAAGCACAACAGAAGGGAATTCAAGGGGGTCGAATGTCCGATTGTGTATATCCGCACTAGGTTGACTATTCTAGATTAAGTGTCCATGGGTAGGGGTACGGCATTGTATCACACTTTATCATATAATGGAGGGTGTTATCGATGCAATAAAGCTATCTGATAAACTTGGTATCCGATTGCCTCAAAATCTGATAAAGATGCAAATTAGGTCAAAACACGAACTATTTTCTCAAAACTCCATGCATGCCATGCGAGTCCTAAAACGGTCACTAACCATTGATAACGTCGTCGGGAGTTTTCAGGTTTTGTGTTTCTAACTTTCTATCGAATAAAATATCGTACAAAATCCGTCAGGGTAAACTTATCACGCATTCATATTTTAGAAATCATAGCTTAATTATCCAAGCATTTCAAGTTGTTTTCATCGTTGGTTTAAAAAATATATATGCAGCTAACAATATCGACTATCGAAAAAAAAATGTGCTTCTATTTTCGTGAATAACATAGGCATAGATCGCTTTGACCTTGTCGGTTACCAACTTATCAACAAAAACAAATCATATTCTAGTGGTAGTACAGATTATCTAGTAGCGGAGTAACAAACGCAACAACCTCACCTTCGCAAATAGTCGGCGTTTGGTCTAAGGATACCGTAACTGAACTGGCGTAACAACAATGACAATGCAGCTTTTCAAAATGCAGTTAGAGTTACTTCCCCTGTTGTAGCGACGTTGACAAGTGGTTCTTACACATTTTGTGTTATAAAAAGATACAATGTTTACTCGTGCACTCGGAATCAGACTGAAAATGTCGATAGATAGTAGAAGACGTTTCTAACACTGTGAAAAAAAACATTTCATGAAGGAATATTTCTAGACTGTTCACAACTATACATTGCCGACAATATGACCTTCACCTTGCTTTATTGTGAAAGCAATTACTCCGCGAAATCTAGGTCAAACATATTTTTAGAAGGAATCATATTTTCGTTTAAACCCGTTTATTTCTAAATGACATTATATGATAAAGAAATTATTAACCTCGTGTGTTTCCGTATCATTAATATCATATAATAGGAATAAAAATATATATGTATTATGCTCGCCAAAGGCTCGCATAATACAATTTTTATTCCTATTATATGATATTAATGATACGGAAACACACTCAGTTAATAATCTCTATATACCGTATACTGCTTTTTCGCCTTGACTTTATATTTCTGCGATATGATACTTCGGATGTGCAGTACGAGATCAGAGGCTTCTTGGAAGCAGTTATGTAACCAACAAAGGCAAACATGCACACTGTTGACGATTGAATATTATTTTCGACGCATAGGAGCAGCAATTCAACGCTCTTATTCATGAAATGATAGATTTTTCCTTTAAACGACTTCCCTGTTATCGCTGATTAGACAGTTGAAGACACTGAGCGACATCACTCATATCGGCACATTGAAAGAACTAATCATGCACAATGTTCGAAAAAAGATGACTACAAAAAGGCGAAACGGACAATTACAATTCAGGTTGCAGTTTTTTTAATAAATTTGAACCTGAAGCGATTAATTTTACAAAACAGAAAGGTAACTTTAGTAAGGTACTACTGAATGACAATGAGTTACAAACACTAGGCTGTAATTCAAGTGGTATATATTTTAAATTGGAAAACGATGTTTACCACATTCTTTCTTCGTGTGAATTAAAGACAATTCACAAGAGCTATGCTCTAAAATACATCTTTGTTATGTTTCAAGATCTAAACAACTTAAGATACAGCTTTTTCTACAGCAATTTTAACTTATATAAGTATAGCATATATTTTATTACTTTTTGACTCAAAATCAGGACGGCCTTAAAGTTCTTTGTGTCGTCTTCTTTAGATGGTCTTAGCGAGTGGTGAATATGAATATTGAACATGGGAGCATCAAAATCTAAAGTTTCAATCACATAAAATATAATAAAATGCATGTTAACAAAGTCATTATTCTGTCATTGTAATGGAGATACAATATGCTGAAATGGAATGTTCATAACCTCAAATGGTTAACATCAATGACATATATTTAAAAGGTTGTCTCTGGATGAAAGACAATCAATTAATGGCTGAATCAATAGCCATCCGGAAGCTCGGGCAGTGTAGTCTCCATAGAGTGATTTGAAAATTGAGTGCTTCCATTTAAAATCTTTTTTAAAATACTTTTTCTTTAAACAAATGTCAACCTTCAAATGTCAAGTCATTTATCGTAAGGTTGCAGTGACAAAATCCATTTTTTGATTCTTACGTACTTATTCCTCTATGACTTGGTGTGTTAGAATATAAAAGTGTTTAACACTCGTTTGCAAAGAGCAAAGTGATAGAAAATCCCTTTGGGTTATTTGACACATCCATACAACCTAGACTAGATATTGGATGTAAATGCTATAGGGGTTTTATAGATTTGGAGGAAAGTGACCCTTACGAGAATCCACGAGAAGATGAGGCAGAGCTTTACTTTCATCATATGGTTAAGAGGGATTCGATTATGAGGGTCGGGGGGAGTGGAGGACCCTTGAATGTCGCATCCAGACACGACTGAAGCGATCTACAGCGAGAGCTTCTTGTCCGGGAGAGGTGCATCGTATGAATTTATTGACATCTGCGAACGCTTTGGGGGAGACTGGAATCGAAGCTTGATGGGGGACAATGTGCTGAATATTGATGGGGTGAAATTTTGAGTGACGAGAGGGGTCATTACTTCGCGGAAATGAGGTTGGGAGATTACCTGGAGTGGTTTTCTATAGTAAGTACATACTTATGCTAGTGTTATTATAGTCATCAGTTTCTTAACAGGACAGAATTGCTGTAATTTTCGTCCATGGGAAGCAAAACATGAAATATATCATATTTTTGTCTGCAGTGCAGATATACTTGCAGATAGGTTTTTATTATATACGTTCAAGCATCTCATATATTATTGTTGCTTTTGTTGTGTTCAGAATTTGAAAAGGGAAGAATAATTTCTCTTACCTACACTGCAAAAATGGTGTTTTAATATTAAACACAAAGCCAAACACATAGCTTGTCCTGTTTTTTAAACACATAAATTATCTAAACATGTTTAAATCCTAAACACATAAATTAAAGTGTTTAATATCAAAACATGTTCTGGTTTAGAACATGTTGTGGAAAGTGTTTTAATCTAAAACGTGTTGTGGAAAGTGTTTTAATCTAAAATGTGTTGTGGAAAGTGTTCTTAGCTAAAACGTGTTGTGTGGAAAGTGTTTTAATCTGAAATGTGTTGTGGAAAGTGTTTTAATCTAAAACGTGTTGTGGAAAGTGTTTTATTGTAAATATGTTGTGAAATATGTTTAGAGTTTGAACATATTGTTGTAAACGCCTCTTTTAGCACTTGTAGTTAATACATTAAAGGCTGTTAGGTAAACAATTATTTTGTCCAGTAAATATCGCGCAAATCCATAGAAAAATGTACAAAGAAGGCCACCAAAATACAATGCCATGTGAGCATACATCATGCACCTTATGCTTTAAAGGAGCAGTAGTACGTGTTTAGGATGATGTCAGGAAAATGAAAATAAATGGTTCATTTTGCATTAACGTAAAACTATTAGTAAAATTATACAATTTTAAAAACGCGTGCTACTGCCCTTTAACATGCTGGAATATAATTATATATTTTATAACGCACAAGAAAAGACGAAGGCAGTTCTAAAGTAAAACAAAAGTTTATTGCTTTTCAATAAACAAGGCATTCCGTAACATAGTCAATTTAAAAAAAAATAATCACACATGGAGAAAATAAAGACACGTAACAGTGAATAATTTATGTCAGCTAACACCCATTAATTCACAACTGCAACCACAACTGCAACTGCAAATGTTTTGGCTAAATTAGATCCCATAAAATCATGGAAAAACTTCTTGACAGGGCAACCTTCTTCACCCTATAGTTGACAATGTCATCTGTATGCTTTATGAACATCACAGCAGCTTCTAACAACTTCTCTTTTGGTCAACACCAGCTGTCTGGGAGCTTCTTTTTCAGGGATGAGATGTCCTGACCCTATCAAGAACAAATTCAAAATGCTTCAGTTACTTATAAAAAGACAGAGAGATTTAATGCAAGTGAAAAAAAGGTCCCTAACTATGTTTCTATTACATACATTCATATTCAGTAAATAAGCAATCATTGTTTAATAAAAAAAGATGGCTTAGTGAAAGAAATTTAAGATGTTGCTTGCAGCCTTAAACTAAAAAACAGTTGTTATGCTATACATCATGAATACATGGCTATTACATCCAATTTTTATAGACAAAAATTGTTTGGCAAATTATCTTACCTTTTTTCTGAGAACCTATTTGACCTCTGTTTCTTTGAGCAGTTTCCGAGCGAAAAGACTCAATGGTATCACATGACTTGATCGTCCTATACAAAAGAAAATAAATATCATAAGAATTAAACAAGCTTATATTTGTTATGCTATTCAACAAATGATTCAAATAAAACAGACACGTTTAAAGTTCAAGTAACCACTCATTCTCTCGTTTTATTTGTCAACGATAAACAATGATAAAATGTATAAATCAGGATTCATGAGAGAGAGAGAGAGAGGGAGAGGGAAAGAGAGAGAGAGAGAGAGAGAGAGGGAGAGAGAGAGAAGAAGAGAGAGAGATAGAGAGGGGGAGAGAGGGAGAGAGAGAGAGAGAGAGAGAGAGAGAGAGAGAGAGAGAGAGAGAGAGAAAGAGAGAGAGAGAGGGGAGGGAGAGAGAGAAAGAGAGGAGAGTGGGAGAGGGGGAGAGAGTTAATTACTAATTTTGATGCATGATGCAGGTTTCTTTTGAGCTAGACAAATATATTTTGCATGATTATGGAGTACAATACTATTTGTTGACGAAAACAATGAGTTGAACATGTTACAAAATGGAATAACATAGTAGTTATGTTAACGTGTATAAAAAACATTACCAGCTATTATACTATCCCCCGCATGCGCGAGAAACTCTCTGGATAGAGAAATAAGTTTGTAGATTGGAGTTGATCTTTAGGCTAAATAACTCTTGCAGCTACTCAAAATTCAAGGTTCAAAGTAGAAAGATTGATATAGCCTCTTTACGATTATATTTTTCATTTCGTTATAGATTAACATGTGTTTGTTCCTGGTCGTTTTTAAAAATTGCATTTCCAAATACATTTCGGCCCTTACAAACATGTAGGGGAGACCAGGGCAAAGCGTGCCCCCTAACATAAAAGTGCGTCTAGTGGGCACCCCGACATGTACAGAATGCAACTTGCACACTATCCCTAATACTTATCAGATAGACTGTAACATGGCACATGCTTTTTTAATCTACCATTTCGGCATAAGGATATTTTTACGTAAATATATTTTGACTAAGGGGGCGCGCTTTACCCTGTAGTTTGGGGCGAAGTGCCCAATCCCCTGGGCGCTTTACCCCATTCGAAAAACAACCCAGAATGTAATAGATATTACACAAATATAATCAGCCAATAGAAATCAAAAGCTATCATCTTGATAATGCAAGGCAACTATCGAACCCATATGAAGGATAGAATTAACATAAAAGTTGACAATATATGCAAGAATGCGCAAAATATTCCTTAACATGTCATGGACCTACATGTTCAACATTCTCAATGACCAAATATCGTTATGGTTGGTACATGTACATTTCTTTCAACTACGAATGTGTTGATAATGTAGGTTATTGAATATCAAAACCAGTAAAATAATAGAATAAAAGATTAATTGAATTGGTTATATAGACGAATTAAAAAATTCATACAACTATTTTGTGTCGGACTTGGCAGAACGGCATAAATTGCTTTTCGTTTAGGGTTGAACAGTTATATACAATGAATTATATATTCATGATTTAAAAAACAACAGATAAATATGTTTTGGTAACTGTTTCTTGTCGTGATTGTCGTAAAATGGTATATTTCATTTTTATATAAAAAAAGCAGAATGCTGATATGAAAATGATAGTTCACCATTACATTATTTGCTTAAGAAATGCAAAATAATAACTTTAACACCAATATGTTAACCAAAATAATATATTTTATAACACACGGGGCAAAGCGCTCCCCCCGGCACGTTTTGCCCCATCAAGGGTAGCATTTGTTATGAAAATCACAGAAAGTCATTAAAGCAAGTATTAACAAATTTCATTATTCAATGAATTAATGCTACCAATTAATGTTACATGTGCACGAGAGTTCAATGTTCCGTTTTGTATTTTTATTAAATATTTGAATTTGAGACATATCCGTTCCATATAGTAAAATCGCATTTTTTCGAATATTTTAAATTCTGCGTCGTCAACTCAAGCAAATGATTCCAGCGTTGGTCACAAAGCTTCATTACGGTTACTTTCATTCGTTGGTAATGACAAATTACTCCATTTGTCGATAGGTTTGGAGAAATAACTCGTGGTCACTTTGCCCCGGAGGCGCGCTTTGCCCTGGTCTCCCCTATATGATGATCAGATCTTGCCGAACAGAGTAGCTTTCATAGGCGAATTAAATTATTTCTAGTTATGTGTTCCAAGATTCAAGGTTCGCGTTAAAGAGACGAAATTCTCTTCTTTACAGAAATGTATTCAAATTTACTTTAACACAATTACCTATTGTTCCTGCAGCGTTTGAAAATAGCGAAAAACTGAGGAATTCTGTGACATGCTTGGCTGATCACGAGTATCTGCTTAAATGGTGGTAATTCGTAACAGTGGGAGGTCTTTAATTATATTTGCATTGTAATATAAGCTTGAAATGATTCCCTTCCTAGCCAAAGTGTTCCCAGATCTATAACCTAGTTGCTAAAGCATTACTGATTTAATATTTGCTATTAAGATTAATTCTTTACTAAAATTTGTAAAGGGCGGATCCATATTTTATTATCTCTATCAATAAAAGATGTGATTAAAGAGCAATTTCGTGACATTCATCCTATATTGATTTGCCTTGATATGAACATGAAAGTTTCAAAAGTAAACATCGATTCATAATAAAAACACGTCAAATTTACAAAGAAACTTTTAATATAGCGTAAAAGTTTTCAGCATTACGTTTTACTGATTGCCGCGCATATAACTGTCGGGTTTTCGGTCAAGCTAAGAGTTCAAACCTCCCTATGGTCACTATACAACGTAGGTTACCTTTTAGAATTAGACTTTCCTGTAAATGATACTTTTGATAAAGGTTTGCGATTTTTAAGCCATCAGACAAGATGCGTTCAATGTTGTCATCTATCTTTTGATCATCTTTAATTTTCTACATTTTAAAATAACTGTTCTGTTACTGGCACGGTCGAAGAAGAAACCACCCTCGTCGACGTATTATATATTTGAAATATTTCTTTAAATAATTGAACGGTTTTTCTAGATTTTTTTCTTAATAATTTAAGTTGTATAATTGTAAACTCTAGACTTGCTAATTGAGGAGGTAGACAGTATTGAGGGATCCTGGTTTTTCCACGGTTATGGACCAGGGCAAAAATTTCCACTGACCGAAATCAGTAGCTCAGCTTGACCTGTTAAATAGTGATAGCCATGTGGGAATACTTAGTTTCAATGACGCAACATAGTCAAACCTCATGCGGTGTCTATAGCACAGGTCAGCCGAACGTCACACTAAACTGCTTAACGAGCTAAGGGCAGATAATTTCAGAACTCTTATAGCTGGTAATGACTATCACAGTTGTTCAATTGCTAAAATATGTCATATTCAACGGGTTCTTACCTTCAAATATGTTGCTAAATGGGTCTTACTTCTGTCGTCGATGTTATACAATAGTGTCCTGTCGTAAATAATCTTCTTGCTGACTTTGAAGACTCAAATTCAAGGAAACAGGGCGCTTTTATATCAGATCATAAAACAAAGAGAACGAAGGAGTTTTCCCGCGCTTTCGGGACAAGGGCCCGTAACTCTAATTGCACGATTGAATGTGTTTAAATTCAAAACACGTACACGTTCCCGTTCACATATAAACACATTTCAATACATCTTTTGAGTTTTAAAACACGAATAGAACATGTCTATTCTTATTTTTTTGCAGTGTAAATCCTGGGATGCAATATTATGCAACTTATCTGTAATTGTTAGCGAACATATTTGAAATAACACTGTCATAATATTTTTAAGAATAATAAAATAAAATAAAATAAAAATGTTTAAACTCTACTTTTGCCATGAATCAAAATGATATAATGAGATCATTAAGCTTTATTAGAGTGCACAATATCACTCCTCCGCCCCTATTTTGTAAGTATATTTTTGACAGCATGTGTTTATAATGGATAAGAAGTTTGTTTTCCTTTTGTAAAAAGGCTTTCCAATTCAAATTCTGTCAATACTCTTGATCTTTATATTGAGAAATCGTTGCTTGCCAAAATAAAAAGATTATTTTCTTAAAACATTTTAAAAATTAATTCTGAAATAAAAAAGTGAAATCCGTTGTAAAATGACAATGGCAATAGTACAAAAGTACAATCTACTTGAACTAACCGTGACAGAAACATGTATATGTTCCACATGTATAATGTCATGACTCTACTTAAATGAGTTCGGAATCATGTGTTATAATCACGATATCATTACGCAATGTCTTTAAAATCGAAACATTTTTTGAGTTACAACACATACAAATTTATATGTTTAACATATAAACACATTTCAAAACATGTTGCGAGTCGCAACATGTTCTGAGTTACAACACTTACAAATTCATGTGTTTAGCATATAAACACATTTCAAAACATGTTGCGAGTTACAACATGTTAAGAGTTAAAAAGGCCATTTGGTTACCATAATGCAACATGTTTAAAATCGCAACATGTTTTGAGTTACAACACATACAAATTCATGTGTTTGGCATATAAACACTTTTCAAAACATGTTTTGAGTAAAACACGTACGGAACATGTTTAAAGTCAAAACACCATTTTTGCAGTGTAACTTGTTTGGATAGATTTATGTTTGCTAATTTCCTTTCCAACTGACATATCAATGTCAGTTGAGATTAAATATACTGTCTCAATTAAAATCATTCAGCACACAAGCATTTAAAAAAGGTTAAGTTGCTTGTAAAAGCTTTAAAGAAATGTGTTTGTGCGTTTTAACTAACATAACTTCTATGTGAATTGTGTGGAGTTGTTTATTGTGTCAGATAATTGGTAAGTTGGATATGATTGAATTACACTCTAAACTCTATTACTCTTACTGATCACATGATTTTGGAAGAAATGGTTGTGGTATATTCGAATTATGTAACATGTTCACTCCAATGAACTTTGTTATCTTGTGAAAACTGATCTCGAAGTGATCGATTAAAATAGATAAAAATCTAATTCCTATCAACATAAACATATGGATTACAAGTTAAATAACATTCAGGAAAATCTATATTTGGTTAAAATCATACAACAGAAAACAAACGGAAGATAGTACATGATCCATGTACCTAACACCTTAAACCGTATTTTTCCTATCTATGTAAATTTAATTGTTTTCGTAAATTAGTAGCATGCATGATGATTGGTTCGACAACTTCAGTTTTAAACAAACCAACAAGAGAAGGCGTATTGGTCCATGCCTATATATGTCCATACCTACAATTAAGGGACAAATATATATTTCGTAGGCTATTCATCCTTTCCCCAGGAATCTCTGTGAACGAAGCGACTAAAATATTCGTTGTCCACTTTTTCAAAATTTCTTTTAAGCACAAGGTTGCTATCAAAATTATCACAACCCAAAATACGGTTATGTTCATGCAATCGCCTGATCGACTAACAGTTCACAAAGAATATGTCAAGATAAGTGTTTATAGAAATCTGCGAATTATATCAATAAGTAGCTGTTAGTGAAATTGATTTAAGCTATATAAATTACAAGAAATGGGATTGTCAAAATAATATCCGAGTGATCGGCAACATTTCAGACACATAAATCTAATAATTGGTTCGGCCAGAGATTGAATCTGAACAGTAGTCGATGAATGTAATAAATGTTGATCAGGCCTTGTTAACCATGTTTATAGAAGCAAAGGAAAGGGTTTGCATTCAATCCACTACCTAATGGGGCGCGATTTACAACTGACATATTGTATTGAACAAGAATAGTTTGTCCACCTGATTGATGTAGATTTCAAGGAAGCCATTGGGGGATTCGCACAAAACGAAATTATCAAGACGAAGATGTCTAAACGTCGGGGGTGAGATTGCCTTCATATAACTCACTCCGACAACCTTCCTACAGGTATCTCGGGCTTGTTGCGTCTGCACATTATTTGACCACTACTCTTGGAGGTTTTGTCTGCATGTAAGGTGTTCCACATTTAGGTAAGTAAGATTGATACTGACAAATCTCTTTTGATACAAAGTAGTCCGTGTATAAAGCTGTTTGTATGTGATCTACTTTGATGCCAATATGTCGTGCCTGGGCAATAACGGCATTAAAGAGATTCATGAGATGAAAACCTGTCTATGAGAGATTTGTTTCGAAATGTGGATGTATGTCTACATCGACATTTTAAATTAGATTGAATGTCAAGCTACGGCAGTCAATATAATCAATATCAACCATTATGGAAAGTTAGGAAAACTGTATTATATATTTATGTGCTTTGGTCTGTGCAGACATATGATAACAAACTCATGATATTGAGGAATTCTAATTTAATCAAGCCATTGTAAAGCTTTTTTTTATATCAACGATGATTTAAAGGTTTTATCTTTCATTATTCTCTTATATGAAAAAACTACAATTGTTTATGGTTTATATATGTAGACAATGGAGAAAAACACAAATGTAAATCTCGCGATTCTATCTATTTTTATTATATTTCTCTGTCATGTTTAAACTTATTTTGGTTTGACTGCCTGGTCAATTAGTTTTCCAACTATTTGATTAAAGTCATAATTTCTGTCAAAAGAACTATTATAATGAAATTGCAGCAGGAAATATTGATTTTTATCTTCAAATATAAGGTTACTTTGATTTTGACTCATAACCAATCCATATCAAAACAGTTATCCAGAGACAGGTAAACGTAAGTCGAGTGAAGTTTTCGATATGATAATAGTTCTTTAGAAAATCCCTAATTGTTTGCCTGAATATTTGTATCGTTTATTATGAGAACCTGTTTCTGTTAAAAAATGGAGGGTGCTTAATTAAGTTCCTTGTGTATATCTCATTATCAGAAAACTCAAAACATTGTATTAATGTCAGGACGTTTGTTTAACCAGTGTTTAATTCATGAAAACAGTCCCTATATATAACCAGTGTCTTTGATGCGGTTTGCTCGGCTGAAAGTTTGATTAAATAATAGCTCATCAATCTTCATTGTGAAATCTTTAGAGTTATCTCCCCTGTCAAGAACTCTCTAAACCTGCTTAAAACACTTTCAATTTTAATTTATCAGATAGGCAGAATCCCGATTACGTCTGTACCTCTCTCGTGTCTGACAACATCCGGGCATTTAATGATAGTTGAGTGACAGGCCAAATCAAAATAGACGTAGATTTACGTTGGGAATGCCATTAGAACGGAGCGTTACCGAGGAAAACCGATAAAACCGAAACCTATTCTCACTGGGACCGTGAACTGAAACATTGAGCGATCTTTTTCTTGATCAACCAATCGTTTTCTTGAATAGAATTTAAACTCTGGAATAGATTTGATTTCCTAACTTTTCAGGCCGCTTTATAATCACGATTTTAACAAAATGAATCTTTAATAAAAGTGTCAAACAGAATCTTACCATGATCTTGTGTCAATGTTTCATAAGGGATAAGCGATTTCAAGAATGACATGACATTTACAAAATTTCATTTTATTCCCGAGGGCACCCACTAGTTTTCATAACACAGAAATTCGACACAATTTTTAAGATTTTAATTGTCCATGTCCGAATCTTTTCGAATATATCTTTGATACAAATGCACCTACACATCTTCGTTTTGTGTATAGCTGCACAATGTTATTGATTTTTTAATTATTGGGACAGGAAGTTGACTCGTCTTTTGGTCCTTTATTTCTGCATAATGTACCCGTCATATGTAAGTTACACTTCATTGGATTTAACGTTAAGCTTAGGCGTTCACAACGGTGTTCGTGATGTATCAATTGAAATCTAATTGAGACCATTTTTGTGTGAGCATCCTTATTTCAAATCACTTGTGCTAGGAAAATTGATGCTCATAGACAAAACGATCCTAGTACGTTAATTAAGAGAATGTTTTTCAATTAGTACCAAGTGTTTTCCTTTTTACGAGACGCCAATATACGTTAACGACGGTAACCTCTGTCAGTGCCATTTCAAGGATAGAAAATAAGGGATTATTTTAATTGGCGAAATACTTCAGAATCTGTTTTAGCAGTATCTACTTATATATACAATACGTTTGACATATCTGTCTTCTCGCTATATCTAGGAAGCAAAGAGTATAATGTTATTTTTTTGTCAGTTTTCCCCGTATTAGTCCAGTTACAGGTCCCAGGTCTGCTGTATTGGCCCGAGGCTTAATCAACTTCTTTAGTATTTACTAGCGTTACATTAAAGAGTTATGTTTCACCGAAAAACTATAAATGCGATTGGTGACTGTCATATATATTGAAAGTTTCGAAGCGATTGGACTATCGCAATTTGTGTGTATGCGCATGCTCAGAGTCGTTTTGGCTCAGTCTGTCTCGAGTTTTCCTGTATTAGCCTAGTTACCGATTCGCATAGTGCAGGCTGTATAAATTGTATAAGTGCCATATCAATGATAGTTAACTGATAATTTATGTTATGACGTTGCATTGTTGCGACGCCTTCAATACAGCGATATTTACCTCATTGACAAGCAAAACAAAATGACGTACCACCACTTCCTGCAGCGTTAGAGTCGTTTTACACTAGGTGCATGTTAGTAGTACATCCTTTGATAAGGTTACGCTTGACTTTAAAACTAATTAATGAACGATAGTAATATAGCTATTTTTTCAATTCATGTATCTATTCTCCGTTTGCATTCTAACGAACATGTATCCAGAGATAATGAAGTTAAATAATAATTGAATATTAAAGGAAGACGTAAATTTAACGTTATCCAACTAAACAGAAGTTCTAAATACAGTTTTCACCAAATTGTGAACATTAATAAGTGAAATCCTTGATGAAAAGCTTGAGGAAACAGTATCTCTCATAAATCATCTATTTCTTGAAAGAAACATCAAGTTAAAGTCAAAAGTAAAAAAGAACATAATTGCAATGGAGAAATCATAAGTAAGCAGCGGTAAAAATGTCAGGTTCCAAAAAGTTCGTTTTCATTCTTTTACGCATTCCTTTTTCCATTATTGCATTATGTTACTGAAGTAGCCTAACGGATATATGTCTTTGAGCAACTCGCGTCCACCACTTTAAAAAAACTCTAACGAAACATATCGAATATAAATTAGCGTCTGTTTCAAGTGTTATTTTTTAACGTCTATGTTTTAATTTGTCTAATCGGTTACCAGCTTATGAGCTTAAATCACTTAAAACCTTAACAGTGTACGTATGTCACTTCAAACGTTGTCACCTTACATGGAATGAGGCTTACGTCGATGTGTAATGAACAGTGGCTGTCAGTTGTCATTGACCTCTTGTCACACCTGTCCAAGTTACTTTAAGCATGATACATGTACATACCAACATGAAGTACATCTTCATTAGGTTCAAACCATTCATCAAACTTAAACAAATGGAATGCTATCTCGTTTTGTAATATTGATTGTTTAAAAACAATTCCGAGTCAACAACATTTGTTATTAAAAACAATTCTTACGGACCTCAAAACATTCGTTTATCATCATTTCCCGTTTTCGAAACTCTACTTCTTATAATCGATTTTCAATCATCTTGCTTTCCGGTCCTAATCAGGAATAAGCAGAACCACGTGATATTAAATAAGTCATGAGAGCTTCCAATAATACACGTGCTGACGTCTTAACACCGGGCACGCCATTCTCTAACACCTCGGCACTTGGTCCTCAAGAACTAGGTTAACAGACACTTTAAAGATGCAACTGAAAAGCTAATTATTTCAAGTTTTTACCATTATTTAAACTCTCTACAATCATTACCGCTAATAATTAAGACACTGTAGGAAAGCGATTGCAGTACAAAGAACACATTTTACAACAAAGGCGTGCAGATGCTCAGTCGATGTTGTAAATTTGGTTTTGCTTCATGCAGACAGCTATGGGTCGACCTGCCTTTCAGTTTTTACCTCCATGCCTATATCTAGTTATGTTACGTCTCGATGAAGTTGTAGTTTTAACATCAACAATCGAACAATATCGAAAGTTTGTGACAAAACCTGGGAAATGAAGCTTTTAATAATTTGAATGATATGGGTTTTTTCAGAATTCTTTGGTTAACGTTTCCTCAAACGAAATACGATATATATTTTTTTAAATTCTCTGCTTCTAAACAAGTCCTGAGTCTGTTTCATTTTTTAAACGCTAACTAAATTTAGCACACATTTTATGTATTCATTTACTATCTTAATGTTCTCTTCTCTTCCGGCTTTCCACCATGGTTGTGTTTTATGCTTATTGAAATAATTCAGTTATGTATACTCGATATGATTCAACCGAATTCAAAATTCAAAATGGTCTAGTAACAAGGTTTACCTTATGTTAACAAAACTACGACAAAGGTTATATGCCGACATTCTGCACCAAATATGAGCCTATATATTTACCTCTTTCACGGCATGCATGATGTTAACTTTTATAAAGTCATGATGTCTAGGTGCCCATAAGCACCTTTGACAACGATTTAATTTCAACATTCCAACTGAGTTCATGTTAATAAGTGTTTTACATTGTACTAACATATGAATGAAATAATGAATGTAACAAAGCCGTAAAGCATTTCCCTCTACCGGTGTTCGCTGCATGCATTGCAGGTGTGCATGAGTGGGTCGGATCACATTGCAACTTTTTAAAATACATCCTACCGGAATACGGGTTGAAAAGCATGCCGGACATTTCTTTGTAAATGGGCTATTCGGAACCCGAAACCGAACTTTTTCGAAGGCATGTTGTCACAAATACACATAATGAACTACAGACATTCGCTCCACAAGAGATGATGTTGAACCGAGCGTCTTCAACAGCACATGCTGATAATACATTCTCATGATAGAATCATGATGATTATTCATTCTCATGATAGAATCATAATGCTCACCAATGACCAAAGGCATTTATTCCCATGATAAAGATCATGATGTTCACCAATGAAGGCATATAACGTGAGTACAGTTGTACAAGGTAACTAATATCGTTAGTGGTGTTTGTTTTTCAAGTTTGGCGTCATGGTAGCACAGCTACTATTAGCAAGGATGAGTGCATGATGCATAATTTTTTATATACGAAGCGCTGACTACGTACGTACAGAGCATTGTTGTGTACATAATTATTATTGTAAAGAAGTACTTATGGAGCGTAGAAACGCGAATAACGATGCATGATGCAAGAAATAGTTTACAATTAATCACGCTGTTCATCTGATAAGATGAAATGACGTACACTGAACCTACGCTTACTAATATTTAATACAAATAGTTTACAAATGATTACATGAGAATAATGAAACGAGTTTGCGCTACCTGCTCTGGCAAAAACCAGACGTCGGCAAAATAGGCTTTGGGGCATATGGTATTAATAATAACAATATATAGTTCATCGGTTCTCCTTCCCTCTCATTCTTTTGCTGGCCAAACTTATTGTGAGGTCAGGTCGGTTCCATATGCCTCGTTAATATTTCTCGTTTCTTGCACCTGTAATCATACTCCAGACAACTGATGGTCTGGAAGTTTATCTTAAAGAATATTGTGGGCCATCAAACTAATAGAATCGTACCCCTGCAGGTTCTTAGTTTACATGTTTAAGTTCTCGAAGATGAACCTTCAATTCCAAAAGTTTACGTCAACGTCATCATATCTTTCCGAACTTTTTCTGAACCTTTTACTATTTACTTACATTTTTAACATTCATGATTCAATGTTTGATGAAAATATATTGTAAAATGTTGGTTTTTCTATCATTCAGTTGTAAGTTGGCGTTTAAGATTCATTTTCAATCTGTTTATTTACTTTTACATATAAACTGTTATTTTCGATTATATATTTTATAATTCATTCATGAAACATTACCGTTATGATATCAACTTACTAATAGGTATCATTCAGTATTGTGTTCGTTCAAGATGTTTTCGTTTTCGTTGAAATTTCACATTTTTAACTGTCGATCTTTTTTAACATTTATGTGTATGTTAAGAATCAATATGACTTTTAAACAGCTTAGAGCCGTCGTCATTAAGAATAACGAGAAACAGGGCCGGTCCTATTGTTGTCGAAGAAGATTTTTTCCATGTACACTCTAGAAGCTCAGACGTCATCGTTTTGTTAGGTTACTTGACGTAAACTTTCCACTTCTTGATGCTGTAAAATGTAAGATTTATGCCATAAGAATAGTACCTTTTAACAAAATTAATATGTTTGAAGGAACTTAAAGGGAATTCTGAAACTTCTTCAACGCCGCAAATCCACTTAGGACATATTCCCAAATGAAAGTAAATTGCCAATTCTTTTTTTCCAAAGTAAATTCCTTATGTTAATAAACTTTTATATATCATTTGAGACTTCTAAGGGTTCGATTGCCCAGACGAGAGTCTTGTTGTTATTGAATTTGTGAAAAACGTTTGTCAACATTTCTTTTCACTACACTTGAGCTGTATCACATCAAAGAATACGTGCGCATGTAAATATTTCTATTTTATACTTCATCATACCCTAAGGAATGGTTTTCTTTTACTCTCGTGATTTCACTTGAGACGATCCCAAATAAATTCCATCTTAGGCTATAATCTCCATTACTAAAATCGGCACCGTGGACTGCCTCTTGGGACGGACAGTCTTTGATTTACTCGCTAGAGTCTTTCAAACTTGCTATCAATCGACAATTGCCGTCTTCCATGTTTGTAGCTCTTTGGGTCATGGCGGCAGGATCAGTTTGGTTAAAAGACATTGTAATGTCAACAAAGACGGGAATCGATCCTAAGCACCGTGCTTTGTTTCGGATTTTTGGCTTATTCTGGAGGAATCGAAGGATTCGTCAGATTCCCATCCTGTTCGATACGGGGATCATTGTTTATTGATTATACAAATGGACTCTCACAGATACTAGCATTGTCATTCTATTTTTTTAACGTTTTTCTTTTTGATTTTCAGGAAGTTAGAAACTATAATGACACACGTTTCTCTTTTATCCAACTATGTTTTATAGATTTTGTTAATACTAATGAGTTTGTCTCAGTGACAAAATGAAACCTAATAATTAGATGATTTTCACTCCCT
Source organism: Steromphala cineraria (assembly GCA_916613615.1). Taxonomy (NCBI): domain Eukaryota; kingdom Metazoa; phylum Mollusca; class Gastropoda; order Trochida; family Trochidae; genus Steromphala; species Steromphala cineraria. The sequence goes on from OU744724.1 coordinate 34,887,337, forward strand.
GTATTCATTTCTTAAAGTGTAATGCACTTTGTGCGACTAGTTGTAACTTTCTTCCAATATCTCCATCTGTAGTATGGAAAGAAAAAATCCAATTACCGCCAGTTCCCACATGTTTACACTAAATCAACAACATAGATAAAACATCTGACTTTGATATGTTTTAGGTTCACTGCATACACTTTTTCCCAAGGTATGTGAGTTTTGCCCGAGGTGAATATTTTATCAAAAGGCTGCATGTAATAAGTCTCATTGAAATCCCACGTAAGTCGGCTCATCTGCACATGTCCGGAAGTGAACACACTCACATACACACACTTGAGTTGTATTGCTCAGCGAGTCTGGGATCTAGGCAATGTAAACATAGAGGTGATGGCAACCTTGTTATCAAGTGCCGGTTTGCAAGTTTCAATGTAAAGAATACACTGCAATCTGATGTAGACCGATAACGGATCTGTTTTCCCGTTGTTGTACAAATTGATTGCTGTCAGCATTGCATTTTTAACTTCTTAAATACGAGTTCTATACTCAAGGAAAGCTATAGTGAGCTTGTTGTAATAATTAAACGCTTGTTTAAATATCATGTTTAAGTTTCATCCATTATGAACACACATGTCTTATTATAAAATTTAGTTAATTAATTATACATGCTCTTATTAATTACTCGTTTTAACCATCAAGTTCAAGTTAACTTTCATCCATAATGAACATAGTTTGCGAATGATACATGTTCTTATTGATAACCCGTTTAATTATCAAGTTCAAGTTTATCTCATCCATGAGGAACACAGATAGTTTTGAAACATGTTCTTATCAATAACTCGTTTTAGTTATCAAGTTCAAGTTAAGCTTATCCATGAGGAACACAGATAGTTTTGAAACATGTTCTTATCAATAACTCGTTTTAGTTATCAAGTTCAAGTTAAGCTTATCCATGAGGAATACAGATGGTTTTTGATACATGTTCTTATTAATAACTCGTTTTAAATATCGAGTTTAAGTTAACTTTTATCCATAAGGAACTGGGATATTGTATGATACATGTTCTTATTAATAACTCGTTTTAAATATCGAGTATAAGTTAACTTTCATCAATAAGGAGCTGGGATATTATATGATACATGTTCTCAGACGGTGGTTTATCTACATCGGCAACGCTGCGAGAAGAAATACTCAACACAAAGCATCACCCAATTAACAGGTGGGCCGTACAGGTAATGATATAACATAATTAGTTTCTTGCTGAAAAGTATGTAAACAAATCACTAATGAAACCCTTGCCTATTTGTTGACTTAGTTTGTCTGCTTATTTGTATATTTAGAGTCGACACAGCTGTTCCAGAACGCCAGACGAGGATATAATTAGCCGTATACCTTCTTGATGGGTATATACAATCACAATGGTAATGATCCAAATTAGATACTTTATTCGAAGTTATTGAGAGTTCTATATTGATTATGCGATAAACCTGTAGTATGGACAAGTAACAAACTATTTCCGAGAAAACTTCTTATAGATTTTGATGAGGCACTGTCAAATGTGTAGATAGAGCTCACTTCATATACCCTGTTATAATAACCAAAACTAGGTTGTAGTTCAAATGTGGCACGATAGATGAAAGTGGAGTATAGTTTTGTAATTATTGCATAAATGATGTAAACAAAATAATACTAGTTGAAGAAGTGTTTCAAACCCCAAAACTCAAACAGAAAAGAATAAAAATGTTTATTTATCAAGGAATCATGGTTTCAATTCGCATTCAGTTTGATAAATGTACTAAATCTACTAAAATATTTGGTTCGGATATGTTGCATTAGGATTACGCCACCTGGTTGCAAATAATCTTTTTCATAGGTTTGGTAACTTAGATGTTACATGTTAACGTTTAAAAGTTGTTGAGGGTGATGTCAACATGCTTTTCTCAAAATGAATCTTAAACAATCGGTGCATCCACGATTATTATTTTAAAAAACCCGTTTCAGTCATTGAATTTTTTACTGAAATATTTCTTTCTGTTTTAAAATGTTCGAATGTAATGGATTTTCAAAATTCTAATCAGTACGAGACATGCTTGTCAATTATTTTCAGTACCCTAATGGAACAACCTTATTTTTTGATTGACGATCATTAATTTCAATTTTCAGAACAGAATTTTCTTGAATAACTAAGAGTTCTAAGTTTGATCTTGTCTGTCTTTAAGAATTGGATTGACATTACATTGATTTTAAAATTTGAACATTTGATCCCAAGTCTTACTTTTTACTTCTCAATATGTCACGGTTAAAATGCCTTTATAACTAGTTGTCATCAACTAGAACTGGAATCAAATCATTAGTGTCATTGGAGGAAAAATTCTTTGGCATGTTTGAAATGATGTGAAGGATCTTTACATGACTTATATTCTTTTTCGGGTTCCTCATACTAATCAAGCCATGGTTTAATGCCCTCTTACCTTTCGGTCACATCTTCCAAATCAATATTCTAGAAATTAGCCAACAGTGCCTTTTGGATTTCACAGGGGACATAATTTCTTCTGATTTTTTCCTTTACAAGTCTTTGCCTCAGTACATATAGAAATCAGAAATTATGTTTAAAGTCACACAGAACTGTCAAGCTGTTTACATCTTCTTTAACCTAAATGTACTTGATTTGTAGAAATTTAAGAAATAACAATATTGAATGGGTGATGGATTAAAGCGCTAGGTAGCTTATATGACACTCAGAGAAGATAAGTGTGATGCAAGTGTCTTTGTTGAAGTGAAAAAGTGACAAGAAGCAAATATACAACGAAGGTTATAGCTTAGAACATTAAAACAATAGGAAAGCACCTAATACTAACACTTTTTCTCGAAATGTGAAACTCATTTAATCCGTTATCCAATCTTTTTAAAGGGAAACTGTGTAACAACTAAACGTCTAATGCATGTTTTATCTTGCAGTAAACAAACTAAACCTCATTGAAAAGACCTTTAATGTCGAGCCCTTATTATCCCTCTTTGTTAAGAATCTGCCGAGGCCACCTGATTGGTAACGTAATATGAATGTAAATGCAAAAAAAGTAGGAATCTTTTCATTTCCGAGATGCTTGATCATCATAGATCACCTGAAACTCTCATTGCGTGATGTGCTTCTCAACCTTAACCGAATTTTATATATATTCCTAAAAATTACCTTCCGTTCGAAACGTTCGTTTTCTATTCGTCTTATCTGAACAAGAAAGAAACTTTTATAGTTTTGTATCCATATCAAAAAGTTCGATTGATCATTATTGGATAAAAGCGTTGCAATATTCTGGATGGGATGTTCTTCAATCTCAGGTGCCATGCTGCAGGAAAGAGCGTTTTTGTTTTGCTGAATGATAACAGAGTCTCTTTCGATTGTATTGCCATGAGAGGTTGTCTGAGGAAAGAACTCTCACTTTCTCCGGTGTAGCATATGGACTGGGGTGTTATTGACTGACGACAGATCAATTCTTCTCTTTCATACAAGACAGCAATGGCCCAAGGCTAAGGAACCGGGAGTCCCTACTTTACCAAAATCGATGCTAACAACAAAGTGCATACAGCAGCGACAGGGACAGAGCGAGCAATATCCTAGGCATCACTCCTTTCAGACTTCCAACAATGGGTCTTCTGTTGGGGGCAGAGAAGTTCTCTTCATTGACTTCTACCGTAAAATTGTATTGGCACTGGAAGCCCTGAAGAATGTTATTCCCTTAAGGTTAGAGAAATATGGTACTATATTGAATAGTAAAAATTGCACTTACGTTAATTTGGGGAATGTACATTCGCATATTAATTTTATTCCACTGCATGTTTTGTTTGCAGTGGAATGGTATTTCACTAATCAGGAGCACAGTTGATGAGGTCAGAGAGGAGAAATGTTCCGACATAATCAACCGGCATTATTCGATTTAAGAATATTGGAGTCGCCCCGTCTTCTTTCAAGTACTCCTTCGTGCTAGATTGAAACGTTAATGAGAGACTTACCCTACGTTGTTGTACAAATAGTTGGTCGCAATATTGATACATGTGATGGTGAGTGATTGGTAATCTGTAGTAATGTAGTAAGCTTACTTTGACATATGTTTGACATATAATTTTCTGGGTAAAAGATTAACGATCTGACTTTATTCAAATCTTTACAATTATCAGAGAAATATATTTTGTTAAACTTTAGACTGGTGTACGCCAATTATGAGGGTTTGTGTTTACAGTTGTTCACAAAATGATACAAAACATTCGCTATATTTTTTCTAAGTACATGTCTCTTGTTCGAAAAAACCCCAGATTATTTGATATTTGATGGAAAAACTGATTTAAGTTATAAGATCGTAAGATGTAATGCAAAGAATGAGAATCAAATAGAAAGTGACGTCGGAATGGACGTGTAAAGCGGGAGACTGAGGACATAAGGTATCCGGGCATGTCGTCTTTTTCCAAAGACCCCTTTCCTTGACCTTGACAACAAGCTGACTGAAGTGAACAGGCGCAATAGATGTTGGCAACGGAAACACAGGTCACGGGTTTCCCGACGGGGTCAGGTTTACACCTTGAAGAATGATGGTCTACAGTGTTATACCAGAAAGAAGTTGAACGCATAGCTCAAGTGTGCATCCTTCATGTCAAGCACTTTGGAGACGGTGGCTCAATGGTTTTGGTGGGAATCTGTGGTGTCGGAATACGAACCTTGTGATTTTTCAATGATATCCGATTTACATAACGTTTTCTTACAGCAGTCGTTGAAGGATCACGAACAGACATGAGGTATTTTCCCACTTCGATAATGTGAGGCAACATACAGCAAGGTTAGCTCAGAACGTGTACGTTATCGTAAACATTCTAGTTTTATCATGACATATTCCCCCGATATTGATTCCATTGAACACTTATGGGATCGTCAACTCAGACATCGTCGTGGAACTTTAGTCGACCTGAGATATCTACGACACTGCCTCCTAGCTAAAACGATACGCTTCTTTCTGATATCCGACGATTGACATCATAATCATCAGTTCAAATACGTGTTAACTTACTGATGGCCACAGTCCTCTAATTTACAATATTGGACTTTCCCGTCAGACAACCTCTGTTTTTGTATCCTTGTCCTAGTAATTTTAAGTCGCTGATTGAAATGCAATTTCACACACAAAATCTTAAATGATGAATAGCAATCTGCAATATAGTTAAATCAAGCCGTAATACTATTTGTCCCGATGACGTTTTTCATGACATATAATTTTAACAAGATCACTAAATTGACAAATCTGAAATATTCTATTCTATTAATGTCCTTTTAAAGACCTAACATCATTTTTTGTAAGTGTATCTTAATCTTTCTGACTCCATCTGATTCGAAAACGTCTTACAAAACATTATCAAATAGACTTTAGATTATGTTATGTAAAATTCAATAGGATTGCTAGGGTATATAAAGCAAGTTTATTACAGGAATCAATTCAACGTGTACATATATGTCTACAGGCAACATATTATGGGACGACATTTGACAAGTAATATATAACAGTTAATTGAAATCTACTCTGAATAAAGCAAATAGTCTTCAGATCCCATTCGGGAAGAATCTCTCATAAGAGGACAGCCAGAGGCTCGGTGCTGTGTATCAACCTCTTCATTTCCCCGGTAGTGGCCTGAGTTGCCAACCGAACTTGTCCCTACTGTCGTCTCGCTGCCTGTCCGTACAACTCGCATTCCCAGGCGGTATGTTGCACATTTGATTCTGGCCGAGGCTGGCGGCTAGGGCTTTCAATGAACCTAGTTAATTAACGATTTCTCCATGTACTTGACCAAATCAGATAATATGTCTAATCAATGCTTGGAGAATTTGCAAATATTCACATAGTCAGTTTGAAGACTTATGCTAACGAAGCCTATTTCACGAGAATTAATTGAGTGGTTGGACAAGAAAGCAGAAGACGGAATAAGCTGAGATCAGCCATGCATCAATCTCAAAGAACCTGCTCCTGCTTCCTGGGGTCAGCTTCTTCCGTGAATACCAATGAAGGACTGTTCTCCAGATCTGTTTGGGTTTTCAAGCGTAATATCGGTGCTAATCACATGCAACGCATGCCTTTGCTATAGCGTCACGCCCCCTCATTCAACACTGAGTTATTGATCGCCTTCGTAATGTAAATACAATGTGTTACGTATTGAACATATTTCATCTTGGTACCTCTTTGCTATATGCACATATTATGTCTTGAACATCGTGTGAATGTCATTTACATTTTCATATTGTAATATGACGGATTGCGATAAAAATCAATAGTTCATACATCAATAAAGTATGTGGTCCAATTGTCAAATAGTTGCAGATTAAACTAATATAATCCAGCCTAAGACAGTTTTAGTTTTGACAATAGTTACATTTACCCTTTTAGACACAATTCAGGACATATATCATATTAAATTTGACTACATACATCATTCCATTCACTCACTCAACCTGTCAATATTCATGAAAGAGACTGCAATGATATCGTGGACAAACATTAGATTGAAAAAAACATTGAATGTTAAAAAGTTTTACCGCTCAGAGTGCCATTGCACAGATAACTGATAAAATCATCAAGATATCTTAAAGCTATGTCAAAGGAGTGCATTATAGGGATACCTTGTATTGTGCACGAGCTACTTGTGAACTTTTGAACGCATATAATTAGGAGATAAATATACTGTGTTTGGAATCAGCGGCTTATAACGGAATTATTAAAGCTCTAAATTTAATTCAAAGTCAAAGTGAGGCTTTAAATGGATATTTTAGAGCTATAATAATTCCGTTATATGCCGCTGATTTCCAAACACAGTATGTTTATCTCCATTCTACCATAACAACGATTTTGAATTTGAACTACATCTATATTCTTTCGCATTGATCTGGGTGTGCTGTGTCTCGATGCCCGTGCACGATTTCCACGGACTGACATTCATACAATATTGGGGTATTTTGGAATCTCGAATGACGTTACTTGCAGTTGGCCTCGGATATTACCAACATATATCCGAATGCTCCAAAGGGAGCTTACTCTATTCAGTAGACGTTAGAACTTTGCGACTGTTGTAGAATAATATATGTTCTGCATGCATTATATTCAAAACTTGACGTCAGTAGCATTCATTTGGTGCTGTAAACAAATCTGAAGTGAATGAATTCCGCATTTCGAATCATAGTTGTATGTCATTCTGCCAGGTTATACTTTGTCGCGGCCGTTTTGGCCAAACGCTATGTTACTGAATGACAAACTTGTCATAAGAAAATCTGAACTTTTGTCAGTTTCGTGCATTTGCCGGGTTTGACAGCATTCGATCAATTAGCTTGTGAAAAGTTTGATTAGATTTTACAATGTGCATTAAACAAAATCATGACTTATTTTTGAAAATGTTCGAAACAACAGCAATAGTTACGAACTACTGTTGGACAACAATTGAATTCCTGCGCATCAGACGAAGTAAACAGAGCACCGCATAACCAAAGTATACGTCCTCTGATTTTTCACTCAGAAACGAGTATTTTGCACATTTATGGTAGAATGTCGGTTACTTCAGCTTCTATCAAATTGCCGTTCTTAACCATTTACATTCAAGAATATCTAAGTTAAAGAATATAAACAAATGGAGAATTAACTAAATTCAATCGATTTTGTAAAATCGAAACAGCATAGGTAATGATAATGCTTTTCACATGATTTACTTATTTCCGAGGCTAAAAGGTTGTCTACTCGATCAGTAGATTTGTCTTCTTTACACACTTTAAATATGTCAATTTAAGTGAATGTTATGAGATTAACCCTTCATAAATCATGAAATATAACATTGACTAGCTGAAGGATAATACAATCCATCAATTCTTTTGGAATCTCGGAAAAAATAATTCAGCGTTTCTTTCAGCGTGAAAGAAATTCACAGTGATATAATTATGATAAAATTGTTCGAAGCAATACCATTACTGGTGAGTGTACTAAATACTGTACATTTCTCATAAAATGATAAATCGTGAAAGTGTGTATTGCTGTACATTTTCTATATAAAGATAAATCATAAAGCCTATCAAAGGAATGACAACATACATAATAACACATACGCGTACATAACTGAACGTAGGGTGAAAGTGATAGATCATGTAAATCCTGAAAGTAGCTCTGACACAGATATAATTTGTTTTGTTCATGGAGAAGACTGATAGAGATATGGTCATGAGGTTGACCGCAGTGCTACCACTGTACATAACTGACCAGTGTTCTGATCGTCTCCCTCCCCCGACCCGTGTACCGTGTCACAAGGGCAAGCTGCCTCATATCGGGGGCAGATTTATTAGTGAAGATTATATTAGCCTGTCGGTAGTGGGACGCCCGCTTCCTATACTGCCGAAATTAACACCATCAATTTGGCACATCTTTCATCGTTACTGACAGGTTGTAATATGGACGATTTTGAATAGTTGTGATTAACATTGTTCCTCGTTACCAGTTTTCTATTCTGGTTGTAACTTATAAACAAGTGAAGTATATCGTAGGTGGATGTTTATAGTCAAGAGTATGTTTGTTTGAAAAACTTTCTTCTTTGTTAATATTGCCTCAGCGTAAGGAAGAATCACCGGGTTCTGATATTGATCATACGTGCGTGAAATAAGCCCACACAACAAAAACTGTTATTTTCTCTTGAGATTGATTTCAATTTTTGATTACTTTTTCATAGCCGGATCAATATATTTTATTGCATGTTAGAATCAGAATTGTGTCTGATTGATATAAACAAGATAAACATAATCCTGTAAAACACTTTTTACAACTGCATTAAATCATGAACGTTTCAACATGTTTTATGGTGTGCACACTATCAGAACAGATTCAACTTGATGATAAAGCCGCAGTCGATAAAGTTATTCCTCCGTAGTCATATGCCGTACAGACCACATTGCAGAGATGATTTCCAATAGGAAATAAGGGGCTCCGGTTACAGACTGGAAGCCTTAGGTTTCTCTAGTTAAGATTTCTGACTGGTTCCCTCCTGTTTGTATTTGATTATTAAAGGGTGAAGAAGTTGTTGTGACTGTACTTTATCTTACATGAACTCAATCTAATATACTCGGCTACTTCTTCATCTCCTTAATATAGCATGATCTATAAACTGATCTTAATGTTAACATGTTGTTCGATTTATAGAGATGTTATTTGACATTTATTTGTTTATAGTTTATATTGAAAACTTAGTTACTTATACAATTAAAAGGTGATAAAGTGTGCTTAAGGTTTGTTATGTAAAGGTTATAATCCTTTGAGGTTGATATGGGATATACAGCCCGAGGCGAAGCCGAGTGCTTTATATCCCATATCAACCGAAAAGGAGTATATAACCGTCTTACACAACATGGGACATCATTTTAGAACTTATTTTTCTATTTTGTTTAACAAGATTTTAAAATAATTAGGAAAAAACAGTATTTTTCAGGCTGAAGTAATCCACATAACGCACCTAGATCGTTATGTCAAATAGCAACCTGTAAAGACAAAGGAAATAATCTCCCGCGTTGTGTAAGAATTGTATATTGTTCTACAATTACTACCAAGATACCTAACGGTTTATTTTACTACGCTGGACAATTTTTTGTATTTGCTGACATTTATACTTAATATATATTCGTCGTACGAGATATTTCTAAGACATTGACAACATTTTAACTTACAAGAGTAAAAAAATGATTACTCCTTATAAAGTTTAACATTGTTAAATCAATGATAATAGATTTTTCAGTATTTTGTTAACATTGATACTACATATAGTATTTTTGGCTACATCGTTAAATCAATGATAATAGATTTTTCAGTATTTTTTTAACATTGATACTACATATATTATTTTTGGTTGAATCTCACATTCCCCCGCTTCAGTCTGAGGACATCTTAAGATTGTACTAATACTTCAAAGCCGTTCTTATTTGCTCACCACTATCGGTTCTAAAGAGTAGGAGGTGTAAGTCAGGGAGAGATCTCCCGTGGTGAACACTTTCATTCGATTTCCTCATTTTTTGTAAGTCATAGAGACGTAGATGCATCGGTGTCTGTGGATGAAGTGATAGATAAGTGGCTCTACCGGTAGGTTAATTATGTCTATGATATGTCTCAATTTGCACGAAAGGTGATTATTGCTATTCACTTATTTCACTGACTACCAGTCGTCTGAAATCAGCCTTACCGTGAGATCCATCAACACGTGTACAACTGTTCCGATCAGCTGCTACTCTATTGTTATGATTCCATTATATCGTACGTAACATATAGAAGATTGAACATCATGTTCTTATAAGCAATATTGGTATGAAGTCCCCTCAGCATTAAAGGGGCAGTAGGACGTTTTTTGATAATTTCATATTAAAAATTTTCACTGCTAATCGTACGTTAATGCTAAATGTATTATTTTGATAGCGTCAAAAATCTCATAACACAAACCAATTATCCATAGTCAGAGGACAAAGTATGAAGATTCACCTAAAACCCATGGGCGGCCATTTTGTGTGAACCCTTTTAATTCATTTTGTGTAAGAAAAAGGAATCGCATGGCTACGTATACATTATATATTTGAATTTGAATATATTTGAATTATTTCTGCTCCATTTAGTTTAAATGCATTGTCTTTCAATTGGAACTATTTATTTTCATTTTCCTGACATCACCTTGCTTATATTCCTTCTAAAAACGTGCTACTGCCCCTTTAAACCTCCCACTTGTCCCGTTTTATGAAATAGGTGATTCAGTTATCATCTCGTCAAAGGTTATAAACTATTAATTGTGGAATTTTATGACTGAAAATTTGTTACAAAATATTATTTAACCGTTGATATAACATTAGCGTTGTTTTGGCAGTGTTCAAGAGGGAAAGATGGTTCCATTTTGTTCTGTAATTCAAATAGGTATTGAGGTTTAAAAACCTAAACCAAAGTAAAGGGTTTCATTTTTAGAACTTCATAAATTGTTGAATATTTCGTTAATATAGTGATTTCATTAAAAAGTTTAGTAGTGATGAGAATTGAAGGCGAAAAGACGTCTCAATGTGTTGTGTAGAAACTCCACACGTTACCGAAGAACAATATGATGACTTCAAAGGATTGCCAACTTATTTAATCCAATATATGCGACGTTATACATACTGAAATCGTTTTCAAGCAAGTGATACGTAACTTTTGAACAAAGAGTTTATATATAAGACTGAAAGACTGTTTACCTATATGTGCGTTTGATGCCCATGGTGTTGTAAAGTGTACAAAGGTACAGTTAGAATTATTAGGTTGGATGTACATCGAGTTATAAAATCTTTTGCATTTGTGTGCATTGTATTGACACTTGTATCCATGGTTATTTTCCTTGCTCCATTAAAACGTAGAAACTTTGCATACAACTAGTGTTTAGGAGATGTGATCGTAATCTTCATCAAATACTTAAACTCGTCAAACAGTGTAAATACGCCATGTCATAAATGACCTCTATCTGAGACCTATTGTTGGACGTCTAAGCACCCTATCTTAACACCTAAAATGACATGTATTTAGGATATATGATATTGTCAGAGTACCTACTTTTATTGTTATTGTGTCATTAATGGTTATACTCAGGAATAGTTGCAAATTCGGGTTGCTGAGGTACTAGTTATAGGTGGTATAAATAATACTAATACCAGGTGCTAGTTCATTTAATTAGGTAAATTGGACTTTATTAGAATAAGATATATTTAATGTTTGTGTGAGATATATATTTAAAGTTATTTTCCAATCGGGAAGTAATTGTCCAAAATGTTAGATATTTATTTTAGCCAAAATTGCATAAACATCGAACAAAATGATAAAATAATAGTCAATATCATCGATATACCTGAAGAAGTACATGTAGTAATTTATATGACTGAATTTAGTGGGAGCTGGTTTTACTTTCAGTTATTTGTTAATAACGTTACAATATCAAAGGGAATATATTTGCACTTCCCGTGAGAAGATCTTGTTATATTTGAACAGCTTCCAATCTGAAGCAAAGTCCCTGAGAAACATCGCCACTATTGGATATCATCATCCACAGACGGGAACAAACTCTGTCACGAAAATGTAAACATTTCAAACAATTAACGCAAACGCTATCGGGTAAATGATTCTAAATGAAACAGTATTCATTCCTTATGGACATGTTTTAGCAAATATACTGAAAATGAAGCCAAAATGCTGCACATTAAGCAAGTGAAGGTATTCACTTTAGAAGCATTCCCCCGACACGTGGTGGCTCTTATTCACATCTTGTGAGTTTCACCAAAGGGGAAATTGCGGCGTGAAAGAGATAATATTTACGTGGCTGCCTTGCGTGTTTTCATTTTGGGGAGGTCGTCATAGCATATGAATGGCCTTTGTCACAGGCATCGACTCTGAGAGTAAAGGTTAATGAAGCAATTGGAATGAGTGGTTCATGTTTCTGGCCCTCATGTAAAATCTGACTGTGGAAATTGAATGAATATATTTCATTTTCTTTAGGGGAAAACATTTTAAGATGTAATTACTTATGGATGTAATCAAATGATAAAGGACTTAAAAGTTTTTTTAAATATCAAATAAGGACTTCCAGATAATACATTATGTAAGCTTAGCTTAAATTGGATATGACTTCTTTCTGGAAGAAGAAATTCAAGTTAAATCGAGTTCAAATTTTTTTTTTATATCTGATATGTAAAAAATTGGGTTAACTTGTTTTAACAACAAAATTATATTTGTACTTGATATATATAAGAATATAATTCCAAATTCAACTTTATGTCGCTGTATTGTTTTAAATGCAACAAATGTTTAAAAGCAATATTATCTGGAAAATGTAAAAATATTTGATTGTCTTGTATTGATATATTATATTGTTATGATCATGTATATATACATATATCTTTACCACTGATCAATGATACAGGGACTATACTCACATTCTCTTAACTTCGGATATCTTATTTAACATAGAGATTGGTGTTAAAGTTTAAGAGAAAAGAAGGTGCCAAGGAGGTATTCAAGAGGTTTGACTCGCTGTGAAATGTAGGTAAAGCTATTTCCTTAAGTAGCTTTGTGATCGAATTTATTGAAGGCATTTTTATACTTGTGAGCTGATCAATGTTATGTTAAAAATACCCGAGAATATCTAAGAAGTGGTGACAGTAATACCATCTCAGTAGACTTTGCTGTAGGCCCTGGATAGGGTTAATTATCCCCTTATGATATCATGACCGTTTGGTTTCTTCTATATTTAACCATAGTACCAATCAAGAATTATTAAGTTAGTGCAATTACCTGATTGGCTTATTCATGGTTTTATTGATTGATCACATAAAGGAAGCCATACCGTCGCCTAGTCCCATCAAAACCTCTACGGGCTTCCACTCTTGCCTAGCTCTTATAGCCTATGGCGAAATTCAGCTTTTTGTGATATTAATTTTAAGCTTTTAACATGTAATGCGACATTAATGACTATTATTTTCAATTACCATAGATAACATCGATTTAATTACCCTATATCGAGAAAGTTTATTGTCAGATAATTTTCTGCCTGCTATGAAAGATAGATTTAAGTTCATTAAGAAGGTAAAATCAATCAGGAACACCTCAATCCCTGTGTAATCGTCGTGGTAGGTGACGGGTGTACTCCGCATAACAACTCAAGCCTGTAAAATAAAACGCGGTAAAATGATGTAATGATTTATAATCGATTTTGATTAATTTCAGGATTACAAGATCCATATGCTATCGCCGCCTCAACTAACACAGTTACACGGCCGCCAATCGCCCCGCGCAGGATAGGACGCACTCCAGCGACCAAGTAGGGAGATTATTGGCAGAGCAATCGGCCGGTGTCGCTCGATGTTGAAGCTCGGAGCACCACAGCAGGGTCTACTACATATCCAAACTAGTGCTTCCTACACGCTCGTCCGGCATTGAGTGATAGCAATGTACGGAAAATGGGAGACTTTAACTGGACTACCAACTATGTATCAACGCCAGTACGGAACGACGCTGGCACTAATAACGGATTGCCGGATACATCTTCTAGTACGGAATTGCCGTTTAGGGAATTGTCACTTTCCAAGGCTTTATTCAACACCACGAAAGTTTTCCAAAGTTTTGACGGAATTACTAGCAGTTCCCACTTGGAGTCTAGCTCCGTGCCGGAATTTCTTAACATCACAACTTCACTTCCCATTTGGAATACATCTACGGAGGTGAGTGACAACTACACCTTTGATTACTTCAATTCATCCAACATCTCGCTTTCATCCAACTCCACTATCAATGGTTCTAAGTTCAGTACACTTGAAGTGCTCGTCATATCCATTGTTGTGTCTGTGCTCTGTGTTCTTACGGCCGGAGGTAACCTTCTGGTTATAATAGCCTTCAAAGTGGACAAACAGCTACAGACGGTGAGCAACTATTTTCTTCTTAGCTTGGCTGTGGCAGATTTTACCATCGGTGTTGTGTCAATGCCCTTCTACACAGTGTACCTGGTAATGGGCTACTGGCCCCTTGGTCCCGCGTTGTGTGACATATGGCTATCATTGGATTACACTATGAGTAATGCATCCGTAGCAAATCTTATCATCATTAGTTTCGACAGGTATCTGTCAGTGACGAGACCTTTAACCTATCGCGCCAATCGAACCTCCAGAAGAGCCTTGACTATGATATTTTGTGCTTGGGTGATATCAGCTATACTCTGGACACCTTGGATATTTGCCTGGCCTTATATAGAAGGGCATCGCAGTGTGAACTGGGATGATTGTTATATCCAGTTTTTGAAAACAAATAAATACCTCACCATAATTACTGCAGCCCTAGCATTTTTCATCCCTGTGACTATCATGATGATTCTGTATTACCGGATTTACTTAGAAACAAGGAAACGTCAGAAAGATCTGCCAAAACTTCAAGCTGCCAAACGATATGTCGGCAGCAAAAAATCAACAGTGTCTAGTGACGAAGAAGGATATTCAAGTATTAGTGAGAAACGAAGCCACTCATCACCAGAGCTTCAGGACATTGAGGAATACACGAAGAAAACAAGTTCATGTAAGAGTAAATTATTGTCGTGTCTCAAGATTGACCGCGACTCAGATTACATAGAGGATTCAAGTACGAGCGACCCTCCAGCCTCCCTGGGCAACTCAAATGTCGCCACCACACCAACTACCACAAGCACAAGTGTCAGAGTAGGGGTCCCTTTACGTATGAGACAAACAAGTGCATGTAATAGTCTCGCTTTAAACCGAACTCCAAAAACAGATGGCGTGAGTTGTAGCGGGTCAATGATTCCCTTGCTTCCTGTGGAAACGCCATCGCCATTCCCTTCGCCAAGCCCAGTTCCTGGCTACGACATAACCACGTCGTTTTCCCGCCAGAATAAAGCGCCGCCTGTCCAACCTTTGTATGAAACTGACAAGGAGTGCGATTCAGACGACAGGAAGGAGACCATGTATACAGTCCTCATTAAACTACCTAGGGACGATTCGACCGACTCAGAGAACAGACCGTCTATACGTATGATTCCCGATAGTGATGCTGAAAGTATTTGTGAAATAACGCCAGCTGTGGCACGTCATATTGACAGCGACACGAGTGACGGGAGCCAGGCGGAAGATAACTCTGATGACCTTGACTGTGAGCGGGGGTTACCTCCCCTTCCTCCCCCTAAAGGAACTCCCGCCCTCGGAAGACGTGCGCAAAGCAATGATCAAAACAGACATGCGATGCAGCAGAGAATGGCCCTCAAGGTGGCAAACAAAGTGCGCAAGCAACGAGCAAGACACAAACTGCATTCAAAGCGCCATGAAAGAAAACAAGATCAGAAGGCGGCTAAAACCCTGACGGCCATTTTACTGGCTTTCATTGTCACATGGACGCCTTACAACATCTTTACCGTCGTCATGGTCTTCTGCAATGGCTGCATCGATGACACGCTATATGCTATTGGTAAGGATTCATTTAATGATCATGTCTTTTTCCACCTAATCTATAAAACCTGTTATAAGGTCAGAATTTTCCAACAGACTTTACATAAAAGAAAAAATATCTTTTGAAATAAGACCTTTACGTAAGTTTAAGAATTTATCTGTTATTAAACCTGTCGGTTATAACGAGAAGCATATCTCAATTCATGCAACACGCTGATATTCATTATCTCTTAGAATATAAAATACCATGCCTGATCATGCAGCTATACAAAGCAAATGATAAATTAATAGATTCATTAGCTTAAATGATAATATGACTCGAATGCAACCGAGTCACATTTGCTGTAAAATAACAATATATAAAACATAAAAGCTGACGGCAACAAAACCAGTAATTCATTTGGCATGTTTTGTGCATTATCCCTTATTATCAGAATCGTTTCAATACATTGATAGTCACTCTATCGGAAGTTATCGAAATATTATACCGGATTTATGGACTAGGTTGAAGACAGAATTACTCTGGTTAGAGGATATTGGACATTAACGGTCTAGACGGGGCTGTACGGGTAAACATATCCTTTCCACGTAGTACTTATGTCGTTATTTTAAATAACTACGGTTCGTTTAGAGTCAACTTGACCTTTACTCTGCTTTCATTAGGTACTTAGCCAATCGTTACTGACCTTATCATCATCTAAAAGAGGGTTGGTAGAATATAATATATTAACATATGGTCATTGTATTTCATTAAACGGTAACATTAATATGTTAATAAGGATTGTTTTTAAAGTGAACTTATACCGATATGAAGTATTAGAATTTAAGTTGGATAATAATACAATACCGGTGATAAATATTTCATATTCATATGCCCCGAGTTTGGGACAATGTTTTTTTAAAAAGAGATAGCGGGAAAATCTCTGTGTAGTTAATGATCGAAAATCGATTTTATCAATTCATTGATTTACATTCAAAGCCACATAAACATTAAAAATCTATTTAATATAAAGTATAATATATTTGATATTTAACATTCAAACAACTTTTCCTAGCGTATTTGAGTTGCCGGAAAGTAACATGTTTACGATCCATGATAGAGTAACTATTTAATCAAAGAGGAATACCAATAACATGGGAATGAGACTTCTAAAATTGTTATTTATTGATTTTAAGTTATTGATAGACATTATTTAGTAGTTTTATTAGAAGATATTGTAAAGTTTTAAAGTCGTTGAATATGTTCTTGTACATTACCTATGTACGTGTTTGGTCGACATTTTCGATTTTCGTCCTTAGCTTAATAGGATTAGGCTGAATAACAGATGAACCGCTAATAAACTACAAGCTGTCCATCACACCATCTCTGCCCTCGTGTCTGTAAGGGTCGAAGATTCTCTGTTTATCGGAACCTCCGTGTGAGTGGAGTATTTTGCATCATTAAGAGGTGGTCCACTTCGATCTGAAAATAATTTCCTAGTAATTACACCAAGCACGACGATCGATCAGCTGTCTACTGGGACACCTTCACTTTAAATCACTCCTGAGACCGGATTCTGATACAAAATACAAACTAGCCAATCACAGCAGCTCTGACTTCATTTGAAGAGACTTAAAATCCTTTTGAATAAGGACATCCAATAGGCATTCCGAAATACGTGTAGCTATTTATTTGAGATACTTATTTGCAGTGGCAGACCCAGTGAGCTTCAGGGATCGACCCATTTTCAATTATAGTTTAATCCCCTGCTCACGGTTTCAAAAGTCCTGAATATGCTAATGAAAAATACGCAGTAATGTTGTTTAAATCAATGGATTCGTGAAAACAATCAACGAGCTCCGAAAGATACAATATAAGAAACTGTCATTTTTTATTTTCAAAAATTTATATTATTTTCAATTTATCTCCTACATTTTTCTCTCAAAATAATGGAATTTTCGGTGCTCACTCTTCAGATATGGGATACAAACTTGCTTGAAAGCTTGAGCGTGCTTGAAATGGATTCGTCCATGCACGTGAATCGCCTATTTTTCACGCGCAACTTTATGATTGGTAGATGTTTATTTCGGTTAATCACATGCCCATTTTACAATACAAAGTATTCAATAATGTTGGACCACAACAGTGCATTCTAATGCTATCTGAGACCACACCAAAAGTAACATTATATACTCATCGGGAAAAGAAATTAAAGTTATCACTTTTGAGTTAAAATCTTAAAAAATATATTGTATATACAAATTGACAATAAACATCGCATTAAAAGCATATTATTCCTAAATTTGTATATTTTGACTTGTAAAGAACCAATGTTGACGTATTGAGTGACTAAATGCAAAGAGGTGACGTTGCTATTGGCGTTCAATGTTTTTGGAGACTGGTTGATATACTTGACTCATTTTATTTCAACCTTCTAGCGCATTTCGTCATTTAAATTGGGTGATAAATTTCTTTTGACGAGGAGTTAAGTTAATTGTTTGTTTCTTATTTTGATGGCAAAAAAACAAACTTATTAAGATTATTGAATGTTACATTATTTCCTTAGGCATATAAAAGTTCGAATTTATTTACAGATGCATTTTTATAAACATGCCGCCGTGTAATTGACAACCAATAGATCCCACTGCACGTGCAGATCACTTTTATGCCGTCAAATGAAAACAGGATAGTTATTTAGAAACTATCATTGAAGTTTGTCAATTCTTCGTAACCCACTTAATGGATTCTCTGGACTTACAAACAGGGGGTTGCACTTTACTGTCAAAACTTTCATTTTGGAAAGTTTTAAATTGTGCATGTTTACTATCCTCTTCGAACATGGAAACTTGTATACTCGACAACACTCTGTACTATTACAAAAACTTCAAAACCTGACACCCCTACCCCCGGGACTATTTATAAGCAGTGGGTTCTTTAAAATAATCCAGTGATGGTCATTAGGCCTCTTGGCAAGCGTATTTGAAAACCATCGAAACACTTAGCATTAATTTAGGTAGCCTTGGATTTGGCAACACAGAAGAGAATGCACATCAAAATTCCCTCTTGAATAATCAAATTGTCATAGATTTGTTTCAGACTTCACCTTAGTTTGAATTCGTAATATTCCTTATAAACAAATATACAAGTTGACAGAGACGGATATAGTGAGAAAAGGTTGATGTAATATATTTTTTAGACCAATTCTCTTATTCCTATTGTACATTATTGTCTTGTTTCAAAGGCATCATTTAGAGTCAAGGTATGACCCACTTATTACACGATTCGAAGCCATACAAGGTTAATTTCATAGACCCGTTTACGCCTATATGCACTTAATTAGCGTTAGTATTAATTGCCTTTGATAACCACACCGGCTTGTGTCAATAGAGGAGTAGAGGAATTCAATATCTCGGACGTAGGTCATGTAGCGGTGTGCTTCTAGTACATGTTGGTTATATAGCTTTATATCATTTACCTCGGAACTTAATAATTTTGATTAATGACCTTTAAGAGCTTGTTAAAAAGTGTTTGGCATTTGTAATATCACTTGGTTATATTTCTTTTCGTTTACTTGAAATGTGCAATGTTTTACCTGTAACATGTGGTTCTCTACATTCAGATGTAAGTGTTTCACTGCAAAGGCAAATTAGCTTGAAATTGTCAAAATATTGATGGTTCTGAATGACAAACCATGTAGTACTAAATTTATAAGAAATGTGAATTACAAACTTTGAAGGGGCAGTAGCACGTTTTAGGGGGAATATAAGGTGATAATTTAATGGTTCCAATTGAAATACAATGTATTTAAACTAAATGGAGCAGTAATAAATTAAATATATAACGTAAAGTTTAGGCATGCGATTCCTTCTTGCACAAAATGAATTAAAGGTGTTCAAATAAAATGGCCGCCAATGGATTTTTTGAGAACATTCATACTTTGTCCTCTGACTATGGATGATTGGCTTGTGTAGTAAGATTATTGACACTGTCAAAATAATACATTTAGCATTAACTTACAATTATCAGTAACATTTTAAAACATAAAATTATCAAAAACGTGCTACTGTCCCTTTAAGGTACGGTACATCTTATCAAAGTACAAATTTACAAACAGTTTGATGCTTAACCATTCATGAATTTATCTAAAATAGTAACTATATATACATAATGCAGTATTTCGTTTTTTGTTTTTCGTCAGCTATCTAGAGTTATAATCAACTATGCTTCAGTCAACGTTTCCCACGAAACCTTTAACAGGGCGAGTACGGTACTTACGCAGCGACATAGATTGCCAGTTCTACGAAATAAGTGTAGCGGTACTTCGTTGGTTTAATATTACCGTTTTAACATTACTATTTGTAGTATCTTCTGAGAGCGAGCAAAGTGCATCTATATGATCAGTTCTCTATGATATTACGAGCAAAATTATGAACTGAGAAAAAAACACTTTAAGAAAAATAAATATTTGATTGTCAAGTTCAGTTTTGAGATCTTTTTCGAAATAAAAGTAATTACAGATTTCAACATAAGTCGATTATTTGGACCCTTTAAAAATATTTGTGCGTGCTTGTTTAATTTAAAGTATAACCAGTGTTTGCCTTTTGCATATGATTCTGTTAAAGCGGATAATAAATATTTTTGCACAAGACCTTGGTTCTCGTTATTAATAAGCAAATTTATCTCAAAGAAAGTTATTAACCTGTCATACCGCAACATCATTCCTAAAATTAATGTCCGAGAATATGAATCAATAGATAAGCATATGAAGCGTAGACCTACTCACGTTTATTCTTAATCTTGTCAAAATGATTGAAATTTACGTTAATAAATTTGTTTACCAGAACTGGCAATTTCGAAACACCAACAATGGCCAGTCGTTTCACAAATCAGTTTTTATTCTTATATATGATATGACACATCGAAGCCACTTTACGTGCTCTACAGCTGCGTATCTTAAGTTTGTTCACTTGCTTGTGTATCTTAGTGCAAATATAATGTAAATTGTGTTTAATTTTGACGTTCATAAAATCGAAGGAGCACCTACAAGGGACAAACAATTATCCATTAGTAAAATAATCATTCCCGAACCATATTTCGGGACCGTCTTGTCACTGGTACTGACTTAAGATATTTGGCATGATTGAATAGACAGATGGGGTCATATTTGTGAAATTCAGATTTTCTTAAATTTCTATTTAAATATTCCATATAAACACTTTAAGAAAGGAATTAGTACAATAACATTTCAATGCCTTGCCAAATTAGTTACGGTTATCTGTAAGGTATGAAATACGAATATATTAACCACAACTGAACGTTAACTTATGTACTAAACTTTCAACATTATACGTTTCGTTTTCGCATTGTTAGTATGCCTCAAAGACATTCCAATTTACATGAAAACGCAGGTAAGTGAACAAACTTAAGATACGCAGCTGTAGTACTACACCTGTATACGAACATTCATTGCTAAGATCTTGAACACTATTGGTTAGTTTAAGATCAAAAACGTTGGTGTGATAATACGAGATAAGTCGTATGGATAACAACTTCTTTATTGAATTTTCACGACGTTTCTAGGCGACTTCTTGACCCTTCTGATGATGAGGTTTACAGCATCGCATTTATTTACATAGATATAGATGTACATGAAGCCAATTAATTAATTAATTAGGTGTGTAGAGTGAACATTGGGAGATGGAAGAGACACACACTGTTCTTATTTATTACTGTTTTCCATAAGATTTCTCGCGTATATATTATTGTTGACTTATTCAACCATTTACAGTTTTTTCATTTGTGTCATTTCTTTTACATATCATTTTGATAAACCAGATTTCTGTACATGAACCTACTTTTAACATGAAAAGGAAAAAAATGTTGCCACACCAATTTTACCTGTAAAATAATAAGACAGAAGACACAATTTCAGAAAAGTAAATTATGTGATGTGATTGAAACATTATCTATCAGTTTTACAAAGCACATTTCATTCAGATAACTGTACATTACTTTTACATACATTTATGAAATTATACGATTTGGTGTTCAGAAACACGTATTCTTACACTCAAAAGTCAGTATTTGTTGCTGTAAGATGAGTTTCAAGTGAACTGATGAACCTTTAGTATCATCTAAAGAAAGGATACTACAGTTAGAATCCATATCCTGCCACAGTTTCTACACTTCAATGCGAGATGGAAAGACGAATGATTTGCATGTCAAACTATTTTTACAAAAATACCTCCGTTATTTCAAAAGTTCTTAGCTGTCCCACTTCGTAACATTGAGAAACCATCGATTCTACTATTCTACCAGGTATTGAGTCTGAAATCCTGTTCGAGTCATACCCAACTGGGAGCGGTCGTATATTTTCTTTTTGTATTGGTCCACGGTTAAATGCTTCCCGGAGAGTTTAATTGTCCCCATTTCGGATATAATTCCCATGCAAGTTCCAATTCCATTTGATGTTTGAGGTAAATTTTCTACAACATCTCCAGACAATGACAATTATACGGTGCTCTCTGCCTTAAAACATTATTTATAGATCTGACAGTCTTGAAGTGCGGACATTCCAAGTAGTTCTCAGTGGCGTGGCCATTTGCTAATTAAGAGAAATTGCTTTCCGTTATCTAAAAAGACTCTCGGCGGCAATAGACTGAGCATGCGCAGTAACTTTACGACTGACCGGAGTGCTACTCAATAGAGCGTCATTACCATTTGAGGCATTTTCGTGTAAATTAACAATCATTAACATATTTTTGTGCAAAACCTTCAATTGAAACACACTTTTATTAGACATAAATAAAGCATATTAAGGAGCTTATTACGTTGCCTAGTCCGGTCTAAATTACAAAGTAAATGATATTGACGTTTCAAAGTGGAAGGCATTTAAAAGTTATATACGATTTATCGGGTTGTCATTTATCGCATATGAATATTTCTGCTAGTTTGAATAGATGAAAATGATATATTGTTGATAGTAATCGTGCATTTATCAAACACATTCATAAAGACAGATACAAAAGCATTTAAGGCATAATATTTGCAGATATATGTGGTTTGAAATTTGCAATCACTTATGTTATTTGGGATATGTGCCTAGTCCTTAATTAGGTGAATTTCGCATACTTGTTTGAAAGAAATTTTCGGAAAGTGTAAGGAAAACGTTATACAATAGTTTGTATATTGATTAACTATTCTTTATGTTTGATTGATAATGAAACAAACGTATTGAGCTCGAGTATTTTATGAAAGTATACTTCTATTCAAAATTGATGAATTTTAAATGAATCATCTACTGACTTGTTATCATAATATACAAAATACATGTGAAAACTTGCATGATTTTATTTCCTATGAATTATGAAATCATGTCGGTTTCGTTTTATATTTCAATCATAATATGTACCGTTTTATGTTATTTTAAATACTATGGGTTAATAATAACATTGATCATTGATTATATCATGGCAATAAGTCGAAGAATATTTATTTCCTTATATAATGTAGAATGCTGACGTTGATGACATGTATTGAATTTAAACAATAATGTTGAATCATACGTTGAGTGTGAGAGATATGCTCTTCGTTTTTTTTATTTTATTACATGCATTAAGTATTGGTTGCGGTTGTTAAGCATGCAACGCCAGGGATCGTTTTCAATGTTTTATGATTTTCTTGTCCATTGCTGAGAGAAGGAGACATAGTTGGGGCAATCAGAATATAAATTCTTCTTTTGAAAAGTCATTCTCTTACATTTTATAATACCCAAATTTTCTGCTTGCCTGTGAACATTTTTTGTAACATAAATTCTCTCATCTCAGATTGGAAAAAGAGCATTAGATAATGTTTCAAATGTATGTCTTTCGCTGGATTACAATTTTCTTTAATATCTTGCAAAACTCCTTAAAAATGTACCTGAGATTTTGAAACAAAAAGGTTACTCTGAAATAGTTGTCTGTAATCTCAACTGAACTTTAGGTCTTTGGGTTCTACAAATAATACTTCTTGAATCTTGAATCTTGAATTTAAAACAATTATCCCAAATTCATACGAATTTACATTATCCGTTTTTACTTTTCAAACGTTGTAGGTGAACTGTATATTCTAAGGTTACTCATAGCCCTAGAATAAAATTATGTTGACTTTTTGTATCTCAAGTTTATTTGAAATTTAGTTTTTTTTTTTCTTAAAATTGTAATTGTAATTGTAATGTCCATCATCAGGTGTCACTGCCATGAAAATCGATATGACAATATTTTACCGATGCTGATTGCATGTAATATAATGTCATTGCCATACATGGTAAACTACATTCTTGTAAGTTGTGCATGGAGCTTGTGCCTCCAAACATTTTTTAATGACGTCCCGTTCAAAATCGATTTTTTAAATGGTTTGGCATGTAACACACAAAAGCGAGTTATATACCGATGCCAATCACAAGGCTCATTAACGTTTAAGATAAACAATAATGGATCATAGTAGTTTATCATTGACTGAAATGTGACATTGAGATGGCATACTTAACTAATATGACGTTGCGTGAATTATAAGCACATGAAGTAATTACACATGTGTGACTACATTGTCGGTTTATTAAAAGCGAAGTTTTACACAGGCGAGTAATAACGTTATTCCCACTTTATACTTCAACTAAAATAACTTGTTGCATTTAGCAGTTCATGTATGTATTGCTCTGTCTTTGGTTGTCTTTGGGTCGCTTTATCGCCATAGCTTTGCACTCAAAATGTTTTATAAAGTTTAGTTGTTCACAAGTTTATTATTATCCCAGCTGATCATTTTGCTATACTTCCACAACCAATGTGACTCTGATTTATATCTTTTATATTGATTTCATGCAGTTGAACAGGTTTATGCATCATCATACTAGACAAAGTTCACCTATTTCTCATTCGGATTGAATTATTCTGAATTTATCAATATTGAATCTGTACGTTTTTTTTAATCTTCAACTTATTTACTGCATCGTTCTGTAGCAGGATTCTGTCTTTTATCTCCTTTGTATGCATTTGCGTCCATTTTCAAGACAAAGATATTTCAGTGCTATTTTAGTGTTTCTATATGATTATGCATACAAAGGGCTTCACGCGATAGAAATCAATAGTGACGTTCCGGTCTTGCTAAAGACGGATTCCGAATACGTGACTCATCGGCTACATCGTGACTGAATGGCTTCTCAATTGATGACGTTAACCACACACATTAATTATGAATCCTACCATTTGTGTTATGAACTAATTAATAGCTTCTAACTTGACTTAGGAAATACCTTTCTATGGTCTGAAACACTCAAGCAAATGTATTTTGTATTTACATGTAAAATCTTATCAATAAAATAAAAATATAAGTTATCTATATTTGAATCTTGTGTTTTCAAGTTTGCGCATACATAATTACCATATTTCGATTAACGGTATTAAAAACTCAAATCACCAGTCAAGATTAATACTAAACACGGTATAAATGTGGACAAAATAAACCGCTAATGTCAAAAAGGTAAATTGAACTTTACAATCGTCTACAACTCTCTTTAGGTGTATCCTTCCTGATTTATCAGTTTTTGGAAGCTTGAGTTAATAAGTTTTAAGTCACAGTTTGAAAAGAAGTCCATAGAACTTTAAAATTTAGCATACTTAAAATTCTATTGGGTGCTTAAGTATAGTAACTTTGACAAACTTGATCAAAATCTGCAATATGGTAAGTGGCGGCAACATAAAACAACTATGATACAACTTTCATCAACCACAGAAGAAACTTATGTAAACTTATGTTAAACATATGTTATTCCAAGACGGAAAGATATTTTATAACGAAGAAAAGACTGTAATTCAACTGTATGATATAACATTTACTCTTCTTCTCTTGCAGGCTATTGGTTGTGCTACATCAACAGTACGATCAACCCGCTGTGCTATGCGCTCTGCAACGTTAACTTCAGGAGGGCCTTCTGGCGGATCCTTACCTGCCGCTGTGTCCCAAAACGAGGCTCCATCCACCAGATGATGATAGCCCCTCTTCATGCTACAAAGTTCATTCCAAGATGAAACATGAGTCTGGTGGACATAGCGGAATAGTTCTCTGTGCGGTCGAAGCTGTAGTAAGGTCATGTTGCTACAACATTTGTAACAAGCTTTCTCCCAGCGAAGCTTACACAAACTGAAGCTGGTTTGCATTGTTTACAAAGCATTATCACAGTTTAAGATTGCTGATTGTTAGGCATGGTTATATTTTGTATAGATTTGGGGAAGAGCGAGTCGGTTGAAGTTGTTAGGTGGTAACATTTCCGAACTTTGCGATGCTCATGCAAATTACAATATTGTTCAGTATTTTGGGGAAAACATTTTCGGGCACGAATACGATTATACGAATTCTCATATACTGGTGACCAAAATGCTGGAATATATATTTTGTTTGAAATGGATATTCATTGTTATAATTAGCTTTATAGAATGAGAATGGTACCATGTACAAAGATTTTGTTTTGATGTATGACATCATATTTGTATCAACATTATATGAAATCAAATGTATATTTGCTTTTCATGATAATGGTGAAATTTGTTAACACTGGCAATCTGTTGTTTGGTGCTAGAAAGTGAAGATGCAAGTTTATAAATCTGTATGGAAGTGAACTCATGCTGTATGGGGATGTGTGTATAATTTTGTACCACTTGCTAGCTTTTAACACCGCATCATCCATGTTCCATTGAGTGAACATCGTTGTGAATTGTTATTTTTATATTTGCATACTGGAAATTGATTATGAAATTGTACATATTTGCCGAGAACTACAATAATCTTTTGAAAGCAATATTTACTATGATTTGAATAATCTTGTAATTTTGTACAAATAAGAAAAATTAGATTTTTTGTCTTGTGCTGAATCGAATAATTAAAGATGAATCTGGGTATTTTAATGAAATTCGACACCTACAAGTTATTGATCATTGGCATTACTTTTATCAAATCAAGGAGATTCTTTTTTATGGGAGTTTCATTTAAAGCAACTTCTAAATGATGTTTACATAGTGTTCTGATTATTTCAATTGTTTTGTTACTAACTGATTTTTCTGTTAACGTTTTCTGTTCATCATCTGTTGATGTTTGGACTTTTGGATGCTGGAAACAGCTTTGAACACGTCCACGACGTGGTTGGTATATTGTATATTGTGTTGTTGATATTGATTTGCAATGTTAAGACTAAATCAAGAGTATATGTGTAGTACATTGGAAAATGTTTTAATGCGGACCACTGACTGGAGAGAACGCAAACACAATAGCATTATGTTTATGGTTTGAATAAAAAAAGTTATAACAACTTCATAGCTTTATATTTGGATTCAAGTGAAAAAACATGGTAAAAAGAAAATACCCTATCTCACTTTTAGAAGTACGGTTAAGCATATCTGTATACAATATATCGATCCCATAAGTCCAAGGCTTGGCATAGCATGGCATGGCAAGCCCTGTCCTGGGGATTATGAATTGAAGTTTTTGTGATGCTGCGGCCCGGAGTCGGACTACCGAGGGCACATCCTAAAACTTTTTTTATTTTCAAATACAAAAAAAAAGCTGAAATATTAGATAGAGAAAGATTTGACAAAAATGATTGTCATCTTGAAAATTATGGATGTTTGTTTTCCACG
This sequence comes from Steromphala cineraria, assembly GCA_916613615.1. NCBI lineage: Eukaryota > Metazoa > Mollusca > Gastropoda > Trochida > Trochidae > Steromphala > Steromphala cineraria. The sequence continues at coordinate 34,914,956 of OU744724.1, forward strand.
GCATTTTATACAGCCAACATTTGACAAAAACAGTTTTAAGAAAGTTTAAACAAGCAATAATCTGAATAAATATTGAAGATTGACATTGGATGATAAAGAAGTTATCATGATCGTTTCTTTTGGGGATGGTAAACATAATGCATTAGGAATAATCACTATGTATTTTTCTCGCCAAAAAAGTAGTTTTATTCCTATTGCAGGATATTTAACATCCAAAAACAGACGAGCATGAAAACTTAAATATCAAAATTAACATTACTTGCTTACATAGATCTTCTGATTCCAATATAACGAATTATTTGAATAACTCTTATGTTCAAATGGCTCCTTATGATATGAGAGAAGAGCGTCACAGATAACCTTTTCTGTGATAGTGATACGTGGAATCGTAAATTTTACCGGCATAACTCTCGAGAAGGGATGTATTAAAGAAGGGAAATAAACATGTTCTAAGCAAATGAAAAACAATTCTTATTACCTTCTTGTCAATTTGGCTTCCACGAACATATTGAATCTTATGCGATTTTCACTGAAACCAAGAATTTACCATATTTTTGCTGTTTTGGGATGAATGTGTGAGATTTATTAAGTTTATATCATGAATCATACGATCTATATTCGTTTAAAAACAAATCTTGGGGTGGCTCTTTAACGGCTACTCTTGGATACAAGTATATGATAAGCGATATATACATGAAATAAGGGGTGACACGGTTATTACAGCTCTATTATGGCTTTGAACTGGGATCGGCCGACGATTTAACAGAGCATAATAAAGCAAGAGAACAAAGTTAATAATTTCCGGACATAGATAAACACCGACTGTGTTTATATGATATGATGATAGACTTGTTAATTGACGTTTATATTCAGGGTCAGAGCCAGTGGATTTAACCGTTTGACAAAACCGATTGGTTGCTAAATAATATACGTATTTTATTTGCACAGACGGATCACCTTTTCAAATGACATTGGCCGATATACTCGTTGACATTTATGTTTAAATACTTACAGGCTTGGCGAAAAGTGCAGGTTGATTATTCACACTAAATGATAACCAGCTTAATCTTTTAGGCTCGTTTGTAGAAATACTAAACTTAATTGAAAATGTAGGTATGCAAACAACTTATGTTATGACATTTATTAATTGATTACATTAACGTTTACATTACATTGATTTTCAACACAAGATATAATGGATATCAGAGGGTACGTGTTTGAATTCTAAAAATATTCTAGAGGTACAAAACAACATAAATTGGTAGTGACTTGTTTTGAGGGGGAGAGTCTACAAACACATTCGAATTAAAGTTAAGGATAATAATGAATGATAAATAATGAAACTCCATAAAATATATGACTAAACTGCCAGGTGTTTGAGTCGATTTAGCATAGTAAATGTTATTCTTTTTAATATTTGATCAGAGTCTTTGTAAGAAATAAGTAACGCTATTGCTATGTATTTTTATGTTGAACTTAACTCATCGATTAAATTCGTTTCACCATTTTGCTCGAATTGATAAGAGACTGACGAATTTCGGAATAGCAATAGTGTAGCGTAAACTTAAAACCTCACATGTTTTTGATGAACATATACAATACATAGTACAGTTGCAAAGTAAGGAGATACGGTAATAACATTAACACCAGGGTGTACTTTACTCATGATGAGACTATAGTCACAAAGAATATCTTCTCGGTATACACGAGCAGGTGGAACCTTGCTCGTGATGAGAGTATAGTCACAAATTATCTCTCCACGGAATACACGTGCAGATTGGACCTTACTCGTGATGAGACTATAGTCACAAATTACCTTTCCACGGAATACACGTGCAGGTGGAACTTTACTCGGGATGAGAGTATATATAGTCACAAATAATCTCTCCACGGAATACACGTGCAGGCGGAACCTTACTCGTGATGAGAGTATAGGCACAAATTACCTCTCCACGGAATACACGTGCAGGTGAAATTTTACTCGGGATGAGAGTATATATAATCACAAATAATCTCTCCACGGAATACACGTGCAGGCGGAACCTTACTCGTGATGAGAGTATAGTCACAAATACTCTCTTCACAGAATACACGTGCACACGGACAACTACTCTTAGTATGAGTTTGAAAACGGTATTTGTACGAATGTTGTAATTTTCTGCCTCTTCAATATGAAACATCTGTCATAGTGTTTGATAGACATTAGGTTCAGGTTTCATGCATAAATATGTCATCGATTGGCACTCTTCTACAAACCTATTCGATTTTACATGTCCTTATTTCCCTACCAGACATGTTTGTGATTTCGACTTGTGTTTCAACAGTCAAACACATCATTTATCCAAGGTTAAGTACGTATTCAACAATGTATATAAGATTTCACCGTGTTGTTATATATTTCAAAGATGAATAGATTTTAGAAATTAGAAATTCTAGTTTGCATATTTCTTTAAGTAAATTGAAATCTCATCTTTATTTCAAACAACATTGAGTTGTCATAATACGACACTCTGGTAGATGTGATAGTGGTAGTGAAATGTAGTTTTGATCTAAAAAAAACCCCTAATAGTTCAAACATAAACCTAATCAGAAATACGATCATTTTCATAAACCAAACCTACAGCATAAACCATGCACCCTAGATCCTACTTTGATGAAGTCCAACATGAAAGAAGACGTGCGATTTATATTTTCTATATATACTTATGTTCTACATATTGATTTGTTGTCACCTACTGATTGTCTATTTACAAGGAAACATGAGAGCATTATGGGTGTCTGAATTCGCAACGACATCTTCTAACAACCAGTGATTACTCCTTACATGAAGTACCATAATGAAGTTTCAGAAAATAAACGTTAATGTCTCAATTAATTTGCATTTCAAAGTAAACTGTATTATCACGATTTTCTTCTTTTGTCTTGCCGGTTCGCAAATATTCGATTTTTTTTCTCTGATATTTGTTTATTTTAAGTGAAAACAAATTAAACACCAGAATATAACCTCACAGTAACAATTTATTTGATATGTACGATTATCTCAACAAGATTATCACTTGAAAAGAAAATATGTAAATTTTTCATTTGTTGTTTCTATAGGAAACCAGTTATGCTATTTTTTATAATGTACCCTTTTTCTCCCAATATTGATAAACTAGTGATATTATGAACGACATCAAACCATTGCTTTACTGTTTGTCAGGAACATGTTTTATGTCCGTTCACTGTAGTGACCTCATACCACTGTACCTTGCCGCCATCCCCTGTGTGATACCTTAAGTTATGAGAAATGTAATACCTATATCGCTAAGCTTATAATAAGATTATGAGAATACAAACTAATATTTCGTGTTCAATAATCATAATTTCATCACATATTAACAAACTAATATTTCGTGTTAAATATCCATATTTTTATCACATATTAACAAACCAATATTTCGTGTTAAATATACATTTTTATCACATATTAACAAAACGATTCATTAACTAACTATATAAGGTAATATTAAAGTATAAGCAATATGACATAAGAAATCGATATATAACATTTTATATCCATGATAATCTAAGTGATCTTTTGTTTAGAATCTAAGGTTGAACTTGAAATCCCTTGTTTTATTAATCATGACTGAAGACGGTTAATTGCTTAAAACGGGGTTGCATATTGCCGCAACATGCACCGCTTCTTTGTTCTTTTTGCAATACGACAGGGAAATTAGCCTTAGTCAGGTTTGTCTTACGTTTCTAAATATACTTCAATGATGAATTTATGGCTTCCAACGACCGCTGTTTGACATTTCTCCATGATCTGATCAAACGAAACAGTAAATTTCTGCTCTTATTGATGAATTCCCAATATACGAGGAAGTTGAAAAGTTTCTAAAGGTTTCCAAGGAGATGAAGCTAACTACCATTAGCAGGACATTGTGATTAGAGACGTTTTGTTGGGATCTTGACTTTGAAAGAAAAATGGAGGACAGCATAATGTAAAGATTGAAGAAACTGGCGTTTTAGAACACTGTGAAGCATGGAACGAAGTTATGACGTTTTATTAGAAAAAATTATTTCTATTTTCATCGGTTGAAAATTTTGTTACAAATTTAATACAAACTGTGGAATAAGATCGCGATTTTCACGACTTTACGTCTTAATCGTTAAGCATGAAGTATCAATGTCCATGTCGGCAAATTCTTTAACATTTCTTTAAGGAGCAAAATAAAGGTATCTACGTAACTCTGTCCCATTTAGTAACATTTTCGCTTTTGCTCGTTAAATACCAAACCATTTAATTGTTTCATAAAAAAAGGTTTACCAAACGGGAGATAGTTTAGTATTCTCTACTAACATGTTATTTACAAGGATATAACATATTTGCCACTGTGACTACAACGTTGCGCATCAACTTCTTACTTTGGCGGTAAACTTATTACTTATTACTTATTAACACTTATTACCATCAACATAGTTATGCACAAATAACTTAATAAAGCAACTCCTACTTTGTAACATGAAATTAGGTGCCTTTTGAATGTATTGACCTCTTCAGATATATATTAATTGCTTTCTTATGGACTCTCAAATTGAAATAACAATATTTAATATGCAAAAATAATGAAAATGTTAAGAAACATGCGATAGAAAAAGCTATTGTCATTTGGGAAAAACTACACAAACTTTTGATTTTTTAAGATAAAAAATAACACTTTTGACCCCTAGTTGATATCGGAATACAAACTATGAAACAAACTTCTGGCAAAGTCAGCTATGATTTTGGTGTCCTAGATTGATGTTTACAACTCATACATTTATATTTCAGCGTATCAAATTGATACACGTTTTATAAGTTTCCCGATTTGTTTATTTATATGTCCAATGACAATGTATGCCTGCAATATACACTCAACGGCAAAAGAAACGTCACCTGATTTTCTTCAAAGTCAAACAAATAATGCAGTTACCAACAGTTATAATTCAAAGTCGTGAATAAACCTACGATTTGCTAATAGAAATACACATGTTTACTCCTCAGGTTATCGACTATTTAATTTTCATCAACTGAAACAAACAAAATATGAATTTATGTAAATGAAAAGTTGTTGTCGACACAATGCACCTTGTTGAACAGTAATCCATTGACGCATCTTAAAGGGACAGGAGCACGTTTTTTGATAATTTTATGTTTTAAGTTTTTCACTAATAATTGTAAGTCAATGTTATATGTATTATTTTGACAGTGTCATAAATCTCATTACACAAGCCAATCATCCATAGTCAGAGGACAAAGTATGAAGATTCAAATAAAATCCATTGGCGGCCATTTTGTGTGAACACCTTTAATTCATTCTATGTAAGAAAAAGGAATCGCATGGCTAAATTTACGTTATATATTTGAATTATTACTACTTCATTTAGTTTAAATTCATTGTCTTTCAATTGAAACCATTCATTTTCATTTTCCTGTCATCACCTCATATTCCCCCTTAAAAACGTGCTACTGTCCCTTTAAGGGTAGGGCATTTTGCTCTCTAGTTACATGTATAGAGATTTTAAAAACCCAATCTTTTAAAAACGATTTTAGAAACGTGATTGGAGCATATAAGAACAAGATGTACAAATGATAGCAATATAAATTATCTGAAAAAACACGTCGGAAGTTATGTTGTTTTGTAATATTTGTCATCTTAGAAGATACAAGACTCAATCGTCATTGGTAATTCTATCATACTTTGTCATCTCAATTCAATTTATTCAGCCATTCTATTTCAGCGTGCAATTATATAAACGAGGTTTGGTTTATTTCTGACAAAAATTTTGACATTAAACATATAGGACATCTTCGAAAAGGGAGATTAGTCATCCTTACCGTTATCGGTTTAAAAGGGCAGTAGCACGTTTTTTGATAATTTTATATTCTCAAATTTTCACTGATAAGTGTAAGGTATACGTAATGTTTAAGGAATTCTTATGACAGTGTGAAAAATCTCATTACACAAGTCAATCATCCATAGTCAGAGGACAAAGTATGAAGATTCACATTAAATCCATTGGCGGCCATTTTTTTTAACACCTTTAATACATTTTGTGTAAGAAATCGCATGGCTTAACTGTACATTATATATTTGAATTACTACTGCTCCATTTAGTTTAAAAACATTGTCTTTCATTTGGAACCATTAAGTTTCATTTACCTGTCATCACCTTATATTCCCCCCCAAAACATGCTACTGCCCCTTTAAGAGATGGGTAACACATGACATCCTTAAGAAAAAGTATATTTTCCCTTTAGATGTCCGACCGCGCTGACAAACCTAGTGTCTCAATAATCCCATGTTTTATCTATAAAATATAATAATGATATTTGGGTTATAGCTGTCATTTATTCAAACACAAGGTATGCCCTTTTAGAGTCAATATTGAAACAATAATACTTAAATGGAAACGGGGAATTTTATATAAAAGATAGACATATTCTACACACATATCGCTTAATTTGTGCACCAAAAGACTATTTCAATATTAACATTATTATAATATTGACAATGAACCAAAGCTTTGGTCTTATTTTCTTTAATGATTGGCGAATAAGTAGGTGGATTCATAGAATATACTTTTTCCATAAGCATTTTGTGTCTCTTTTATATTCCTTTATTTTGATTTTTAGATGCAATCATTTGACCAATAGGTACAAAAATAATATCATAGTCTTAATTGTACTGATTCATAAAAATGTACTTACTTATCAATTGATGAATGTGCTTGTTGATTAGTGTTAACAAATGAACAACTAAATTTTTTATAATGACTAATAAACATTTATTGATAGTCTCGGATGTAATTTATGGAAATTAATCCTAAAAATAACATATCAGTGCATGTACATAAACTATTCAAACGTGAATAATGAAAGTTAGAGGTAAATCAATTTCTTTTTCATCATTTCTTAAAAAGAAAAGAAAAGATAAGACAGATGAATTAGAAATTAAGATCAAAGACTGTGAAGACAATATAAGAAGAGATTTTCAAAGTATTGATGAAGCTCTGCTGTCTGATCTTTCTAAATTAAAAATGGAACATCAACAAATTAAAGAAGAACAGATGAGAGGAATTAGTCTGACGAACAAAATTCTTTGGTATGAAGAGGGAGAAAGGGCTACAAAATATTTTTGCAATTTAGAAAACAGGAATTATGTCAGCAAATCTATAAATAAAATCATTTCTGACAAAAATGATGTGATAACTGATGGAAAATCAATTTTAAATGAACTGAAAGAATTTTATAAAAGACTATATTCTTCAAATAAGGATTCTGATATTGATAAAGATGAACATTTAAACAATGTTGTTACTCCAACCTTGAGTGACCACTTGAGAGAAACATTGGAGAAAGAAATAGACATATTTGAAGTTTCACATGCAGTTAAAAACATGAAGAATAATAAAAGCCCTGGAATAGATGGATTTCCTATAGACTTTTTTAAGTTCTTCTGGAAAGAACTCAAAATTTGGATTTTTAGATTTATCAAAGATGTCTCTAGAAGAAATAAGATGACTCTTACTATGAAGAGAGGTGTTATAACTTGTATTCCTAAAGCTAATAAAGATAGGACTTTATTAAAGAACTGGAGACCAATTACCTTATTAAATTCTTTGTATAAAATAATAAGTGCATGTATCTCAAACCGGTTAAAAACAACCTTAGATAACCTAATTCATAATAACCAGACTGGATTTATTCCAGGAAGGACACTAAGCGAAAATACAAGATTACTATATGATCTTATGTTCGAAACTAAGAAAAGAGAGATTCCTGGTTTGTTGATTTTAATCGACTTTGAAAAAGCGTTTGACACTGTTTCAAAGGATTTCATAAATTCGGTCTTATTAAAATTTGGTTTTGGTCCGGAGATTATACGCTGGATTAATCTTCTTACTTATGAAACGTCTTCATGTGTTATACAGAATGGATATCTCTCTGAATTCTTTCCTAATGAAAGGGGCTGCAGGCAAGGTGACCCAATATCACCATACCTCTTTCTCTTTGTAGCTGAAATCCTTGGATGTATGATAAGACAAAATGAAAATATTAAAGGTATTGTTATCGATGATGAAGAATATAAATTGGAACAATATGCTGATGATACTGAATTATTTTTGGATGGAACAGATGAAAGTTTATATGCTGCTATTGAAACTATTAATATATTTTATGATATGTCAGGACTAAAAATAAATATTGACAAGACTAAGGCAATTTGGATTGGTTCGAAGGCAAAAAGTAGGGATATTATTTGTCAAGATTTATATATAGAATGGCAAAGAAATGAATTTGACGTATTTGGAATTAAATTCACACCTGATTTGAATGACATGTGGGTTATCAACACAAGAAAAAGACTAGAAGAAATCAAAAGATTATTAGCAACATGGAGAAAAAGACATTTGACACTAATTGGAAAGATTACTGTTATTAAAACATTAGCTTTATCAAAACTAGTTCATATTTTCAATAGCTTACCTAATCCCCCTGATGAATTTTTGACCTCCCTTGAAAGAATATTTTTCAAATTCATTTGGAATGACAAAAATGACAAAATCAAACGAAGCATATTAAAAAAAGATTATGCTGAAGGGGGTTTACGTATGGTTGACATTAAGACTTTTGTTTATGCAATGAAACTGTCAACACTCAAAAGATATTTAAGAAAGCCAAATAGTAATAACCCATGCAACTTTCCACTTAATGACATATTGAAATATGGAGCAAATTTTCAAAATATTGTACAAATTGACAATCCTTATTGGAAAGATGTATTACTGGCATGGAAATTATATTGTGAAAAAAAGACCATAAATGTAGATAATATACAGGAAATATTAGCCCAACCCTTGTGGCTAAACAATAATTTTAAAAACCCAAACCATTATATTAGACACTGGGCTGAAAAAGGAATTTTGGAAATTAAGGATCTTTGTAATGAAAATGGATTTATGTCTTTTGAAGAGTTGAAGATAACATATGATATAAGAGGTACCTTTTTAGATTTTGGATATGTTTTGTATAACTTTCCTAAATCATGGGAAATGACTATTAAAAACAATAGACATATACATACCACTGATCTTGGTAAAAGCTGTCCTTATGTTGACTTTTTTACTTTAAGAAAAGGTACAAGACTATTTTATGATATACTCCTGTCTGACAATATTAAACCTCATGTGTGCCAAAAATGGGAAATTTTATTCAATGATGTTGATTTTGATTGGCATATGATCTTTGATATTTGCAGAAGGAATTTGAAAGATGTAAAACTATTTGATTTTCAATTCAAATTTTTGCACAGAATTATATACACAAAAAAAGAGCTTTTGAAAATGAAACTTGTTGATAATGCAATATGTAATTTTTGCAATGTTGATAATGAAACTTTATGTCATGTATATTGGGAATGTACTGTAACCCAATCATTTTGGAAAGAGGTCAAAAATTGGATTATCCAAAATGGAATTTTGCAGACTTTTGATTTAACAAAATCTTTGGTTTGGTTTGGATTTAATGGAATTAACCCATTGCTAGTTCATATAATTTTTTCAGCTAAAAGATATATTTATATTTCGACATTGAAGAAATTAAATCCTAACTTGAAAAGTTTTATCAAAATTTTGAAAGATATTTACACTGTTGAAAAATTCATATCCAAAAGAAATGATAGTTTTGCTCAATTTAAAGATAAGTGGTTCCCACTATTCCAAATATTTGATCCATAATCATTCCTATGGTCTGTCCATATTTTTGCCATATATCTTGCACATAGAAACCCATCTCACTATATATAATGTACTAAGCTTATGTTATAGCAGATACAATTTACATATGTATCCTTATATGTTTTATATATATGTAATATATTCTAATAGTATATATTTTACTATTTGTATCAAACTGTGGAACCAATAAAAAAAAACAAACAAAAAAAAACAAAAAACTATTCAAACGTATGAATGAATTGAGGCTATATACACTTGAATATAACCACCTCAAACAACTATTATTTAGAATTTAGAATAATAAATTATATCAACCTTTCAATTATTGCGATGCATAAATTCATGGTCACGGAATTGTTTGACTATAAGCTTTTGATTTATTCCATGTATGGCATCATCGAGAATTAAATAACAACATCTCTATGGGTTCCAATAATGATAAAATAAAGAGGGGAAACTTGTAAAAAAAATCCAAAATTAGATGATATGAATTGTCAGCTTAAAAATGCTGTATCGTACTTGCAAGCGATTCATGATGAAACTTAGCTATTGAGAAATGAAATATATCACTTTGTAGAAAAATCTTTCGTCGAAATTTTGATATCATATTTAGATTGTTTAATCAACAATAACATACTTATTTCGACGCTTCAAGGACAGTATCCCTCGTAGAAAGGGCATGTCATTTAACGAACCCGCTTTCGGTGACGTAATAATTATGTTTGTAGGATTTACACCGTGCCTTAACTACCGTAATTGCGTTCGATGGGTATCAACTTTGACAGCAACGAATACCTAATTCGGAGAAAAAGAATATATAATCTAGTTGAGCGCGACAAAGACGGGTTTCAAGCGTACATTTAGAAACCGGAAGTTGTGAAATGGCCACACTTGATTCGCCCTTATGTCGACTGCCGTTTCGGTATTTTTTGGTAAATTATCTCCTATTTGGTGAAATTTGGCCCGATTTTCTCAAGGTTGGTCGCAAAATGTTTCTAAGAATACAACGTATATATTAAAAATACTTTTAAAAATATTGCAAGTATGATATAGCATATTTAACACAACAACCTCAAATGATAAACTCGAAATGTAATCACTGTAATTTCATCTCCGTCATTTATTTTTGTCATAACGTAAATTAACATCACGTAAGATTCGTAAAACATCTTCTATTTCATTAACAGAGAAGTCTTGGAATATGTTGATGATCCGTTTGATGATTCTGTTTCATCTGTTTATAGTTAATATTACAAGTGATAAAAGGAATGGGACATCACAAGACGAAATCAATGGTGTGATTGCATCTCACCAAACAACAATATAATTATGCAAATAGTTATAGCATCTTTACTTTTATTGAAGTATCTAGGAACAATTTTGTGCAAACAATAGCAATGTAAACGATCAATAGGGACGCAAATCTTGAGTCGTTATTTGTTAAGTGACCTGTGTCACGTTATAGTGGAAAATAATGCAATTATTTTTTTTTTTGGCTTTTGGCAAAGCGTTTGTTCTTCTGAATCTTGATTACACTTTAAAGGGGCAGTAGCACGTTTTTAGGGGGAATATAAGGTGATGTCAAGAAAATGAAAATTAATGGTTCCAATTGAAAGACAATGGATTTAAACTAAATGGTGCAGTAATAATTCAAATATTTAACGTAAAGTTTAGCCATGCGATTCCTTTTTCTTACACAAAATGAATTAAAGGTGTTCACAAAAAATGGCCGCCAATGGGTTTTATGTGAATCTTCATACTTTGTCCTCCGACAATGGATGATTGACTTGTGTAATGAGATTTTTGACACTATCAAAATAATACATTTAGCATTAACTTACAATGTACACTTATCAGTGAAAAGTTTAAAATATAAAATTATCAAAAAACGTGCTACTGCCCCTTTGAAGCCGTCACAGTGAATGAGATGAATTATTTCAAAATCAATGAATAAATGGAAGCTGTCTCTTTGATACTGATAGGACTGACATGAGAAATTTAATTATGAAAACTGAATTCATGAAAGTAAGTTGAATTGTGTATGAACATTCTAAAATGTTGAAATGTTTGATATTGAATGAAAAATTGAATTAAGGCTTCGGTGGCTTTCTGTTATTTTTTTAAAATGAAGTTGTTCAAAAAATTTAAAAACCCATACATATATATGTATTTTCACACATATCATATACATGTACATCTGAACCATCCACATATACGCGTGACCTAGTTTAAGGTGACCAAGAATTAATTTTCTCATTTTAACGCATTATGAATGTACCATACGTCACAATATAAGTTACAATAGGAAAGACAAAGAGACAATAGAATTTAAGCAAGGTAAAACATTTTTATATATATGCTTTCCTCTGTTTCAACAGCTTATTGTTATCAAATTTGTTAAATTTGAAAAACTGAAAACTGTCCGTTTCTACAATCAGCACAACACTATTTTCATTCTTTTCTACAAAACTTATTATTTGTAATCGACAGCTTTAAAAACCGATCGCATTTGTCTTGGCACTAAATTAATGTACAGTGTCATTGTATTTATGTTTTTTTCTTACAGTCTCAATGAAAAATGTAAATCTGTTTCTTTCTTTTCTATCATGCACAATTCGTTATTGTATACGATCCAAAATTTATATTATAAAAAGATTATTTTGATATACATGTATAGACATACATGCTGGTTGATCTTTTGTAAGTTCTGCTTTAATAACTTAATTTTCGACCAAACGAAGGGTTACATCTTAGTTGCACTAAGATGCACAAGAAGGTTACTGAACGTAAGTTTCGCAGCTATATGCTTGAAAACAGACTTATTCAACAACAGGCTAAAATGATTTTGATAAGTATTTTAGGAAAAACGATGTAATTAGGCATTAGACTACGTTGTGTAAATTTTTAATTGAGTTTGTTACTTGCATTTTGTATATTTCAACTACACTGTTTTGAAGGTAAATTAAGCAATCTTGTTTTTACCTTATGTCCTGATTAGACGTGTTGTTAGATGCCAGTTGCTTTGGTGTATGTAACAGTTGTTTGTCCCTATCCTCTGAAAAGGGCATTAACAATTATTGAAAATGTAATTAACTTTCCAATTATGGTTGTATTAATAGATGTTTTTCGTATTGAAATATGTTTCATTCCTAAGTGAATATTATTGTACCAATTTATTGAAGTGTCAAACTACAAAAAAGGATAATTGCAATAGTACTCATATTAACTTATTCATAAACACGCAAAAAATGCTCTAAATGTCTCTCTTTCTACAGATGAAGCCGCCATATTCAAGTATAGAGTCGATATAAATAACATTGCATTACTTACATATATGAGGTAAACATTGATGATAATAAAGGCAACATTGACTAGCAAAACAAGGGATAATGAATTAAAATATAACATTTTTATGAAATCTATTAAAAAAACTAATGCTAATGAACAGTGGTGTTCATATCTTTGTGTTTTAAAATATAATGTTTCACTTAAAACCCTTTAATTGTCTGAAACATTAATATATAAAACACATCTTGAATATCACTCATGTATTATTTCCGACAGAAGTTTTAAACATCGGAACTTTTGACACAAAAGTTCTGTATATGAATTGTTTATGAAGGGTGATAAATTCATAATTGCTGTTTATATATTTTCATCATCGACTGTTGCAACTAGCAAATGGTAAGAACAGCTACAGTGAACTTGATATTTGGTCAGTGTGAACACTTTTTATAACATACCATGAATTAACAAGATTGCAATTTTTTTAGAGATTATCACGCCGTTTTCCAAACACAAAGGTTGATTGATATGTTTATTGATTAGGTCAACATAAAACACAATGTTATTTGGTTCAATTCTATTGACGTTCGTCTCAATTTATATATATTTATTTAAAATGTGGTATGTGTGTTAAGAAAATTTTCGATGCGTTTTGATGCAAATGCTAACAAACTACACTGTTAATTAAAATGAACTGATGCCATGCTGCATGGGTTCTGCTTATGGGAAATGGTTTACTAACTTTACTACCTAAAAGAAGTTCAGTGTCAAACTTATGTTCTGCCTGACATGTTTCTGTGCATAGAACAAATATGAACACATGTCCAAGAATAAATCTTTTTAAAATGGTTTCAGGAAATCCTCAAGACAAAAATTATGTTCAAAGCATATGACATATTCTGGAACAATGAGTAATAAAGTCCTGAAAATCAGCTATTTATGCTCAAAACAAGAAACTGTTTGCATCTCCAAAGCACAATTTGGTCGGACCTCGAGAAGTGATTATGTCTCTAATCATGTCATTTGCATTTCCCATAATAAATTTAAGCATGAAAATCAACATGATGCTGCTGCTTTCAATTGAAATTTCGTCATAGTCAGACCGAGACAGAACGAATTTTAGGGAGGAAGAAATGATTGTATCGCTACTGGGTGGTTGAACATTGAGGTTTATCACTCTTTGAATGCAACCAAAACAACCGTTTGAATGTATATTTTCCAACATCTTCTTTAACATGACCTTGAACAAAAGACCTCTTTTTTCTCTTAATGGCATTTTGCTCTCTTTTATCAGTAACCTTAAAACTGATATGCACAATTCCATTATCGAAAGATATCATGCTGAGCAATTGACGTCATTTGGTTAATAATTGATTTATTCTTGGGTACCTAATATCCACTTTTCATCAACTAAACCACATGTTAAATGTCCTTTGATATGTTGAAAAACAGTTGAAATTGTTCATTGTTATAAAAGAGAATGTTCAGAAAAGTACACAATTCTGGTTAGTAGAGACTGTTTATTTAATCTAGTCATAGCAATAATATCTTTTAAGTGCATCATTTTTAGTCTTAATTTCTGTAAATCGGAATCAATTATTTGAACATATGCTCGATGAATACATGTTAACTGCAAATACCAAAACATAGAACGTTTTACTGAATAGATACGATTCAGAAAGAGTACTTAAATATAAAAAAAACCATAAAAATCTGAAAATGGTTTAAACCCTGACAACATAACGTTTTATAGGTATATATATATACACACACATACACACATATAGATACTGTTCATGCACGTATATTCAGCTTTTCATGAATTGAATACTCATGTTTGTTTTTTAAGAAAATGAAATTCTGACGGAATCAGCATCGTTTCGTTTTAATGATATATTTCAGTTTTTTTCCATTTAAATGATATGTAAGTGACATTGTCATTCATTTCGCTCAGGTGCACATTGTTTCTAGGAAAAACATTTTAATTAGATACGGCAACCGATACTGTAATTCCTGTCACACAAATCATACAATGTTTCATTTTGTTCAATCACTTGTCATTCTGTTGCGAATTTACTTCGTGTACTAGAAGAATTACACAATTTAATGTTCAATATTTTTAAAAAGAGCATCATAGGGTAGTTATCCAGAACATAGTTTATTTGGACGCCAACTTCTGTTCTGTGAAATATTCATCACTGCCATTTTGAAACTATTTCACTATATTTCGCCTTCAGGCCAGATAACTATACCATCTATCACAGGTTTATTAAAACTTATTAATGAAAACAAACTTAACTTACAAGTAACATGTGAACCATATTTGATGTAACTATATCAACCAAACTGCACAAAATAGAGCAGTGGAAATGGTGTAAACGAAAAGCAGGTCTGAATTTATTTCCTAGATATATAAGTGTCATTGACTGGTTTCCTTCTCACCTTACAGGTTGGTCAATCAACAATTCGTTGTAGCTAAATGAGGTTTGTTTCATCTTTACTAATTTCAAAAGACTGTTAAGCAATGAATTTATTAATTGTCAGGTTCTTTCTAAAAGTTCTTACAGACAGTAGGTACAGTGGAAATGAAATCAAATATTTGACATCCTATGAAGCACAGAAAAGGAAACTGCAAAAAAACAACTTGAAAAAGGAAATGAAATGCTGGATTATGTGATGATATCTTAACCAAACCTTAATTAGGCAGCTGTAAGAACTGATACATTTTGCAGTAAAAATTGGTCTTAATTGATTAGAATTTATACTGTAGCTGGAACAATAAATGTAAAATTTTCTCTCCAATTCGATCAACTTTTCTTTTCTTAGGAGCTTACACCGAAGTGTCTAGATCTGGTCAGAAGAAGCAGTGAAGTGTTCATATCATCATGATTAATGACTAACTTACTGATCCACTTATCCCTAAGAGTAATGAACCTATTGTCGTTTGACTTTTGCAACTATTGGTACTTACTGGGGTTGATAAATGACGGTATGATACGTGTATGAAATACTTCCTAGAACTCAAATAATATATTCGAAACACGTCTTGGTGATTTTAAGTATATTACTCAATTGCACAGGAAATGGTGACGATCCTGTTTATTTCAAACTTAATGTAACTGGTATGTTATGTGATAAACCATTGCATAATGTATGGAAAACATTGATGGTCAGGGCATAAACATTAGAAGAAAACCATGAGCTCCAATTGATTGAGCGACGAAGTAAGGCAGTTGAAGTTACCATGGTCTCCTAAAGATGAAAATGCCCAAATTCATATTGCCAAAGATTGAATTTTGCAAAGTTGAAGAAAATGTTTTAAAGTAAGCAAAATGCTAGAAAATCTTAAAGTCGGTAGTTGATGGTGAAATTCTAAAATGACGTCCTGTGGATACTAATTGATTTTGGCCCATTTCCAGGATTGTAATTTTCAGTAGCGGGCATATTTCTCGCTACAAGAGGGCGTTTTCACCATAATTCAAAACACTTAATCTATAATGGAGGAAGACATCACATTGCTATCAAAAATTCTATCTTTTCATTTTCCTTCATGCTAATGTGGTTCCGGGGTTGTTTCAACGATTTTAGATTTTTATTGTTTTGGAACTTTCACCATTAGATATCTTATGCTTTTCAGAAAAAGAACCACTAGAACACACTAAGTACCTCAACCACTTGGAAAGAAACTGACAATCAAACAAAATGATATTGACTCATTTACCAGTAAAATTTCTAGTTTGTCATTTAATCATTTTGGTTCAATTAGGTTTTAGATATTTCTACCTTAGCCAACGTAGAATATGCAGTGGAATCAAATAAAAGAATCTATCTAACAGATCTTGCCATTCATGAGCTTCATTTCATTGAAGCTTTTGAAACTTGGAAATGCAAGATAAACTGTACACACATGATGAATTACGATTTGACTTAGAAGGGAAGATGAGGTAAATAGAAAACTATGTTTTTCTGTTGCGAACTTAGAGGCACTCATGATCAACCAATGTGTCATTATGCGTGATGTCGCAGTTTCAATGAAATAGCAATTTCTATTTTTTATTTAATAAACTGATCACAAAAGTCGTAAAATATCTCGTTGAAATATTTTCGATACTCACCACTCGTTTTGTAATCCCTAAAATGCTATAGTAATAAAGCCGGTGATAGGTTTCAGTGATGATATCTCATGTTAATATTCAATGACCATTACTCACAACCGCAAAGCATATTTGCAAATCATTAGGTACAAATCAATATCACCTTTGCCCTTTGTTATTTGTTCCATTCAAGTTTACAAGTATAAATGCCCAGAGTTGTTGACACTGTCAGATGATTTTGAAAAGAGCTATCAGTTCCTAATGTCAAGTTTTTCTAAACATCTTTACAATGTCTGACCTCGAGTTCTCAATCAAGATTGCGATGTGACAGGTCTTATCCCGTTGCTTTCAATGTGAGAATCGCCATCAAACTGGTTGCTATACCTTCAAGGGTTTCCATTTTGATCAAATGAATGGGAATTCTGTGAATGGTATTTCTTCAGTGGATTTGGGAATCATTATCATGACACAGTTGTGTATGAAGTTTCTTTAGCTTCAAAACTTTTAATTGAAAGATTATATAGTGTTTCATATTTCCAAAGCTGTCATTGATATAAATATGATAACCCATTGGGCAAGTCACAGGCAAATAGAAGTTTCATTTTTCAAAAACTCTTTATGTTGATATTTTGAACATAAAATAACATATTTTCTAAAAATGAATTCAAAGAAATATTGGTTTGAAGATTTCTTCCATCAATGAGAGCGTTTGTCTCTCAAAGGTCAATTTAAGAGATACCAGCGTTATAACACAGTGCAGTGACAAATTATGACAACATCTAATGACCTTCTATTTTTTCTAAAAATCAATGTAATGTAATTTACATACGTTGACGAATTCAAATTTAATGTCTGAGTATTTGACAGAACAAGATTCTCTCTTTTTTTGTATGTGTACCACAAATATGTGTGATATCAAATCCACAAGACTATATTTACTATTTTTAAAGTTCTGGATTTTTTTGTGTTAGTATATTTATGGCTATAAACTATATCCAATTTAAAGACCAAACATCGAACATAAAAAATTAAAGGGAAACTTTTATATAACGTAACTGTTCTAAAAATAGCAACTACAGCTTTCAGTTTGAATGTGTACCCTATATTACAACAGCACATTTTGATATTTCTTTAATAAAGGTAACATTATGGTATCTGCGTGGACCTTTTTCGACTAACAGATCGATAGGGGCGGTATAAAGCAGAATTTAAGTAAATCATTTGGACATAGTAGGTAATATTTATAATTGACGTTTTGAAGTAGTCGGAAATGTTCGTTTTCAGAGTTCTGAAGATAAGACATGAATACCCGCCACCAAGCAACGGTGGGAAGACGCTGATTGGCTGAGGAGAATCTGATGGCTGTTATCACTGAGCCTTGCATGATCTACATGCGTAGCATAGTGTAGCATATAGATCATTGTTTAATAAGATTGTGGTTTTGATTAGGCCGTCTGTATTATTTTTTGACTTGCTCATCTTCTAAGACTTAGTCCTTCTGCAAGTGAACGGGCGGTCGACAGAGTAAAAAATTAAAAGTGTTGTGTATTTGTTGATATATGATCATGTCATGATAAGGACAATGTACAGTGGAAAGCCAAAAAGCAAAAGGGAATTCCCGGTTGAAATAATGAAGAGATTTTAATGGATGCGTCATAAAACAGATTGTTTTCAATATGGCGGCTTACAAATTAGAAATAAAAACTTTTTTTTAAATTTCACGTTGGGAAGGTAAACCAGGTTCGGCAGGAGATGAGAAACATAGTGAAAATACTGTTGGCCTTACTTGCAGCTCTTTGTTATCAGAATGTTCTATTTGTAGAGAACCGAGATAGTTTAATAGTTGTTTTTATTTCTAAAGCAGGGTTGTTTATAGTTTAATAGCTTTCTTTTAAAGTCATTTGCTAAGAAAATAGTTTTATTTTACAAGTATTGTGAAGGCATGTGGTCCTGTGTAATGTTGAGTCGTGATTTTTCTTTGCAGATTAGACGAGAATAGTGTTATTGTGTATATATATGTGGTATAATAAAAATCTTATCGTAATCCCATAAAGTAAGAAAAACATAAATGAAGAACTTTTGGTAAGCTATACTTAACAGTAAAGAAACGTGCAAGTATGTTATTCTAAAGCATACAGGCTTTAGTTAAATGAATTTAAAAGTGACAATCAAACATTTACTGGACTAAATGACCTAATTATGTCTTACAGAACCTTTAAAGGAGCAGTAAAACATTGGGTTTTTTAAAATTTTAATTCATTTTTTACTGACAACTGTACGTTAATGCTCATTCCACAAATTAATCATCCATAGTTAGAGAAATTATAAAGATTCATTTAAAGTCCATTGGCTGCCATATTTATGTGAACACCTTTACTTCATTTTGTGTAAGAAAGGGAATCGAATGAGTGAACTTTACATTATACCTTTGATTAATAACTGATTCATTTAGTATAATGATTGTCTTTCAATTTGAACCATTTATTTCAACTTTCCTGACATCGCCTTCTGTTCCCCCTAACACGTGCTGCTGCCCCTTTAAGAACCAAACTATAATCTGTGTAAGTTGTTCAAATATTCATATTTTAGCATTAAAATACCAATAAAAAAGCAAACAACTAAGATGTATTTGTTTCAAACTACTGAGACTACGAACAAGAACTAATAAAATCGTATTTCGAACAACCTTGGGTGTTAAACTAATCTCAGGTTCTATGAAAGTGTGCTGGAACCTCCTTACAATTCTTACCTGTTTAAATATATATTTCATCAAAAGAATTGGTGCAAACAATACATCAAATTATTATTTAATAACTTTAATTTGTATGATAAGTGTTATTTTTAAAACTTTATCTTTCATTCAGATTCAGGATAAGTACAAACAATATGTCAAAATTTACCATTCATTAATTCGAATTTGTATGATAAATGCGATTTAGGAAATGTTTAGGAAGTTTTTGATAATTCATAAAAGTAGATGTGATAGATTTTGGAATGATGTAATAGATTCCTGTCTTAGTGCAAATATCATGTCATTTTTTATGTCTTTAAAACTACGTAGCATTGCAAAAATTAATCGGATAATGTCGATATAAATCATCAAAATGTTCATTATGCATTAACTTATGTGTATGCTATAAATAAAAGGTAATGCAGCAACAAAGTGTTCAGGGATAAATTTTCAAATGCATAATTTTAAAGTTCAAAATTAATTTTTAAAGGTCCAAAAATATGATTTTACATATAGATCTTTATATAGATATACATACATACATAATATGATAAATGTTGGATTCCTGTCACACAAAATGTGCAATATTCCATATGTTCCATCACTCTGTTATCCGTGTCGTATTTACTTTGATAAAAACATAGAAGAAGAATATGAATATTGTCCATTTGTACATCTTAAATCCAAAGATTACAAAATGAAAAAGTGAAACATTCTGTACTGTCATTCAGCGAAGGCTTTATGCATTTTTAGGTTTTATCTTCAGTTAAATCTACTTAAATCTTGAATTCTAGGTGACTATGACCTCTCTCAACATAATTTGTTCATATTTAATCTAACCAGATCAAATATTAGTATCTGAAATTGGACGACAAAACTACATGTACACCGTCAATATTAGAGGAAATGATTTTAAATAGAGCTGATATGTTTTAATTATTTCCTGGAAACAAAGGAATGCTATTTGACGAATTTCCTCATCAAATTGAAATCAATAGCCTTTTGTTGCTGATTGTAATCTCTTCTACATGTAGTCTATAGCGAGAAGAAGCTTCAACAATTGATTCAATAATTTTAAGGTTGTTCTTCCACACAGTTTTCACATTGGAAATGTAGGCGAATTAAATCATCCTTTGCAATAGCACAGAATTTTAAAAAAGGAGAACAACCCTACTGCTATGTGTATAAGGTTGTTTACCTACATGTGTATCCAAGTGATGAGATTTTTTGGGTCTTTCAAACTACGTAGCATTGCAAAAATGAATCGGATAATGTTGAAAGATCAAGTTGATATTGCATTAACTTGTAGTAGTGAAGTGACCAGGGATCAAAATTTAAAAAAAATCATTTTCAAGTTCAAAAAAGATTATTTTACATTAAATTTTAGACATTGATTAATCCTTTATTTACGAAAGTCTAATTAAATAATCATGTGAACAAACTTAAGGTATGTAGCTTTATATAAAGTGTATATTCATTAAATAATTGTTCATTACGAGGACTTAATGATCAACACAGTATATGTATTTCATTTAAAGCTAAGCATACTACCATACACAAATAGCGAATTTTCTTCCTATTCAGTCCTTTACAAGAAATTATGCGTTGACTAACATTCAGGGTTTTCTTTAAAGTATATATCAACCGATGAATGATTAAGGAAGAAATTCATTGTGGCAGGCAATGATTTATTTTGGCTAATGTTAACAATTTGCTGGATGCACATATATGACCGTAATATTATCAGTATATCAGTATATTGCAATACAGAAACAACACGAAACAAATCAAGTTTTCAATTTAACAAAAGATAATAAAATCATAGTCTGAACAAATTTTCAAGTGAAAGGCATCAGTCAATATCTTTTATATTTGCTCCCATTCGATGAGTACACTTTGGTTTCAAAGAAAAACAAAACTACCGTGCTTATTTCGGTTAATCTGGAAACTGAAAAATCTCCTCAAACGGATTTCATCTCATTGTCCTGCTATTGTCAATTTATTTCGTATTCTAGGTTATCTTTGAAATGTTTTTGCTGCGCCATTCCTGGGACTTCATAACGATAGACTGACATTGACAGTTTCGTTTGATAAGATCATGATGAAATGTCAAAATGCATTGATTGCTTCTCGTCGACTGAATCTTTGATTTCTACTAACAATACCACAACAAAACTGACTGTTGAGTGTCATATACCTTTAACTCTGATGTTATTGACTATTCAAAAAGAAGGCATGTGCCTTACATAGCTGTAATAAACTAAAATCCAAAAGAAACGTCCCCTTTTGTTTTTTTCACACACATCAAAAATCAAAAAAGATAATTAAAGAAGGACACCATTCTTATATATGCCAAGGCACTATCTGAAGAAACACATCGCTTAAATGCACAAAATGCAGTGGTTAAGGTAAAAAAATACCTTTTTGTTATAGTTTTTGTTCTGTCGAGAATCGAGAATCAAATATAAAGGGTGATTTTAGTATATTTGCAACGTCTGTATCTACAAAGGAATGCATATAAACCTGTAGTTGTATGTCTATATCAATGTTCCGTTATTGTATTGGCTGATTGACCATTTACTATAAATGACACACTGGTTGCTCATACCTGCTACAAAAGTAACACATTTTATAACTTGGAAAAAATATTGCGTAAAAATCATTTAAACAAACGTCTGAACAACAAAGATTGGCATTGACCCCTGCTAACTTTAGATTGATTAAGTTTATAGTTGGTTATTCCCACTTTAATTATGAATGGTTGTTTAATTAACAAAAATGATGGATTTTGTTTGAAATGTCAATCGGATTTTGTTCTTTAAATCAGAATGATTACAAAAGGCAGCAAAGTTTCTTTTGGACGGCAGTTTATTATTACATTATTCAATATTTCTTAATTCACAGTGAATTAAAACATTTTCATATAGAAAAGCTGTGCTTATTTTTTTAATATAATCTTTGTCTATTTCTGCTATTTGTTAATGTATTTCTTTTAACGTATTTCTTATGTAATAATGGAATTGCTCTGACATTTTAATGAAAACATATGTTTCCATGAAGTTGTCAAGTTGGCATATCGAAATCAAATATCCTAAAATCATAGTCTGAACAAATGTGCAAGTTAGAGGTAGTTAGTCAATACCACTCACTTTTGCTCTCATACGATGATAACGCTTTTGTTTTCTAGAAAAACTGCAGCAGCCTTTTTTTGCTTAATCTAAAACTGAAAAATCTCCTCAAACGGGTTTCATCTCATAGTCCTGCTAATGGCATTTATTTGGTCTTCAAGGTTACCTAAGAACTGTTTTTGCTGCAGCGTCAGTGGGACTTCTTACAGATAGACAGATATTGACAGTTTCGTTTGATAAGACCATGGAGAAGTGTCAAAATGCATGATTGCATCTGAAGGAATTGATGTTCAAATTCTTCTAAGAATAAAACAACAAAACTGACTGTCTAGTATCAAAGACTTGATTATTTAAAAACATCCTGATCTCCTCTGAGTTTAGCTCTAATATTCACAAAATCTACATTTCCAAACGAATGCCCAGATATGTTAAGTTGTATGTCTATACTTCCGTTATTGCCTTTGTTGATTATTCATTGCCTACAATCGCATTGTCAAAAAGCTCATCTTTTATCAACACAAAACTTTGATAATGGTTAACGAATCTGTGGTTCTTGTAAATAAATCAACAAGGGTAGTTTCAGAACCATGTGAATCAAATAAGCGTATCAAAACAGTTGTGTCAGATTTTCAATTCCTTTAAGTATGTTTCCAATGTCTGTCCTCCGATGCACAAATACATTTAGACATACGCAATCAAAATAAAACATGTCTCATCATATGCAAATCATAGGCCTGTGTGAAAGATGTTGTGAACAGAACGTTGTTCATGATGTTCAAATAACCGCAAGTGGTTTCACTAGAATCGCCCAGTTCATTTACAAAGTATGAAAATGCTGTTAGCAAAACATATATTTTCAGAACAATGGATTAAATTTTAAAAGGGAATGAAGTGATGAAAGCTAAAGGTAAATATGTTGGACGTATCAAAGAAAGTAGCTTGTAGTTATTTTGTATATCAACCTCAAACATATCCAGGGAACACTCATTACTTTTATATGGAAAATTACTTGTTCTTCGTGAAATCGTTCTCTTTTTTAGTATTTGATGTCATATATACATCTTGAAGACTGTCATTTTTTAAACGAATCAAATAACTGTCACTGTTTGCATCCTCCACTAAACGATTGCAGCATCTTCTAATGGGGTCTTTGTAAGGAAACTTGCACAACGAAAACATGGGAGGCAACATGTCAGATTTCAATCCGACGTGTACTTAACTTATTCTGTGCCTTTTGGGTCAAATTGTTTTGAATATGGAGTATAACCATCAACACAAAATGTCGATTCTTCATTCAACATGTCGATTTGAGATTTTTTTTATATATATGAGCTGAATAATGAATTGGGAGAATATAAGATCATATATTCATAATTTATACAGCACGGTTACTGGCCTATTTAGAACCGATCTATCTACATGTGCTTTGTCGAAAATAACATTTTGATACTTATGAATGTCCGACACAGTTTCCTTGAGAAAAGATAATTCAACACATCATTTCATTGAACATTTAGTGTCAATATCCAAAGCCGATAACAAACCTGCTTAAGCGGAAACATAATTATTTAACCCAACGTTATAGTGAAGAGTGTATGTGTCTTTATTCTGTACTTTTACTTTAACGTTTGTAACTTCAATGTTCTCTAAAGTAAATCTTTGCAGGATGTTTTTTGCGGCAATCACAATGCCTACTCAAGGGCTTTTATAAACTTGATTAATAATTGGTTGTTTGCTTATTGATATCTAAGATTCACATGATAACAGAAGTATTGACGAGTTGACATTAGTGCCTTGATACTCACTACTATGTATTGTAAGTGATAAATTGCTCAGTTAGACATGGTCTGCATTGCGTAGAAAACAGCTGAATTAAAACAAGTGCAATTTTTTTGTGAAAGTAACAAACTACAATCAGAATTTTACAAATGTTACACAATGAATAAGAAAAATAACGCCCTGTTCACAATCAGAAAATGGAAAACGATAATAACAAATACTGACTGTAAATGAAGAGAAATTAGGTAATTAGTATATAAAGTTTGCATGAGTGTTTTGTTGTCCCTTTAGTAAAGACGATAGTTTCATGGTTATAAGTTTGGACAAATGGTTGAGACGCTGTTACATGAACTAGAATCATGGACCAATCATCATTCTGAGTTAATCTGGCGACTGTTTTAGATTTGTTCGATCTTTATTGTCGACCTTCTTTTATGCTATCTATTTGCCATGAAATATTTCACTTTAAGAGCATTCAAATATTAATCAAATAATTCATTTCGTGAAAAAATAATTCATGTGTATAGGTTTTATTTTTCATAACGAGTACTAAGAAGCAAAAAGGCATTTTAACAGTAGAGCACCGTAAGTAAACATTACATGATTCTGAATTATATGCTTTTATATATTTTGTGTTTCCATGATTTAAAGCTTTTCTTTTGGTAGTGTTTGTACTCTTTCTTCCAATGTTATAAATCAATACCGCTGTACCTTAAATTTCAAATATAAAAATTCCTTCCCAACTTGTGCTAACTGTAATACTTTTAATATCTAATATCTTTCATTCTAAATGAAATATGAACTGTGATGTTTCTAGACCACACGTGACTCAATCTTGTCAGATGAAGCAGTGAAGTGTTCATATCGTCATGATTAATGACTAGTTTTTCGCCTAAAGATCCCCAGAACAGTTAGAGTATCAATTGCGGTTAAAAAAACATCTTCTAACTTCATTTCATGTATATTCAAACTTGGTACAAACTAGTACCTAAAAACAGGCTTATATAGAAAAAAACAAATTTGATTCCTATCATCGTAGTCCGTTTATACGCCATAGTTAAAGGTCTTTACACCTGACTTAGTGTAGATGTACAATTAAAAGTAGGTGTATTAGAATAGTAGAGGTGTATTGGTCAATGCACCTACAGTTACGACAAAACATGTAGAGGTGTATCGGTCAATACACCTACAGTAAGAACAAAGGAAACCATAGCAACGAGACCGGAAGTGAGGCATAAAAATCAGATATACCCACACTTCCCGCGGTGCGTCACTCAATGCTCCTGTGACTTGTATCTAATTTGAATCAAATTAAGTTAAAATCATATGATGAAATCTGACATATCCTGGACCTTTGCCATTCATGTTCCCGACATGATGAAACTGTAGTGTCATTTAGGAAACACTCGCTTTGTAATACACTCGTCCTGATGGCTGATGTTAGATGTTAAACATGGAGTCTTTTAATGAAAAAACTGATCAAACCCTACCTAATGTTACTGACGAGATGAGGAAATGTCATTAGGGGAGGAGAGGAAACATAGGTCTTTTGAAGTGGTTGTGGAAAGTCAAAAAGAGTCATTAACCAAAACAGTTAAATATATATACTGAACAAGAATTACTGTATATCTGAAAATGAAACATCAATAAATATTACCTTAAGGTATTTCCCAATTTCAGAAATTTACAGTTTTCACCTTTAAGAATTACGTATGTAAGATAAATGTATCTTTAATCATAGTTTAAACTTCATGTTAAAAAGCACCAATGTACAATATAAAAATGAAATGTGACTTAATAATATTCAATAATGATTCACCATGATCCAAACTAAGCCTAACACAACGAAACTAAAACTACATGTATGCTTGTTAATTAGATATCACAAATACATGATAGGTGCATACGTCTGGGAAACAGGGAACATTGTTTAGATCAAATTAAAACATGTTGTTTATCAGTTCTTTTAATTACTTTTTAGCACTTATGGATTATTAAAATAGGATAACAATTGTAGACACATCATAGGGTTATAAAACAGAATAGATTATTCGTCAAGTTCAGAAAGGTTCTTTGGTAAAGCTGTTGACATTGGATGATTGGCTCGTTTGTTTGTCAAAGTTGTTCTGCAAACAAATGAACCCACCGAAAAGTATACTTTTCCAAATTAGTTAAGGGTTAAACCATATTTTTGTCAGAAATGTTTCTTTACATAATAAGATAAGATTAAGGCAGATGTCAATTTGCAATTTATATCGCATATCCTGTCGACAAAGCCAATGTACATTGTACACAGCATTTGTAATTTTAAATAAAACTGCGACAGTCTGAGAGGGAATCAACAATTCATGTTGAAAACAAGCGTTCATGAAACTTTATGCAACGCAATGTTGTCAGACACTTGTGAGTTTAATATGTCCTTTCACCTTGAACTTCCGTTTTGGTAAGATTTCAGCAACGCGATCTTGATAGCAGAATCTTATCATTGTGTGGTTGCAGGAAGTTGCACACAGAAGTGGCTACAGGATGTTGCACAAAGAAGTGGCTGCAGAAAGTTGCACAGAGAAGTGTTTCACACTTTACATACATCCATATATCAGTGCAACATTACTCTGGGTGGAACCACATTGCAGCTACTCCTTATATGAAGATGTCATAAAGAAATATTGGTTTGACCCTATCTTCATTTGAGTAGTATATGTATAAGTGTTCACAGTGATTATCACTGTCAGCACATTTTGAAAAGAGCAGTCAATATCTTCACATCATGTTTTCTGTTCCCTTTCGACATGTTTGTACACTGTCTGACCTGGAGGCACAAATACAGTTTGGAACTCTCAATCAAGATTACGATCTGACAGGTTTTGTCCCATCGCTTTCACCTTAAATCTCTTTCGAACTGGTTCCAAAAGCTTCAAGGATGTTTGCATTTGAATGGCACAGTTGTGTATGGTGTTTACTATACAGCTTTAATGGGTTCCAATGCAAAATGTTTCTGTAAATTCCTTCTCAAAAGCTGTAAAGTGAAAGTCGCACGAGGACTACATGTAGAACTTTCATTGACTGCAAAACGTCTTTCAAGATTTTCTTAACATATTTTTTTTGCAACAAGAATTATTCAAACGCTTGGCAATAACAGCTTAGAATTGTGAATAATAATATATGTCTATGGTGTTATTTGGGCTTTCCCACTTATTTTCAAAAAATGATTAGTCAGTAATAGAGGTTTAGATACATATCTGTTTCATTAGCAAACATGATGTATTAAAATATAATAACATAAAAGATATATCATAAGAATTATTGTACATAAATTATAAATCATGTGATCAGAAGTGTTAACACGATTTTAACTACAAGCAGACTTGAATGGCTTATTTTACGTCAATTCTACGTGTCTTGTAAAACACCCTCAAACACATTCGTTCTCAATTTTGTCCAGGTATATTGCACATTGATGTTCCTTCAACTAGGTGGATTTCAATTCATCAATCTAAAGGTCGAGAGAAGCTTTTTGGTATTTTCGTGTGTGACTTATAAAGTCAGAATGATCTTTTGATACTTTTGCACTAATCTATATTTTGAACTCCGATGAGTTCATTCTAAAAAACTAGTAACAATGTTGCGATGCTTCTTTCATTATAACAATAGCACCGAGTGATATTACAGAGTAATTATCCGTAACATCAATAATCAATTAATTCTCCACATGTATGCCATAGCTCTTTGTGTAATTTCATACCTAAATGTTGCTTTTCTTGAAGTCAAGTTAAGATTATCATCTCATTCCTGGAAAATAAGTTGTCCATCGTGATATTATCTCATTACCATTTTATGTCATTTTCTGACTTTCTGTCTGCCCTTTTAATACTGACACCTTGAAAAGAACCCAGAGGAACTCAGAAATTTAAAACTAAAAACACTGAAGACATCCTCCACTCGAAGTGTCAATCAGAATCTATTTGCGCCCATTAGAGAAGACTCCAACATGAAACGTTAGAAGAACCCTGTCAAAGCAGGACAGTTATATAACCTTTTGGTCAGACATTGCAAATATGGAGTAAGCAACACACATCTGGAGTTAAGTTTAGTATTCCTCCTTCAACAAATGAATAAGGAAAATGTCGTTAAGAGCTCACTTTAGAATTAAAAAACTTCTAAACTGAACGAAATATTAAAAACAATTACACGTACATAGCATATGACAAGTATATTCTACAACGATTTGGTTAGTTTAGGCTCACGAAATGACCCAAAGTTATTTGAACGTTTTTGTGTTCTCAAAAGGTATACACAGTCCTTAGACAAAAGTAGTTAGAATCGAGTCTAGAAGGTATGATGATTTCGGTCAGGTTTAATTGAAGTTGTAGTTTTATACTTGATAGCACAGGTATTCAGAGATAATTAACAGTATTCGAACCATCAGTTTCCTTGTTTCATACATTTTAATCTTTATGGAAAATAATCCCATGTTGCCGATGAAGATGTCTTATAATCTTAAGGAACACAGATATACCCTTAAATGAATGAAGGAATGAAAATTGACGCAATTAATATCAGAAAGACCAATCACAAATATCCATTTACATTGATTATTCAAAATATACCTAATTCTATAAAAAATATATCAAACTATATCATTTCATAATAAATGGATTGTGGTGCAAATGGGAAACGCCAGGGGTAACCATAAAAAACATAGATTTGAATCGGTCTTATTGAAACAGGGGTTGAATCAACATTTAATAACTACATGAAGATATACCTCCTTTGGGAGAGAATTTGTTTAGGACAATAATTTTTGCTATTGAAATCAAAGTCTTCACTCGTTATGGATTGTTTACACAACTATGATAATTCTCAATGAATTGGTTTCGTGACTTGCAATGGCGATATCTGTTAATTAGTGTATATGAATCATATCCTATCTTACCAAAGTAGGATTGTTAAGAGACAACCTTGCCTGTGTTAATGTTAGTCCAGGTTTGATTTCAGCAAATAATCCTCTTGTTTCAGTTGCTACGGCTTCTCGCCTTTTGATTACATTTCTTGAATAAACACAGTTTCTATTTCATGTCATAAGAAACTTTCAGACAGTTTTGCAAACGCATCACTGAAGTTGATCAATCAATCAAAACAAGACGCTTGCTCTGAAAGATGTTATTTAGTTCAGTTTTATTGACTTGAGTCTGAAGTTATATCCTTGTGTTGGCTTATGAAAGTTGAACTCGTACATGTTTTTTTTCCTTCATCCCTTTAAAACCAATTTATGAATATATATTATTTTTACAAAAATATTCATTTTAGTCATTTGTTTTATGTAGTTGTTATCGAAGGACTTTTTTAAGGGCACTTTGTGTTCGGTTTATAACTTGTCACTAACATTCATGTACTAATGTGTCAAGATTAAAACTTTGAATATATCTACATGAAACTGTTGTATCAAGTGGGGAAGTGTTACATATGTAATAAGTCCTTGTCCTGTCCAGCTTGTAGCTGCTCATCTTATCATCTGTTTTAATCAACTTTGATATTGAGATGAATAATCATATGAAGGTGGGTCATGAAATATAAGGAAAATGTTTTAATAATTACGTTTTCTGGCAAAATCTACAAAGAAATGTTACATGGCTCCTGTCCAGCCCTCTACACGTTGTGTCATATGTAGAATGAATTTTTATACATAATCGTAAAAGTGAGTCATATTTTACAACATGTAAAAATCAATTTGTGGGGCTGGGGGCTTTGTAACCGTTGCCAACAGCTATTAATTTGAAATGACAACCAGGCGCACGTGGAAAATGACCAATGAGAGGCGTTTCCTATTCCGATTTCCGATTCACGGCAGCGTGTTTGATTTAAGGAAACTGCCGATATTTTCCCGTAGTCTGCCAGGAATGTGTTCAAAGATAGGTGTGATGTTAATGCGAGGGCAGTGGTCAAAAGTTGGATGGAATTTGAAAATATGGGCGAGATGGTCAGCAAGTTAAATGATTGATCTATGATTCCAGTGCATAGTTTTGCGATAAAATTTAGTATTATTGCACTGAACGTTAAAATAATCGGTGTGTCCTGTTTTCGGTCAGGTTTTAGCGACTGGAGTGACCCCCCCTTCTGTATTCTATATAATAGGTAGAGATTTTTATTCCTTGACCGATTTCGTTCAAATTTGTGATGTCGGTTTATCTCAACATATAACAACGATATTTGAGTGCAAAAATCCAGGTTTTGAATATTTTTTGTTATATTCTCCACTTCGAGATTCGAACCCCTGTGATTGATTGCATCTGCGGAATTGATCATCGAGAAACTGACTGTTTAGTATCATAGACTTGATTATTCAAAATCAACGTAATTCTCTTCTGAATATAGCTCTTATATTTACAAAAATCAACCTTTACAAATGAATGCCCTGCTATGTTTAGTTCCATGTTTATACTTCCGTTATTACTTTGTTGATTATCCATTTTCTACAACCGCATTTTCAAAAATGGTATCATAAAGGTAAAAGAATTTATGGTACTTTTAAATAAATCCACTTGGATAGATTTCGGACCATCTTGTGAGGAATTATTGACAACCAGAACGAGAATTGGAAATTCATTGCTGAAGAGTAATACTTGCATTTCACTTCATGCTTTGTTTTAGTTATGTGAATACAATAATCGTTTCAATGCTCAGAACAATTGTGTCAGATTTTCAAATCCTTTATACATGTTTTCAATGTCGGTCCTTCGAAGCACAAATACATTTAAACATACTCAATCAAACTGAAACCTGTCTTATCTCTTACAAATCATAGGCCTCCATGTGAAGATGGATTGAACAGAACTTTGTTCATGATGTTTGAATTACCACAAGTGGTTTCAATAGAATCGCTCAGTTTATTAACAAAGAAGCGTAATGCTGTTAGCAAAACATATATTTCCAAAACAAAGGAACTGGAGTTTAAGCAATAATAAAATCGATAAATGGTTTGAAGTGATGAAGTCTATAGGTCAATATGTTTGGACGTATCAAAGTATGAAGCTTATGTTTTTCAAATATTACATGCATCTGTATAAGAGAAAGCTTTATGAGAACATATGGAAAATTCTCAATTGCAAAAGTTTGGATATTTGACTTTAAAGGGGCAGTAGCACGTGTTTTGATCATTTTATATTTTGAAATTTTCACTGATAACTGTACGTTTATGGTAAATGTATTATTTTGATAGTGTCAAAAATCTCATCACACAAGCCAATCTTCCATAGTCAGAGAACAAAGTATGAATATTCACCTAAAATCCATTGGCGGCCATTTTTTGTGAACACCTTTAATTCATTTTGTGTCAAGAAATGAGAATTGCATGGCTAAATTTTACATTATAAATTATATTTAAATTATTACTGCTTCATTTAGTTTAATTGCATTGCCTTTCAATTGGAACCATTAATTTTCATTTTCCTGATATCACCTTATATTCCCCCTAAAAACGTGCTTCTGCCCCTTTAAAATTGTCAATTTGAAAATGTCTTTTTGTCATTACAGGATAATCAAAAGAGCTTTTCACGAGGAGTTTCTGGGTATATCAATGACCTTGTAACACTGAACCGATAAAACAATTTAGATCACAGAAACTTGTATCATCATCACTCCAGTTATTACAAACTAAGGTGTCTGAATTAAAACAGGTATCAGTGTTTATGTGTTGTGATGACAGAAAAGTTAAAACAGCAGGTTCATATTATTCTTTGCCATAGCATGGTTTTCGAATTGCAGTTCTTTATATCATACTCAGGGAATATCCATACAAGACTGCATGCTTTTCATGTGTGGAAAATTACTTGTTCGTCATGAACTCATTTCCTTTTAAGTACTGTAATGTCTTAATTCATGTTTAAGACTGCCACTTTTGAACGATTCAAATAAACCTTGGACTGATGTCTGTCTTAAGTGTTACTGTTTGCATCATCTACTAAACGATTCCACCATCTTCTATTTGTGTCTTTGTAAGGAGACTTGCACAGCGAAAACATGGAAGACAACATGTCAGATCTCAATCCGAAGTGTACATAACTTGTTCACTGCCCTTTGGGTCAAAATGTTTTAAATATTGAAAAAGAACTACAAGCAGATATACAAATGTTGATTCCTCGTTCAATATGTTGATATCGGATGGAGTTTATGAATATTAGCTGAATAATTGGAAATTATAAGATCATAGATTCACATATTGTACAGCAGGTGTATTGACAAATTTAGAACCACCAATCTATCTACTTTGACATTCCTGAGAAAAGAAAATTCAACACAACATTTCATTGAACAAAGAGTGTCAATATTCCAAGCAGATAACAAACCTTCCTAAGCAGAAACATATTTAACCCACATTTATTGTAAACAGTGTATGGCATGTCTTTATTCTGTACTTTTACACTTGTTACTTCGATGTTCTCTAAGATAAGTCATTGCACAGTGGTTATGTGCGGCAACCACAATGCCAAGTACTAAAAGCTTTTATAAACTGAGTGATGACTGGTTGTTTGCTTATTGATATCTAAGATTCAGAAGTAATTTACGAGTTGACATTTGTGCCTTGATATTCAATCCTATGTATTGGAAGTAATAAATTGCGACACGGTCTGCATTGAGTAGAATCCAGCTGAATTGAAACAGGGCAATTCAATTGTTTTTAAAGTTACAAACTACAAAGAGAAAAATTTTGCTCTTTGTGAGATATTCTAAAAACATTTACACAATGAATAAGAAAAATTACTCGTTGATCCGAAACGTGAAAACACTGGTAAAGAATGTTGGTCGTAATGAAATAATTACATAATTGGCATTATAATTATTTAATTTGTATGAGTGTATTGTTGTTCCTTTAGTAAAGACTATAGTTTCACAGTTATTAGTTTTGAATGACACGCGTTTGTAGAATGTCAAACCTTCTAAATAGATAAACGATTGGACTAATGATGAAGAGGAATACATGGATGACAACTTCTTTATTCATGGTATACAACGTTTTGACACAGGTTCTTGTTCAGCTTTGCTTGAGAATGACACAAGAACCTGTGTCGAAACGTCGCATACAATGAATAAAGTTGCCATCCCTTTTTCCCTCTTCATTATTGTCATTCAAACTTCAAAATCCCTCTCAAAGAAGATTGGACAAATGGTTGAGAGGCTGTAACATGATCTGGAATCATGACACATCATCATCCTGACATCATCATCATTTTGGCGACTGGTTTGTTTGATCATGAAACTGTATGCAACGCAATGCTGTCAGACAATTGTGAGTTTGATATGTACTTTTACTTTAAAATTCTGTTTTGATAACATTTCAGAAACTCAATCTTCATAGCGCCAGAACCATTGGGTGGCTGCAGTATGTTAAACGTAGAAGTATTGCACAGAAAAACTAAGAAAACTAAAAACACTGAAGACATCCTCCACTCGAAGTGTCAATCAGAATATATTTGCGCCCATTAGAGGAGACTCCAACATGAAACGTTAGAAGAACACTGTCAAAGCAGGACAGTTATATAACCTTTTGGTCAGACATTGCAAATATGGAGTTAAGATAAGTATTCCTCCTTCAACATATGATTTGAAGAAAGTGGCGTTAAGGGGTTTTTTAGAAATAAAAGAACTTCTGAACTGAACAACATATTAAAGGGGAAGAAGCACGTTTTTAGGGGGAATATAAGGTGATGTCAGGAAAAATGGAAATTAATGGTTCCAATTGAAAGACAATGCATTTAAACTAAATGGAGCAGTAATAATTCAAATATACAATGTAAAGTTATGCATGCGATTCCTTTTTCTTACACAAAATGAATTAAGGTGTTCACACAAAATGGCCGGCAATGGATTTAAGGTGAATCTTTATACTTTGTCCTCTGACTATGGATAATTGGTTTCTGTTATGAGATTTTTGACACTATCAAAATAATACATTTAGCATTAACGAACCATTAACAGTGAAACATTTTAAATATAAAATTATCAAAAACGTGCTATTGCCCCTTTAAAAATTGACACGTACATAGCATATGATAAGTATATTTTACTACGATATGGTTAGTTCAGACTCACAAAATGACCAGAATTA
The DNA here is from genome assembly GCA_916613615.1 of Steromphala cineraria. Taxonomy (NCBI): domain Eukaryota; kingdom Metazoa; phylum Mollusca; class Gastropoda; order Trochida; family Trochidae; genus Steromphala; species Steromphala cineraria. Next base: position 34,949,843 of record OU744724.1, read on the forward strand.
TAGAACATTTTGTGTGTGCTCAAAGGTATACACAGTCTATAGACAATGATAGTTTGAAATGATTCTAGATGGTATGGTATTTTCGGTCAAGTGTAATAATTGATGTTGTAGTCTTATACTTGATACCACAGGTATTTAAAGAGAATGTATGGTATTAGAACCACCAGTTTCCTTGTTCCTTACATTTTAATCTTTCTGGAAAATAAGGTATAATCTTAACCACAAATATTAACAATTAAATGAATGAATGTATGTAATTGACGCAATTAGGCAGATGGACCAATCACAAATATCCATTTACATTGATTATTCAAAATATACCTTATTCTATAAAGAAAAATATATATCAACCTATTTTATTTCATAATAATTATATAAATGGATCGTGGTGCAAATGGAAAAAGCCAGGGGTAACCATGAAGAAACCATAGATTTGAATTGGTCTAATTGAAACAGGGGTTAAGTTAATGACGAGATATACCTTGTTTGGGAGATAAAGTTATTTCAGTTTAATTTTAAAATGTAGGACAAACAATACTGTAACACAGTTTACGTATTCAATACATAAAACGAAGACAGTATTCATGGTTTACAGAAACTGTTTTTTTCATATAAGTGTTCAGATTTCCTTCCTATTTTTTCGAAATAAGTACAAGTAAAGCCCACAGCAGATTCAATTTTGAACATTACCATACATGTCCTACCATATGCCAACCTGTCATCGTCTGTCCGTAAAATCGAGACAGAGATTACACTCATCCTTGAACAACACAAGCCTTTAGTCATGAGCAGTCAATGACTGTCTTCCTCACAAATATCCATTTGCATTGATGTTTTAAAGGGGCAGTAGCACGTTTAATGATTATTTTATATTTTAAGATTTTCACTGATATTTGTACGAAATTTGATGTTTGTTATTCAGTTCAGTTTGATTGACTTGAGTCTGAAGTAATATCCTTCTGTTGGCGTATGCAGTTGAACGCGTACATTGTTGTATACGTTCATCCAGTTGCACATTTAAACTTAACCCCTGAAAATCAAGCCATGGTGACCTACATCGAGTGATGTCTGCGTATCACCCAAGACTGGTACTAAATGTGAAGACATTGGGTGCAGGAGTTCACGAGATATGGCGCTGACCTGAACAGGACGGACGTCGAAACGTACAGACGCACAGACGTGGGGAACTATCACAGCGACCGTTTTCCAGTAAAGCTGCAACTGAAAAATCTCTTCAAACGGGTTTCATCTCATTGTCCTGCTAATGGTTATTACCGTCGTCTTCTAGTTTATCTTTGAACTGTTTTTACTGCAGCATTACTGGGACTTCATGAAGACAGACATTGAACATTTTGTTTGATCAGACGACAAGGAAATGTCAAGATGCATTGATTGCATTTTGTGGAATCACTTCTAGAGCTCTTCTAACCTATTAAACAACAAAACTGATTGTTTTGTATAAAACCTTAAATTATGACATTGCCTACTTAAAATCAACTTACTTGCTTTCTGTTTATAGTATAGTAGTCAATTACTTAATTAGGGAAATGAATTGAAAACTGAGATAAACTAACATAACATGTAATTCATAGATCCATGATAATATCCATTCTTTCTGTTTTAGAGTGTCAGGAGCCATTTCTGTTTTAGATAAGTTTTCAAATATTTTCCTTCAGGAGTAAATTGTATATTTGTTTATAACGTTTCCTTTAAATAGCATTTGTCATCTTCGAATTCTTGGTCGAAAATACACTCATGGCAAGCTAGTCCATTACTTGTGTTACAGGACAATGAAAATGAGTCTTATGCCCTAAAATGTATAAGTAAATCAATCTTGTAAACTTTTATTTAATGACTCATCGGATACATGTTGATATCACGAATTTCTTGTTGATATATCCAAGGATGAACATTTCGAGAAGTTGAGGTTCTCAACAACTTGGTTTCAGAAGCAATTTGCAGATTAAAAATTGATTCATCTTTTGGTCTCTCTCTCAAATGATTTATTTCTGGCGGGGGCTACAGTAATTGTATTGCAAAGGGTGTATTTTCCATAATGAGAACCAAGAAGCATGCTTTCACGCCTTTCTCTTGGTAGTGTTTGTACTATTTCCTCCAGTGTTTTAAATCAATACCGCTGTATCCTAAATTTCAAATCTAAAAAATCCTTTCCAACTTATGTTAACTTTATTTCTGTAATATGCAAGATCTTTCATTATTAATGAAGACAAGAACTGTGATGTGTCTAGACGGAATCTGTCTTGATCTTGTCTGAGGAAGCACTGAAGTGTTCATATCGTCATGATTAATGACTAGTTTTGTGCCTAAAGATATCAAAAACAGTTAGAGTGCCAATTGCTGTTTAAATACAATGTACTCACGTCATTATATTAAAACTTGGTACAAACTAGTCCCTATATATAGGCTTATATATAAAATGACAATATACACAGCAGGAAGTACGTCTGCTTGTATTGACCCTCTGTAGCTCAGTCCCAGAATCGCTACTCTGAAACATAAAGGTCCAGGGGTTCGATTGCCATGATTGAGTCTGTTTATTTACCAAAGTTGAAGACTTCTTCACCTGAATACGTGAAGATGTACTTGAAAAAAGTCAATACACCTAGAGTAAGAACAAAGAATGAAGAGGTGTATGGATCAAAACACCTACAGGTAGAACAAAGAATGAAGAGGTGTATGGATCAAAACAGATGCAGGTAAAACAAAGAATGAAGAGGTGTATGGATCAAAACACCTACAGGTAGAACAAAGAATGAAGAGATGTATCGATCAAAACAACTACAGGTAGAACAAATGAAACCAAAGCAACGAGACCGGAAGTGTGATATAAAAGTCAGATATACCAACTCTAGAAATTAGTTAAGGATCAAACCATGTCGGACATATTTCTTTACATAGTAAGATACAAATTAATGCAGATGTCACTTTGCAATTGGTTTCACATATCATGTTGACAAAATACTGTTAACACAGCATATGTAATTCTTAACACAACTTGTGCAACAGTCTCAGGGGCAGTCAACAATTCAATCCAAAAACAAGCCACCATGAAACTGTATACATCGCATTGTTGTCAGATAATTGTGGGTTTGATATGTCCTTTCACTTTGATATTTCGTAAAAGATTTCAGCCACGCGATCTTGATAACGGCAGAACCATAATGTTGCTGCAGGATGTTGCACAGAGAAGTGTTTCCCCCTTTAGATACATCCATTTCTGACTGCAACATTCCTCTCGGTGGAACCACCTTGCAGCTTCTCCCTATGTGAAGATGTCATGAAGAAATTTTTTTAAATGTTTGACCCTATCTTCTTTTGAGTAGTATATATAGATGTGAACACTATCAGTACGTTTTGAAAAGAGCCGTCAATATCTTCACATAATGTTTTCTGTTCCCTTTTGACATGTTTGTACACTGTCTGACCTGGAGGCACAAATACAGTTTGCAACTCTCAATCAAGATTGCAATCTGACGGATTTTGTCCCATCGCTTTCACCATAAATCTCTTTCAAACTGCTTCCAATAGCTTCAAGGGTGTTTGCATTTGAATGGCACAGTTGTGTATGGTGTTTACTATACAGCTTAAAGGGGTTCAAATGGAAAATGTTTTTGTGAATTGCTTCTCAAAAGCTATATAGTAAACCTTAAATGAAGTCACAAGGGAATAAGAACTTTCAGTGACCGCGATTTTTCTTAACATCATTTTTTTAAACAAGAATTTTTACGCTTGCCAATAAAAGCTTAAACAATGTGCCTAATAATATATGTCTATGGTGTAATTTGTCTGTTCCCAATATTTTTTGAAAATCAGTCAGAAATAGTGGTTTAAATATATTTCTGTTTCATAACAAAACCATACAATGGACTTTTTAAATGACAAGTCACTGAATCACAATTGATTTTTTTACTGGTAAGCACAGATTTTTGCAGACGCTTTTGAAATGCAAGTCTATATCTAACTTTAGAAATAAGTTAAACGGACCCACAACATTTTTCTCTGATAAATTAGTGGTATATGACAAACCATTTCCATTTGAAAAAAGGCCTTAGGCCCACGTACAATAAAAAATCCTTTTTGCGAAATAAACTTGATTGATTGAGAAAAAAAGAAAAAAAAAGGTTGCAAAAACATATGATAACATGAGAGACAAATTCATAATGATAATTGTACCTTGATTATTAATAATGTGTGATCAGAAGCGTTTACACGATTTAACTTCAAGCAGACGTGGCAAACTTTTGTGGCTTATTTAACGTCCATTTTATGCGTCCTGTAAAGCACCAATGTCCTTCAAACAAATTCGTTCCGAGCGTACAGGAAACATTTGAAGAAAACCTCTAACACAAAGCTGTGTAGATTACCATCTTACCTTTCGTGAAGGAAACACATGCAATTATTGCTTAATGCTTATTACGTACAAGGGCATTACTATCGCATTCACTTATATCTATATCTACTTAGCGCAAATTAGGAAAAAAATTATATTCTTGATCATTGGATGTCATTTTTCAATACACACTACAGTACAACGATGATAATCCTTAACGAATACCAATCCAGAGCTGGCAAACTAGGACACATAGTAACAGTGTTTTGTCCAGGTATATTGCACATTGTTTTTCCTTCAACTAGGTTGATATCAATTCATCAATCTAAGAGAAGAATTGTTGTATTTTCATTTGTGACTTATAAAGTCATACTGACCTTTTGAAACGTTTGCACTTATCTATATCTTGTTTGAAATTGTAAAACATTTTCATTATACCTATGAAACAATTTCATTCAAAATAACTAGTAACAGTGTTGCGATGTCTCTTTTGTTTTGATAATAGCACCGAGTGATATTACAAAGTAAGTATCCGTAACATCAATAATCAAGTCATTTTCCACATGTATGCCATTGCTCTTTGTGTAATTTCATACTTAGATGTTGCTTTTCTTGAAGTCAAGTTAAGAAAATAGAAATGAGAAACTACCATTTCATTCCTGGAAAATTAGTTGTCCATCGTGATATCATCTCATTACCATTTTATGTCATTTTCTTACTGTCTGTCTGCCCTTTTAATACTGACACCTTGAAAAGAACCCAGAGGAACTCAGAAACTTAAAACACTGAAGACATCCTCCACTCGAAGTGTAAATCATTATCTATTTGCGCCCATTAGAGAAGACTCCAACATGAAACGTTAGAAGAACCCTGTCAAAGCAGGACAGTTATATAACCTTTTGGTCAGACATTGCAAATATGGAAAAAGCAACAAACATCTGGAGTTAAGTTTAGTATTCCTCCTTCAACAAATGAATACGGAAAATGTCGTTAAGAGCTCACTTAAAAATAAAAAGATTTCTGAACTGAACGAAATATTAAAAACGATTACACGTACATAGCATATGACAAGTATATTCTACAACAATTTGGTTAGTTCAGGCTCACGAAATGACCCAAAATTATCTTAAAGTTTTTGTGTTCTCGAAAGGTATACACAGTCCTTAGACAAAAGTAGTTAGAATCGTGTCTAGAAGGTATGATGTTTTCGGTCAGGTATAATTGAAGTTGCAGTTTTATACTTGATACCACAGGTATTCAGAGAAAATTAACAGTATTCGAACCATCAGTTTCATTGTTCCATACATTTTAATCTTTATGTAAAATAACCCCATGTTGCTGATGAAGATATCTTATAATCTTAAGGAACACAGATATACCCTTAAATGAATGAAGGAATGAAAATTGACGCAATCAAGAGTAGAAAGACTAATCACAAATATCCATTTACATTGATTATTTAAAATATACCTTATTTTATAAAAAATATATTAAACTATATTATTTCATAATAAATGGATCGTGGTGCAAATGGGAAACGCCAGGGGTAACCATAAAAAAAACATAGATTTGAATTGGTCTAATTGAAACAGGGGTTGCATCAACATTTAATGACGAGCTATGCCTTCTTTGGGAGATAATGGCTTTGTTTTGGACATTACTTTTTGCTATTGATATCAAAGTCTTCACTCGTTATGGATTGTTTACATAACTATGATAATTCTCAATGAATTGGTTTCGTGACTTGCAATGGCGATATCTGTTAATTAGTGTATATGAATCATATCCTATCTTACCAAAGTAGGATTGTTAAGAGACAACCTTGCCTGTTTTAATGTTAGTCCAGGTTTGATGTAAGCAAATAATCCTCTTGTTTCAGTTGCTACTGCTTCTCGCCTTTTGATTACATTTCTTGAATAAACACAGTTTCTATTTCTAGTCATAAGGAACTTTCAGACAGTTTTGCAAACGCATCAGTGAAGTTGATCAATCAATCAAAACAAGACGTTTGCTCTGAAAGATGTTATTCAGTTCAGTTTTATTGACTTGAGTCTGAAGTAATATTCTTCTGTTGGCTTATGTAACTACATGGTTATTTATGAATTTATCTTTTTTACAAAAATATTTCATTTTAGCCATTTGTTATAAGTACATGTAGTTGTTACCCAAGGACTTTTTTTAAGGAAAAAGTGCGCCCATGTTGTCATTTCAAATTAATTTGTAAGCGTTGCCAACAGCTATTAATTTGAAATGACAACCAGGCGCACGTGAAAATTGACCAATGAGAGGCGTTTTCATTTTCGATTCATTCACGGCAGCGTGTTTGATTTATGGAAACTGGCAATCTTTTCCCGTAGTTGGCCAGGGTTTTGTTCAAAGATAGGTGTGGTGTTAATGCGAGGGTCAGTGGTCAAAAGTTGGATGGAATTCGAAAATATGGGCGAGATAATAAGCAATTTAAAAGATTGATCTGTGATTCCAGTGCATAGTTTTGCGATAAAATTTAGTTTTAATTGCACCGCACATTAAAATAATCGATGTGTCCTGTTTTCGATCAGGTTTTAGAGACTGGAGTGACCCCCTTCTGTATTTTATATAATAGGTAGAGATTACGCTAAAATCTTTATTTCTTGACCGATTTCGTTCAAATTTGAGATGTAGGTTTCTCTCAACATATGACAACGATGTATGAGTGCAAAAGTCCAGGTTTTGGATATTTTTTGTTATATTGTCCACTCCGAGATTCGAACCCCTGTGATTGATTGCATCTGCGTAATTGATCATCGAGAAACTGACTGTTTAGTATCATAGACTTGATTATTTAAAATCAACGTAATTCTCTTCTGAATACAGCTCTTATATTTACAAAATCAACCTTTACAAATCAATGCCCTGTTATGTTTAGTTCTATGTTTATACTTCCGTTATTACTTTTTTGTTTATCCATTTTCTACAACCGCAATTTCAAAAATGGTATCATAACGGTAAACGAAGTTATGGTACTTTTGAATAAATCCACTTGGATAGATTTAGAACCATCTTGTGAAGAATTATTGACACTCAGAACGAGAATTGGAAAATTCATTGCTGAACAGTAATACTTTCATTTCACTTCATGCTTGTTTTTGAGTTATGTGAATACAATAATCGTTTCAATGCTCAGAACATCAATACAATTGTGTCAGATTTTCAAATCCTTTATACATGTTTTCAATGTCAGTCTTCGAAGCACAAATATATTTAAACATACTCAATCAAACTGAAACCTGTCTTATCTCTTACAAATCATAGGCCTCCATGTGAAGATGGAGTGAACGGAACTTTGTTCATGATGTTTGAATTACCTCAAGTGGTTTCAATAGAATCGCTCAGTTCATTTACAAAGAAGCGAAATGCTGTTAGCAAAACATATATTTTCAAAACAAAGGAACTGGAATTTAAGCAATAATAAAATCGATAAATGGTTTGAAGTGATGAAGTCTATAGGTCAATATGTTTGGACGTATGAAAGTAAGAAGCTTATGTTTTTCAAATATTACATGCATCTGAACAAGAGAAAGCTTTATGAGAACATATGGAAAATTCTCAATTGCAAAAGTTTTGATATTTGACTTAAAAACTGTCAATTAGAACGTTCTTTTCCCACTACAGGATAATCAAGAGAGCTTTTCACAAGCAGTTTCAGAGAATATCAATGACCTTGTAACACTGGACCGATAAATCCTTTAGATCGCAGAAACTTGTATCATCATCACTCCAGTTATTACAAACTAAGGTGTCTGAATTAAAACAGTATTAGTGTTTATGTGTTGTGATGACAGAAAAGTTAAAACAGCAGGTTCATATTATTCTTTACCATAGCATTGTTTTCGAATTGCGGTTCTTCATATCACATTCAGGGAATATCCATAGAAGACTGCATGCTTTTCAAGTACGGAAAATTACTTGTTCGTCATGAACTCATTTCCTTCTAAGTACTATGATGTCTTTATTCATGTTTAAGACTGACACTTTTGAACGATTCAAATAAACCTTGGACTGAGGTCTGTCTTAAGTGTCACTGTTTGCATCTTCTACTAAAAGATTCGATCATCTTCTGATGGAGTCTTTGAAAGGAGACTTGCACAGCGAAAACATGGAAGACAACATGTCAGATCTCAATCCGAAGTGTACATAACTTGTTCTCTGCCCTTTGGGTCAAAATGTTTTAAATATTGAAAAAGAACTATAAGCAGATATAAAAATGTCGATTCCTCATTCAATATGTTGATTTCGGATGGAGTTTATGAATATTAGCTGAATAATTGGAAATTATAAGACCATAGATTCACATTTTGTACAGCAGGTGTATTGACAAATTTAGAAACACCAATCTATCTACTTTGACATTCCTGAGAATTCATTGAACAAAGAGTGTCAATATTCCAAGCAGATAACAAACCTGCCTAAGCAGAAACATATTTAACCCACAGTTAATGTAAACAGTGTATGGCATATCTTTATTCTGTACTTTTACTTTAACACTTGTTAATTCGATGTTCTCTAAGATAAGTCATTGCACAGTGGTTATATTTATGTGCGGCAACCACAATGCCAAGTACTAAAAGCTTTTACAAACTGAGTGATGACTGGTTGTTTGCTTATTGATATCTAAGATTCAGAAGTAATTTACGAGTTGACATTTGTGCCTTGATATTCAATCCTATGTATTGGAAGTATTAAATTGCGACACGGTCTGCATTGAGTAGAATCCAGCTGAATTGAAACAGGGCAATTGTTTTTAAAGTTACAAACTACAAAGAGAATAATTTTGCTCATTGTGAGATATTCTAAAAACATTTACACAATGAATAAGAAAAATTACTCGTTGATCCGAAACGTGAAAACACTGGTAAAGAATGTTGGTCGTTATGAAATAATTACATAATTGGCATTATAATTATTTAATTTGTATGAGTGTTTTGTTGTTCCTTAAGTAAAGACTATAGTTTCACAGTTATTAGTTTTGAATGACACGCGTTTGTAGAATGTCAAACCTTCTAAATAGATAAACGATTGGACTGATGATGAAGAGGAATACATGGATGACAACTTCTTTATTCATGGTATACAACGTTTTGACACAGGTTCTTGTTCACCTCTGCTTGAGAATGACACAAGAACCTGTGTCGAAACGTCGCATACCATGAATAAAGTTGCCATCCCCTTTTCCTTCTTCATTATTGTCATTCAAACTTCAAAATCCCTCTCAAAGAAGATTGGACAAATTGTTGAGACGCTGTAACATGATCTGGAATCATGACACATCATCATCCTGACATCATCATCATTTTGGCGACTGGTTTGTTTGATCATGAAACTGTATGCAACGCAATGCTGTCAGACAATTGTGAGTTTGATATGTCCTTTTACTTTAAAATTCCGTTTTGATAAAATTTCAGCAACTCGATCTTGATAGCCCCAGAACCATTGTGTGGCTGCAGTATGTTACACATAGAAGTGTTTCACACTTTAGATGCGTCAATTTTTTAGTGCAACATCCTTCTGAGTGGAACTACCTTTCAGTCTTTCCCTCTATGAAGATGTCATGAAGAAATATTGGTTTGAACCCATCTGCTTTTGAGAAGTATATATAAATGTTCACAGTGATTATCAATGTCAGCACATTTTGAAAAGAGCAGTCAATATCTTCACATCATGTTTTCCGTTCCCTTTCAACATGTTTACAGTGGAAGACACAAATACAGTTTGGAACTCTCAATCAAAAATGAGATCTGACAAGTTTTGTCCCATCGCTTGAACCATATGAATCTTTTTTTAATTGGTTCCAAAATCTTCAAGAATGTTTACATTTGAATGGCACAGTTGTGTATGGTGTTTACTTAACAGCTTAAGGGTTTCAAAAGGAAAATGTTTTTGTGTATTGCTTCTCAAAAGATGTAAAGCGAACTTTAAATAAAGTCGCAATGGGACAGAACTTTCATTGACCGCGAAACGTCTTTTAAGAGTTTCTTGACATAATTTTCTGAAACAAGAATTATTCGAACACTTGGCAATAAAAGCTTAGAAATTTTAAGAGAGATTAATGGTATTTTTTTTTGCGACTTAAAAAGTCAGAATGATCTTTTGAAAATTTTGCAATAATCAATATCTTGTTTTGATTATACCTATTAAAGGCATTCTAAAGAACTAGTAAGAGTGTTGCGATGTCTCTTTCGTTTTGAAAATAGCACCGAGTGATATTACAAAGTAAGTATCCATAACATCAAATAATCAAGTCATTATCCACATGTATGCCATTGATCTGTGTGTAATTTCATACCTAAAAGTTACTATTCTTTAAAACAATAGGAATGTGAAACTGCCATCTCATTCCTGGAAAATTATTTGTCCATCGTGATATTATCTCATTACCATTATATGTCATATTCTGACTGTCTGTCTGCCCTTTTAATACTGACACCTTAAAAAAACCAAAGGAACTCAGAAAACTAAAAACACTGAAGACATCCTCCACTCGATGTGTCAATCATTATCTATTTGCGCCCATTAGAGGAGACTCCAACATGAAACGTTAGAAGAACCCTGTCAAGCAAGACAGTTTTATAACCTTTTGGTCAGACAAATATGGAGTTAAGATAAGTATTCCTCCTTCAACATATGCATTGAAAGTGGAAAGTGTCGTTTAAGGGGTTATTTAGAAAGAAAGGACTTCTGAACTGAACAACATATTAAACAATTTACACGTACATAGCATATGATAAGTATATTTTACTATGATATGGTTAGTTAAGGCTCTCGTAATGACCAGAATTATTGAAAACTTTGTGTGTGCTCAAAAGGCATACACAGCCCGTAGACAATGATAGTTTGAAATGATTCTAGATGTTATGCTATTTTCGGTGTAATAATTGATGTTGTAGTTTTGTACTTGATACCACAGGTATTCAAAGAGAATTTAGGGTTTTAGAAACATCAGTTCCCTTGTTCCTTACATTTTAATCTTTCTGTAAAATAATGTAATGTTGCTGATGAAGATATAATATTAAGGAACACATATAAACACTTAGATGAATGAATGTATGAAATTGACGCAATTAAAAGCAGATAGATCAATAAAGTTATTTCATTTTAATTTAAAATACACCTCTAGTCATGAGCAGGCAATGACTGTCTACCTCACAAATATCAATTTACATTGATGTTTTAAATATACGAGATTTTATGAAAATGTATTAAGTTATGTTATATTATAATAAATGAATCGTGGTGTATTTTTTTCCACCAGAGTAAACTGTCGGAAACCTCAAATTATGTCTAATTCAAACAGAGGTTGAATCAACATTTATGACCTTTTATGACCAACATTTTGACCATCTTGACTTGCAATGGCGACATTTGCTTTATAATGTATGATTCATAAACTTTCTAGCCACAGTTGTATTGATTACATTTCTTGAATAAACACATTTTCTATTTCTTGTCATAAGGATCTGTCAGTCAAGTGATGTCTGCGTATAACCCAAGACTGGTACTAAAAGTGAAGCGGTGGGTGCAGCATTTCACGAGATATGGCGCTGACCTGAACAGGACGGACGTTGAAACGTACAGACGACAGCGTTGGGAACTATCACAGCGGCCGTTTTCAAGTAAAGCTGCAACTGAAACATCTCTTCAAACGGGTTTCATCTCATTGTCCTGCTAATGGTTATTACCGTCGTCTTCTAGTTTATCTTTGAACTGTTTTTACTGCAGCATTACTGGGACTTCATGAAGACAGACATTGAAAATTTTGTTTGATCAGACGACAAGGAAATGTCAAGATGCATTGATTGCATTTTGAGGAATTACTCCTAGAGCTTTACTAACATATTCAACAACAAAACTGATTGTTTTCTATAAAACCTTAAATTATGACATTGCCTACTTAAAATCAACTTACTTGCTTTCTGTTTATAGTATAGTAGACAAGTACTTAATTAGGGAAATGAATTGAAAACTGAGATAAACTAACATCACATGTAATTCATAGATCCATGATAATATCCATTCTTTCTGTTTTACAGTGTCAGGAGCCATTTCTGTTATAGATAAGTATTCTTCAGGAGTAAAATGTATATTTGTTTATAACGTTTCCTTTAAATAGCATTTGTCATCTTCGCATTCTTAGTAGAAAATACACTCATGGCAAGCTAGTCCATTACTTGTGTAACAGGACAATGAAAACGAGTCTTATATCCTAAAATGTATAAGTAAATCAATCTTGTTAACTTTTATTTAATGACTAATCTCATACACGTTGATATCACGAATTTCTTGTTCATATATCCAAGGATGAACATTTCGAGAAGTTGAGGTTCTCAACAACTTGGTTTCAGTAGCAATTTGCAGGTTAAAAATTGAATCATCTTTTGGTCTCTCTCTCAAATAATTTAGTTTTGGCTGGGGCTATAGTAATTCTTATGCAAAGGGTGTATTTTTCAAAATGAGAACCAAGATGCAAAAGAGGCTTTTCTTTTAACAGTAAAACACCGTAAATAAACATTAAAGGATTTTGAAAATCATGTCTATTTATATTTTGCTTTAACGTCTTCTTTTGGTAGTGTTTGTACTCTTTCCTCCAGTGTTATAAATCAATACAGCTGTACTTTAAATTTCAAATCTAAAAAGTCCTTTCCAACTTTTGGTAACTTTATTTCTGTAATATCCAAGATCTCTTATTCTTAATGAAGACATGAACTGTGATGTAACGGAAAGTGTCTCGATCTTGCCAGAAGAAGCACTGAAGTGTTCATATTGTCGTGATTTAATGACAAGTTTTGTGCCTAAAGATATCAAGAACAGTTAGAGTATCAACTGCTGTTTAAAGCCCATATACTAACTTCCTTATATCAAAACTAGTGCCAAATATAGGCTTATATATAAAATGACACAGCAGAAAGCATGTCTTCTTGTATTGACCCTCTGTAGCTCAGTCGGAAGAATCGCTGCTCTGAAACATAAAGGTCCCGGGTTTGATTGCCATCATTGTAGTCCGTTTATTAACCAAAGTTGAAGATCTCTTCACCTGAGTAAGTGTAGATGTATAGAAAAGTAGAAGTGTATTGGTCAATACACCTAGAGTAAGAACAAAAGATGAAGAGATGTATCGATCAAAACACATACAGGTAGAACAAAGAATGAAGAGGTGTATCGATCAAAACACCTACAGTAAGAACAAAGAATGAAGAGGTGTATTGATCAAAACACCTGCAGGTAGAACAAAGAATGAAGAGGCGTATAAGATCAAACCACCTACAGGTAGAACAAAGAATGAAGAGGTGTATTGATCAAAACACCTGCAGGTAGAACAAATGAAACCAAAGCAACGAGACCGGCAGTGGGATATAAAAGTCAGATATACCAACTCTAGAAATTAGTTAAGAATCAAACCATATCGGACATATTTCTTTACATTGTTAGATACAAATTAAAGCAGATGTCTCTTTGCAATTGGTTCGCATAACCTGTCGACAAAATACTGTGTACACAGCATATGTAATTTTTAACACAACTTGTGAGACAGTCTCAGCAGTCATCAATTCAAGCCAAAAACAAGCCACCATGAAACCGTAGAACATTGTTGCCAGATAATTGTGAGCTTGATATGTCCGTTCACCTTGATATTTCGTTTTGGAAAGATTTCAGTCACGCGATCTCGATAGCAGAATTTGATCATTGTGTGGTTGCAGGAAGTTGCACAGAGAAGTGGCTGCATGATGTTGCACATAGAAGTGTTTCACACTGGAGATACATCCATTTCTGAGTGCAACATTCCTCTCTGTGTATCCACCTTGCAGCTTCTCCCTATGTGAAGATGTCATGAAGAAATATTTTTAAATGTTTGACCCTATCTTCTTTTGAGTAGTATATATAGATGTGAACACTGTCAGCACATTTTGAAAAGAGCAGTCAATATCTTCACATCATGTTTTCTGTTCCCTTTCGACATGTTTGTACACTGTCTGACCTGGAGGCACAAATACAGTTTGGAACTCTCAATCAAGATTGCGATCTGACAGGTTTTGTCCCATCTCTTTCACCATAAATCTCTTTCGAACTGGTTCCAATAGCTTCAAGGGTGTTTGCATTTGAATGGCACAGTTGTGTATGGTGTTTACTATAAAGCTTAAAGGAGTTCAAATGGAAAATGTTTTTGTGAACTGCTTCTCAAAAGCTATAAAGTAAACCTTAAATGAAGTCACAAGGGAATTAGAACTTTCACTGGCGCGATTTTTCTTAACATAATTTTTTTAAACAAGAATTATTTGAACGCTTGGCAATAAAAGCTTTAAAAATCAGTCAGAAATAGTGGTTTAAATATCTGTCTGCTTCATTACAAAACCATACTATGGACTTTGTAAATGACAACTCACTCAATCACAATTGATGGTTTCACTGGAAAGCACAGATTTTTTTCAGAAGCTTTTCGAATGCAAGTCTATATCTAATTTTGAAAATAAGTTAAATGGAGACCACAACATTTTTCTCTGACCAGTAATACATGTATTTGTCAAACCATTACCATTTGAAATGTTATGCTATCTCTAAGTTTGTTTCTGATTTTCTATTTAGCAAAAAGGATGCATAAACATTTGATAACATGAGAGACAAATTCATAATGATTATTGTACCTTGATTATTGATAATGTGATCAGAAGTGTTTACACGATTTTTACTTCAAGCAGACGTGGCAATATGTGGCTTAATTAACGTTCATTTTATGCGTCTTGTAAAGCACCAATGTCCTTCAAACAAATTCGTTCCCAGCGTACAGGGAACGTTTGAAGAAAACCTCCAACACAATGCTGTGTAGATTACCATCTTCCCTTTCGTGAATTAAAAACATGCAATTATTGCTAAATGCTTATAACGTACAAGGACATTACTATCGCATTCATTTTTATCTATATCTACTCAATTAGGACAATTTGTATTTTCTTGATCATTGGATGTCAGTTTTGAATACACACTTTCTTCAAAGTACACCGATGATAATCCTTAAGGAACACCAATCCAGAGCTTATGAAAAAGGACACATAGTAACAGTATTTTGTCCAGATATATTGCACATTTTTGTTCCTTCAACTAGGTTGATTTCAATTCATCAATCTATGGGTCAAGAGAAGAATTGTTGTATTTTCGTTTGTGACTTATAATGGCATACTGACCTTTTAAAACTTTTGCACTAGTCTTATCTTGTTTGAAATTGTGAAACAATTTCATTATACCGATGAAACAATTTCATTCTTAATAACTAGTAACAGTGTTGCGATGTCTCTTTTGTTTTGATAATAGCACCACATGTATGTCATTGATATGTGTTTAATTTCATACTTAAATGTTTATTTTCTTGAAGTCAAGTTAAGAAAATAGAAATGAGAAACTATCATTTCATTCCTGGAGAATTAGTTGTCCATCGTGATATTACTCATTACCATTTTATGTCATTTTCTGACTGTCTGTCTGCCCTTTAGATACTGACACCTTGAAAAGAACCCAGAGGAACTCAGAAACTTAAAACACTGAAGACATCCTCCACTCGAAGTGTCAATCAGAATCTATTTGCGCCCATTAGAGGAGACTCCAACATGAAACGTTAGAAGAACCCTGTCAAAGCAGGACAGTTATATAACCTTTTGGTCAGACATTGCAAATATGGAGAAAGCACCAAACAACTGAAGTTAAGTTTAGTATTCCTCCTTCAACAAATGAATAAGGAAAATGTCGTTAAGAGCTCACTTAAAAATAAAAAGATTTCTGAACTGAACGAAATATTAAAAACGATTACACGTACAAAGCATATACCAAGTATATTCTACAACGATTTGGTTAGTTCAGGCTCACGAAATGACCCAAAATTATTTAAAAGTTTTTGTGTTCTCAAAAGGTATACACAGACAAAAGTAGTTAGAATCGAGTCTAGAAGGTATGATGTTTTCAGTCAGGTATAATTGAAGTTGTAGTTGTATACTTGATAGCACAGGTATTCAGAGATAATTAACAGTATTCGAACCATCCGTTTTCTTGTTCCATACATTTTAATCTTTATGGAAAATAACACCATGTTGTTGATGAAGATGTCTTATAATCTTAAGGAACACAGATATACCCTTAAATAAACAAGGAATGAAAATTGACCCAATTAAGAGCAGATTATTCAAAATATACCTAATTCTAAAACTATATTATTTCATAATAAATGGATCCTGGTGCAAATGGGAAACGCCAGGGGTAGCCATGAAGAAACCATAGATTTGAATTGGTCTTATTGAAACAGGGGTTGAATCAACATTTAATAACTAGATATACCTCCTTTGGGAGATAATGGTTTTGTTTAGGACATTACTTTTTGCTATTGATATCATAGTCTTCACTAATTGTGGATTGTTGATAATTCTAAATAAATTGGTTTCGTGACTTGCAATGGCGATATCTGTTTATTAGTGTATATTAATCATATCCTATCTTACCAAAGTAGGATTGTTAAGAGACAACCTTGCCTGTTTTAATGTTAGTCCAGGTTTGATTTAAGCAAATAACCCTCTTGTTTCAGTTGTTACTGCTTCTCGCCTTTTGATTACAATTCTTGAATAAACACAGTTTCTATTTCTTGTCGTAAGGAACTTTCAGACAGTTTTGCAAACTCATCAGTGAAGTTGATCAATCAATCAAAACAAGACATTTGCTCTGAAAGATGTTATTCAGTTCAGTTTTATTGACTTGAGTCTGAAGTTATATCCTTGTGTTGGCTTATGTAAGTTGAACTCGTACATGTTTTTTTTCGTTCATCCCTTTAAAACCTATTGATGAATATATTATTTTTACAAAAATATTGCATTTTAGTCATTTGTTATAAGTAGTTGTTATCGAAGGACTTTTTTAAGGGCAACTTGAGCCCGTGTTGTCATTTCAAATTACTTTGTAAGCGTTGCCAACAGCTATTATTTTGAAATGACAACCAGGCGCACGTGGAAATTGACCAATGAGAGGCGTTTTCATTTTCGATTCATTCACGGCAGCTTCTTTGATTTAAGGAAACTGACGATCTTTTCCCGTAGTTGGCCAGCGTTTTGTTCAAAGATAGGTGTGGTGTTTATGCGAGGATCAGTGGTAAAAAGTTAGATGGAATTCGAAAATATGGGCGAGATAATCAGCAAGTTAGAAGTTCGATATATGATTCCTGTGCATAGTTTTGCGATAAAATTTAGTATTAATTGCACCGCACGTTAAAATAATCTGTGTGTCCTGTTTTCGATCAGGTTTTAGCGACTGGAGTGACCCCCCTTCTGTATTCTATATAATAGGTAGAGATTACGCTAAAATCTTTATTTCTTGACCGATTTCGTTCAAATTCGATATGTAGGTTTTTCTCAACATATGACAACGATATATAAGTGCAAAAGTCCAGGTTTTGAATATTTCTTGGTTATATTGTCCACTCCGAGATTCGAACCCCTGTGATTGATTGCATCTGCGGAATTGATCATCAAGAAACTGACTGTTTAGTATCATATACTTGATTATACAAAATCAACTGAATTCTATTCTGAATATAGCTCTTATATTTACAAAATCAACCTTTTCAAATTGAATGCCCTGCTATGTTTAATTCTATGTTTATACTACCGTTATTACTTTGTTGATTATCCATTTTCTACAACCGCATTTTTCAAAAATGGTTTTATAAATCATAACGGTAAACGAATTTATGGTACTTTTAAATATATCCACTTGGATAGATTCAGAACCATCTTGTGAAGAATTATTGACACCCAGAACTAGAATTGGAAAATTCATTGCTGAAGAGTTATACTTTCATTTCACTTCATGCTTTTTTTTAGTAATGTGAATACAATAATCGTTTCAATGTTCAGAACATCAATACAATTGTGTCAGATTTTCAAATCCTTTATACATGTTTTCAATGTCGGTCCTTCGAAGCACAAATACATTTAAATATACTCAATCAAACTGAAACCTGTCTTATCTCTTACAAATCATAGGCCTCCATGTGAAGATGGAGTGAATGGAACTTTGTTCATGATGTTTGAGTTACCACAAGCAGTTTCAATAGAATCGCTCAGTTCATTTACAAAGAAGCGAAATGTTGTTAGCAAAACATATATATTCAAAACAAGGGATCTGGAGTTTAAGCAATAATAAAATCTATAAATGGTTTGAAGTGATGAAGTCTATAGGTCAATATGTTTGGACGTATCAAAGTAAGATGCTTATGTTTTTCAAATATTACATGCATCGGTACAAGAGAAAGCTTTATGAGAACATATGGAAAATTCTCAATTGCAAAAGTTTTGATATTTTACTTAAAAACTGTCAATCTGAAAATGTCTTTTGTAACTACAGGATAATCAAAAGAGCTTTTCACAAGCAGTTTCTGAGTATATCAATGACCTTGTAACACTGAACCGATAAAACAATTTAGATCACAGAAACTTGTATCATCATCACTCCAGTTATTACAAACTAAGGTGTCTGAATTAAAACAGGTTTTAGTGTTTATGTGTTGTGATGACAGAAAAGTTAAAACAGCAGGTTCATATTATTCTTTGCCATATCATGGTTTTCGAATTGCAGTTCTTTATATCATACTCAGGGATTATATCCATAGAAGACTGCATACTTTTCATGTGTGGAAAACTACTTGTTCATCATGAACTCATTTCCTTCAGTACTTTGATGTCTTTATTCGTGTTTAAGACTGCCACTTTTGAACGATTCAAATAAACCTTGGACTGAGGTCTGTCTTAAGTGTCACCGTTTGCATCTTCTACTAAACGATTGCACCATTTTCTATTGGAGTCTTTGTACGGAGAGTTGCACAGCGAAAACATGGACAACATGTCAGATCTCAATCCGAAGTGTACTTAACTTGTTCTATGCCCTTTGGGTCAAAATGTTTTAAATATTGAAAAAGACCTATGAGCAGATATAAAAATGTTGATTCCTCATTCAATATGTTGATTTCGGATGTAGTTTATGAATATTAGCTGATTGAATAATTTGAGATAATAAGATCATAGATTCATACTTTAAACATCAGGTTTATTGACAAATTTAGAACCACTAATCTATCTACTTTGTCCAAAATAACATTTTGATGCTCCTTTTCCTGAGAAAAGATAACAAACCTGCCTAACCCGAAACATATTTAACCCACAGTCATTGTAAACAGTGTATGGCATGTCTTTATTCTGTACTTTTACTTTAACACTTGTTACTTCGATGTTCTCTAAGATGAATCATTCACAATAGTTATGTGCGGCAACCACAATGCCAAGTACTAAAAGCTTATTTAAACTGATTGATGACTGGTCGTTTGCTTATCAATATCTAAGATTCAGAAGTAATTTACGAGTTGACATTTGTGCCTTGATATTCAATCCTATAATTGGAAGTAATAAATTGCGACATATAAACGATTGGACAAATGATGAAGAGGAATACATGGATGACAACTTCTTTATTCATGGTATACAACGTTTTGACACAGGTTCTTGTTCACCTCTGCTTGAGAATGACACAAGAACCTATGCCGAAACGTTGCATACCATGAATAAAAATGTTGCCATTAGTTTTGATAACATTTCAGCAACTCGATCTTGATAGCGTCAGAACCATTATGTGGGTGCAGTATGTCAATTTCTCAGTGCAACATTCTTCTGGGTGGAACCACATTGCAGCTTCTTCTTAAATGAAGATATCGTGAAGAAATAATGGTTTGAACCTATCTTCTTTTAAGACGTATATATAAATGTTCACAGTGGTTAGCACTGTCAGCACGTTTTGAAAAGAGCAGTCAATATCTTCACATCATATCTCCGTTCTCCTTTGACATGTTTACAGTGGAAGGCACAAATATAGTTTGCACTTTCACGATATGAATCTTTTTCGAATTGGTTCCAAAATCTTCAAGAATGTTTGCATTTGAATGGCACAGTTGTGTATGGTGTTTACTTAACAGCTTAAAGGGGTTCAAATGGAAAATGTTTTTATGTATTGCTTCTCAAAAGATGTAAAGCGAACTTTAAATAAAGTCGCAATGGGACAGAACTTTCATTGACTGTGAAACGTCTCTTAAAAGTTTCTTAACATAATTTTCTGAAACAAGAATTATTCGAACGCTTGGCAGTAAAAGTTTAGAAATTTTAAGAGAGATTTATGGTAATTTTTGTTTGCGACTTAAAAAGTCAGAATGACCTTTTGAAACTTTTGCACTAATCAATGTCTTGTTTTGATTATACCTATTAAAGGAATCCTAAAGAACTAGTAACAGTGTTGCGATGTATTTTTCGTTTTGAAAATAGGCCCGAGTGATATTACAAAGTAAGTTCCGTAACATCAAATAATAAAGTCATTCTCCACATGTATGCCATTGATCTTGGTGTAATTTCACACCTAAAAGTTGCTATTCTTGAAGTCAAGTTTAGAAAATAGGAATGAGAAACTGCCATCTCATTCCTGGAAAATTAGTTGTCCATCGTGATATTATCTCATTACCATTATATGTCATATTCTGACTGTCTGTCTGCCCTTTTAATACTGACACCTTGAAAAGAACCCAAAGGAACTCAGAAAACCTAAAACACTGAAGACATCCTCCACTCAAAGTGTCAATCATTATCTATTTGTGCCCATTAGAGGAGACTCCAACATGAAACGTTAGAAGAACTCTGTCAAAGCAGGACAGTTATATAACCTTTTGGTCAGACATTGCAAATATGGAGTAAAGATAAGAAGTCCTCCTTCAACATATGATTTGAGGAAAGTGTCGTTAAGGGGTTATTTAGAAATAAGAGAAGTTCTGAGCTGAACAACATATTAAATGGGAAGTAGCACGTTTTGAGGGGAATATAAGGTGATGTCAGGAAAAATGGAAATTAATTGAAAGACAATACATTTAAACTAAATGGAGCAGTACTAATTCAAATATACAATGTAAAGTTTAGCCATGCGATTCCTTTTTCTTACACCAAATTAGTTAAAGGTGTTCACACAAAATGGCCACCAATGGATTTAAGTTGAATCTTCATACTTTGTCCTCTGACTATGGATAATTGGTTTCTGTTATGAGATTTTTGACACTATCAAAATAATATATTTAGCATTAACGTACAATTATCAGTGAAAATTTTAAAATACAAAATTATCAAAAAAACGTGCTACTGCCCCTTTAAATAATTGACACGTACATAGCATATGATAAGTATATTTTACTACGATGTGGTTAGTTCAGGCTCACGAAATGACCAGAATTATTGAACACTTTGTGTGCTCAAAAGGTATACACAGTCCTTAGACAATGATTGTTTGAAATGATTCTAGATGGTATAGTATTTTCCTAACACAGGTATTTAAAGAGAATTGACGGTATAAGAGCCATCAGATTCCTTGTTCCATACAATTTAATCTTTATGGGAAAAAACAACATATGATTGAGGAAAATGTCATCAAGAGGTCACTTAAAAATAAAAGAATTTCTGAACTGAATGACAGATTAAAAATTGACACGTACATAGCATATGAGAAGTATATTCTACAACGATTTGGTTGATTCGGCTCACGGATTAATCCCAAAATTATTGAAAACTTTGTGTGTGCTCAAAATGTATACACTGTCCTTAGACAATGATAGTTAGAATTGAGTCTAGATGGTATGATATTTTCGGTCCGGTATGATTTATGTTGAAGTTTTGTATTTGATACCACAGGAAGTAACAGAATCCTTGTTCCATACAATTTAATCTTTATGGAAAATAACTCCATGTTGCTGATGAAGATGTCTCATAATCTTAAGGGATACAGATATACCCTTAAAGGAATGAAAATTGAAGCAATTAAAGTCAGATGGACCAATAAAGTTATTTCAGTTTAATTTTAAAATATAGGACAAACAATACTGTAACACAGTTTACATTTTCAGTACATAAAAAGAAAACAGTGTTTATGGTTTACAGAAACTGTTTTGTTCATATTAGTGTTCAGCTTTCCTTCCTTTTCCTCGAATTACGTACACGTAAAGCCCACAGCAGGTATTCAAAGAGAATTAACGGTTCCCTTGTTCCTTTCATTTTAACTTCTATGGAAAATAACATTATGTTGCTGATGAAAATGTTCAATAATCTAAAGGAACACAGATATAAATCTAAATGAATAAAAATTGACGCAATTAAAAGAAGAAAGACGAATAAAGTTATTTCAGCATAATATTTCGAATATAGGACACAGTTTTTCGGTTCATAAAATGAAGACAGGATTCATATTTTACAGAAACTGTTTTGTTCGGTTTAGGGCTTAATTGTCCTTCCCTTTTCTCGAATTACGTACATTTAAAGCCATTTAAACAGATTCAATTTTGAACATCCCCCATACCTGTCCGACCAAATGACAATCTTTCCGTAAAATCGAGAAGAGATTACACTCATCCTTGAACAACAAAAGGCCTCTAGTCATGAGCAGTCAATGACTGTCTTCCTCACAAATATCCATTTACATTGATGTTTTAAAAGGGAAGGAGCACGTTTTTTGATAATTTTATATTTTAAGATTTTCACTGATAATTGTACAAAATTTGATATTTGTTATTCAGTTCAGTTTGATTGACTTGAGTCTGAAGTAATATCCTTCTGTTGGCGTATGCAGTTGAATTCGTTCATTGTTATATATGTTCATCCAATTGCCTATTTAAACTTAATCCCTGAAAAGTGACATCGAGTGATGTCTGCGTATTACCTAAGACTGGTACTAAATATGAAGACATTGGGTGCAGTAGTTCACGAGATATGGCGCTGACCTAAACAGGACGGACGTTGAAACATACAGACGTGGGGAACTATCACGGCCGTGTTCCAGTAAAGCTGCAACTGAAAGATCTCTTCAAACGGGTTTCATCTCATTGTCCTGCTAATGGTTATTACCGTCGTCTCCTAGTTTATCATTGAACTGTTTTTACTGCAGCATTACTGGGACTTCATGAAGACAGACATTGAAAATTTTGTTTGATCAGACGACAAGGAAATGTCAAGATGCATTGATTGCATTTTGTGGAATCACTCCTAGAGCTCTACAAACCTATTCAACAACAAAACTGATTGGTTTGTATAAAACCTTAAATTACGACATTTCCTACTTTAAATCAACTTACTTGCTTTCTGTTCATAGTATAGTAGACAATTACTTAATTAGGGAAATGAATTGAAAACCGAGATAAACTAACATCACATGTAATTCATAGATCTTTAATAATATCCATTCTTTCTGTTTTAGAGTGTCAGGAGCCATTTCTGTTTTAGATAAGTTTTTAAATATTTTCCTTCAGGAGTTAATTATATATTTGTTTATAACGTTTCCTTTAAATAGCATTTGTCATCTTCGAATTCTTAGTCGAAAATATACTCATGGCAAGCTAGTCCATTACTTATGTTACAAGACAAATTTTAAGGCCAATGAAAAAATGAGTCTTATGCCCTAAAATGTATAAGTAAATCAATCTTGTGAACTTTTATTTAATGACTCATCGGATACACGTTGATATCACAAATTTCTTCTTGAGATATCCAAGGATGAACATTACGAGAAGTTGAGGTTCTCAACAACTTGGTTTTGGTAGAAATTTATTCATCTTTTGATCTCTCTGGATTTCTATCTGGCGGGGGCTATAGTAATTCTTATGCATAGGGAGTATTTTTCATAATGAGAACCAAGAAGCAAAAGAGGCATTTTTTAACAGTAAACACCGTAAATAAACATTAAAGGATTTTGAAAATCATGCTTATTTATATTTTGTGCTCGCATGCTTTAACGCCTTTGGTAGTGTTTGTACTCTTTCCTCCAGTGTTATAAATCAATACCGCTGTAACTTAAATTTCAAATCTAAAAAGTCCTTTCCAACTTGTGCTAACTTTATTTCTGTAATATCCAAGATATTTTATTATTGCTTTGGGGTCCAGAGACCCCAAAGTTATGTAACATTTGATATTGAAAACTAATGGCAGAAGTTTCTCTCTATATTACTCTTGGAATCTTCAAAGAGAAGTTTCAGCCAATGGTATTTGTTATAAGCATATCCTGGTATTTCGAACGACCAATGGACAGAGCTGTAGCAAATTTATACCCACGTGACCATGTGGGTTGTACGAAATAATTGGCAAGCTTTAATTGGGAAACTGATTATTATAATAATGATATGATGTAATATATATCGTAAATTTTCAAAAATATATGGATGAGCGTTTACATCCTTAATAAATATCAATTTTGCATATGCATGTGAGCTGTTTCGTAGTTATTCGGTGAATTTTTTTGCATTCCACATTCAGAAATGACATTCAATTTTTGTATCAACTAGGAATTCGGTTCCTTCAATTTTTTTACTATAACGCGAGCGCTGAATGTCCAGCCTTGTCAATGACTGATCATTCATTCAATGCATCTCATCGCTTCACGGAAAAAATGGAACTGAACAGGCCATTTTCAAATTTCATGTTTCAAAACGTAACGTTATGGATGATTTATTTACGATTAAAGGTGTCTTTCGAAGAAAGTATCGACATAGAGCCTAAAGTATGATAAAATATTCTTAAATGTCATCCTATAACATAATGAAAATTATGAACTTGTAGCTGAGATCATTTCTAACTTCATCAGCAACTTTCGGCTGTAATTCGATCAACACTCAATTAAGGAAAATTATTCTTGCAACATGTAATTAACCTGAAAGTCAATGAGAAATTCGTCGGGTTTAAAGTAAATTTGCGGTTATTGGAAAGCAATGGATCCCGGAAAAATTACTATAGCGCAACTATTTATCTTCCAGTTAATCACTGGCTCTTGTATCAAACTCACCGTCAGCTATCTTTTAAAGCAACATACATTTGAATTACTGTATTAATGTTTAAAAATTTATATCATAATTGAGATAGGAGAAGTATCTATCATTGTTGAAATTTAAGCGGAACGAACGAGATGTTTTACTATGTACATAGTGTACTGATAACTATCAAAACAAAGAGCAAAGAACATGCGTCTCCAATTGGAACAATTTATTCAAGTAAGAGTCCTCGTCCTCGTCCTCCCTAACCTAAATCTCCTGGTTCTATATAGTGATACATTACCAGGTGCCCCAAAGCTTGCCTTTTAAAGGCTTTTCTTGTTAATGAAGACATGAACTGTCATGTATCTAGATGGAAAATGTCTCGATCTTACCAGAACAAGCACTGAAGTGTTCAAATTGTCAAGATTTAATGACTAGTTTTGTGCCTAAGATATCAAGAACATTTAGAGTACCAATGACTGTTTAAAACCCATGTATTAACTTTATTTAATTAAACTTGGTAAAAACTAGTACCTTTATATAGGCTTATATAAAATGACAATATAGACATGACACAGCAGAAAGTATGTCTGCTTGTATTTACCCTCTGTAGCTGAGTTGGCAGAATCACTGCTCTGAAACATAAAGGTCCAGGGTTCGATTGCCATCATCGTAGTCCGTATATTTACCAAAGTTGAAGATCTCTTCACCTGACTTAGTGTAGATGTATTAGAAAAGTAGAGGTGTATTGGTCAATACACCTAGAGTAAGAACAAAGAATGAAGAGGTATATCGATCAAAAGACCTACAGGTAGAAAATAGAATGAAGAGGTGTATCGATCAAAACATCTACAGGTAGAACAAAGAATGAAGAGGTGTATAAGATCAAAACACCTGCAGGTAGAAAATAGAATGAAGAGGTGTATCGATCAAAACACCTACAGGTAGAACAAAGAATGAAGAGGTGTATAAGATCAAAACACCTGCAGGTAGAAAATAGAATGAAGAGGTGTATAAGATCAAAACACCTGCAGGTAGAAAATAGAATGAAGAGGTGTATAAGATCAAAACACCTGCAGGTAGAAAATAGAATGAAGAGGTGTATCGATCAAAACACCTACAGGTAGAACAAAGAATGAAGAGGTGTATAAGATCAAAACACCTGCAGGTAGAAAATAGAATGAAGAGGTGTATCGATCAAAACACCTACAGGTAGAACAAAGAATGAAGAGGTGTATGGATCAAAACACCTGCAGGTAGAACAAAGAATGAAGAGGTGTATCGATCAAAACACCTACAGGTAGAACAAAGAATGAAGAGGTGTATGGATCAAAACACCTGCAGGTAGAACAAAGAATGAAGAGGTGTATCGATCAAAACACCTACAGGTAGAACAAAGAATGAAGAGGTGTATGGATCAAAACACCTGCAGGTAGAACAAAGAATGAAGAGGTGTATCGATCAAAACACCTACAGGTAGAACAAATGAAACCAAAGCAACGAAACCGGAAGTGGGATATAAAAGTCAGATATACCATCTCTAGAAATAAGTTAAGGATCAAACAATGTCGGACATATTTCGTTACATAGTAAGATACAAAGTAATGCAGATGTCACTTGGCAATTGGTTTGCATAACCTGTCGACAAAATACTGTGTACCCAGCATATGTAATTTTAAACACAACTTGTCCAACAGTCTCGGGGGCAGTCAACAATTCAAGCCAAAAAACAAGCCACCGTGAAACTGTATGCATCACATTGTTGTCAGGTAATTGTGAGTTTGATATGTCCTTTCACCTTGATATTTTGTTTTGGAAAGATTTCAGCAACGCGATCTTGATAGCGACAGAAGCATTGTGTTGCTGCAGGATGTTACACAGAGAAGTGTTTCACACTGGAAATACATCCTTTCTGAGTGCAACATTCCTCTTGGTGGAACCATCTTGCAGCTTCTCTCTATGCGAAGATATCATAAAGTAATGTTTTTAAATGTTTGACCCTATCTTCTTTTGAGTAGTATATATAGATGTGAACACTGTCAGCACGTTTTGAAAAGAGCAGTCAATATCATCACATCATGTTTTCTGTCCTCTTTTGTCATGTTTACACTGTCTGACCTGGAAGCCACAATAACAGTTTGGAACTCTCAATCAAGATTGCGATCTGACAGGTTTTGTCCCATCGCCTTCACCATAAATCTCTTTCGAACTGGTTCCAATAGCTTCAAGGGTGTTTGCATTTGAATGGCACAGTTGTGTATGGTGTTTACTATAAAGCTTAAAGGAGTTCAAATGGAAAATGTTTTTGTGAACTGCTTCTCAAAAGCTATAAAGTAAACCTTAAATGAAGTCACAAGGGAATTAGAACTTTCACTGGCGCGATTTTTCTTAACATAATTTTTTTAAACAAGAATTATTTGAACGCTTGGCAATAAAAGCTTTAAAAATGTGCATTATAATATATATCTATGATGTTATTTGTCTATTCCCACTATTTATTTAAAAATCAGTCAGAAATAGTGGTTTAAATATCTGTCTGCTTCATTACAAAACCATACTATGGACTTAAATAAATGACAACTCACTCAATCACAATTGATGGTTTCACTGGAAAGCACAGATTTTTTTCAGAAGCTTTTCGAATGCAAGTCTATATCTAATTTTAAAAATAAGTTAAATGGAGACCACAACATTTTTCTCTGACCAGTAATACATGTATTTGTCAAACCATTACCATTTGAAATGTTATGCTATCTCTAAGTTTGTTTCTGATTTTCTATTTAGCAAAAAGGATGCATAAACATTTGATAACATGAGAGACAAATTCATAATGATTATTGTACCTTGATTATTGATAATGTGATCAGAAGTGTTTACACGATTTTTACTTCAAGCAGACGTGGCAAACTTACGTGGCTTAATTAACGTTCATTTTATGCGTCTTGTAAAGCACCAATGTCCTTCAAACAAATTCGTTCCCAGCGTACAGGGAACGTTTGAAGAAAACCTCCAACACAATGCTGTGTAGATTACCATCTTCCCTTTCGTGAATTAAAAACATGCAATTATTGCTTAATGCTTATAACGTACAAGGACATTACTATCGCATTCATTTTTATCTATATGAAAAAGGACACATAGTAACAGTATTTTGTCCAGATATATTGCACATTTTTGTTCCTTCAACTAGGTTGATTTCAATTCATCAATCTATGGGTCAAGAGAAGAATTGTTGTATTTTCGTTTGTGACTTATAATGTCATACTGACCTTTTAAAACTTTTGCACTAGTCTTATCTTGTTTGAAATTGTGAAACAATTTCATTATACCGATGAAACAATTTCATTCTTAATAACTAGTAACAGTGTTGCGATGTCTCTTTTGTTTTGATAATAGCACCACATGTATGTCATTGATATGTGTTTAATTTCATACTTAAATGTTGGTTTTCTTGAAGTCAAGTTAAGAAAATAGAAATGAGAAACTATCATTTCATTCCTGGAGAACTAGTTGTCCATCGTGATATTACTCATTACCATTTTATGTCATTTTCTGACTGTCTGTCTTCCCTTTAGATACTGACACCTTGAAAAGAACCCAGAGGAACTCAGAAACTTAAAACACTGTAGACATCCTCCACTCGAAGTGTCAATCAGAATCTATTTGCGCCCATTAGAGGAGACTCCAACATGAAACGTAAGAAGAACCCTGTCAAAGCAAGACAGTTATATAACCTTTTGGTCAGACATTGCAAATATTGAGAAAGCAACAAACAACTGAAGTTAAGTTTAGTATTCCTCCTTCAACAAATGAATAAGGAAAATGTCGTTAAGAGCTCACTTAAAAATAAAAAGATTTCTGAACTGAACGAAATATTAAAAACGATTACACGTACAAAGCATATGCCAAGTATATTCTACAACGATTTGGTTAGTTCAGGCTCACGAAATGACCCAAAATTATTTAAAAGTGTTTGTGTTCTCAAAAGGTATACACAGACAAAAGTAGTTAGAATCGAGTCTAGAAGGTATGATGTTTTCAGTCAGGTATAATTGAAGTTGTTGTTGTATACTTGATACCACAGGTATTCAGAGATAATTAACAGTATTCGAACCATCCGTTTTCTTGTTCCATACATTTTAATCTTTATGGAAAATAACACCATGTTGTTGATGAAGATGTCCTATAATCTTAAGGAACACAGATATACCCTAAAGTAAACAAGGAATGAAAATTGACCCAATTAAGAGCAGATTATTCAAAATATACCTAATTCTAAAAAAAAATATATCAAACTATATTATTTCATAATAAATGGATCCTGGTGCAAATGGGAAACGCCAGGGGTAGCCATGAAGAAACCGTAGATTTGAATTGGTCTTATTGAAACAGGGGTTGAATCAACATTTAATAACTAGATATACCTCCTTTGGGAGATAATGGTTTTGTTTAGGACATTACTTTTTGCTATTGATATCATAGTCTTCACTAATTGTGGATTGTTGACAATTCTAAATAAATTGGTTTCGTGACTTGCAATGGCGATATCTGTTTATTAGTGTATATTAATCATATCCTATCTTACCAAAGTAGGATTGTTAAGAGACAACCTTGCCTGTTTTAATGTTAGTCCAGGTTTGATTTCAGCAAATAATCCTCTTGTTTCAGTTGTTACTGCTTCTCGCCTTTTGATTACATTTCTTGAATAAACACAGTTTCTATTTCTTGTCGTAAGGAACTTTCAGACAGTTTTGCAAACTCATCAGTGAAGTTGATCAATCAATCAAAACAAGACATTTGCACTGAAAGATGTTATTCAGTTCAGTTTTATTGACTTGAGTCTGAAGTTATATCCTTGTGTTGGCTTATGTAAGTTGAACTCGTACATGTTTTTTTTCGTTCATCCCTTTAAAACCTATTGATGAATATATTATTTTTACAGAAATATTGCATTTTAGTCATTTGTTATAAGTAGTTGTTATCGAAGGACTTTTTTAAGGGCAACTTGAGCCCGTGTTGTCATTTCAAATTACTTTGTAAGCGTTGCCAACAGCTATTATTTTGAAATGACAACCAGGCGCACATGGAAATTGACCAATGAGAGGCGTTTTCATTTTCGATTCATTCACGGCAGCTTCTTTGATTTACGGAAACTGGCGATCTTTTCCCGTAGTTGGCCAGCGTTTTGTTCAAAGAGAGGTGTGGTGTTTATGCGAGGATCAGTGGTCAAAAGTTAGATGGAATTCGAAAATATGGGCGAGATAATCAGCAAGTTAGAAGTTCGATATATGATTCCTGTGCATAGTTTTGCGATAAAATTTAGTATTAATTGCACCGCACGTTAAAATAATCTATGTGTCCTGTTTTCGATCAGGTTTTAGCGACTGGAGTGACCCCCCTTCTGTATTCTATATAATAGGTAGAGATTACGCTAAAATCTTTATTTCTTGACCGATTTCGTTCAAATTCGATATGTAGGTTTTTCTCAACATATGACAACGATATATGAGTGCAAAAGTCCAGGTTTTGAATATTTCTTGGTTATATTGTCCACTCCGAGATTCGAACCCCTGTGATTGATTGCATCTGCGGAATTGATC
The DNA here is from genome assembly GCA_916613615.1 of Steromphala cineraria. Lineage (NCBI taxonomy): Eukaryota > Metazoa > Mollusca > Gastropoda > Trochida > Trochidae > Steromphala > Steromphala cineraria. The sequence goes on from OU744724.1 coordinate 34,980,666, forward strand.
ATCAAGAAACTGACTGTTAAGTATCATATACTTGATTATACAAAATCAACTGAATTCTATTCTGAATATAGCTCTTATATTTACAAAATCAACCTTTTCAAATTGAATGCCCTGCTATGTTTAATTCTATGTTTATACTACCGTTATTACTTTGTTGATTATCCATTTTCTACAACCGCATTTTTCAAAAATGGTTTTATAAATCATAACGGTAAACGAATTTATGGTACTTTTAAATAAATCCACTTGGATAGATTCAGAACCATCTTGTGAAGAATTATTGACACCCAGAACTAGAATTGGAAAATTCATTGCTGAAGAGTTATACTTTCATTTCACTTCATGCTTTTTTTTAGTAATGTGAATACAATAATCGTTTCAATGTTCAGAACATCAATACAATTGTGTCAGATTTTCAAATCCTTTATACATGTTTTCAATGTCGGTCCTTCGAAGCACAAATACATTTAAATATACTCAATCAAACTGAAACCTGTCTTATCTCTTACAAATCATAGGCCTCCATGTGAAGATGGAGTGAATGGAACTTTGTTCATGATGTTTGAGTTACCACAAGCAGTTTCAATAGAATCGCTCAGTTCATTTACAAAGAAGCGAAATGTTGTTAGCAAAACATATATATTCAAAACAAGGGATCTGGAGTTTAAGCAATAATAAAATCTATAAATGGTTTGAAGTGATGAAGTCTATAGGTCAATATGTTTGGACGTATCAAAGTAAGACGCTTATGTTTTTCAAATATTACATGCATCTGTACAAGAGAAAGCTTTATGAGAACATATGGAAAATTCTCAATTGCAAAAGTTTTGATATTTTACTTAAAAACTGTCAATTTGAAAATGTCTTTTGTAACTACAGGATAATCAAAAGAGCTTTTCACAAGCAGTTTCTGAGTATATCAATGACCTTGTAACACTGAACCGATAAAACAATTTAGATCACAGAAACTTGTATCATCATCACTCCAGTTATTACAAACTAAGGTGTCTGAATTAAAACAGGTTTTAGTGTTTATGTGTTGTGATGACAGAAAAGTTAAAACAGCAGGTTCATATTATTCTTTGCCATAGCATGGTTTTCGAATTGCAGTTCTTTATATCATACTCAGGGATTATATCCATAGAAGACTGCATACTTTTCATGTGTGGAAAACTACTTGTTCATCATGAACTCATTTCCTTCAGTACTTTGATGTCTTTATTCGTGTTTAAGACTGCCACTTTTGAACGATTCAAATAAACCTTGGACTGAGGTCTGTCTTAAGTGTCACCGTTTGCATCTTCTACTAAACGATTGCACCATTTTCTATTGGAGTCTTTGTACGGAGAGTTGCACAGCGAAAACATGGACAACATGTCAGATCTCAATCCGAAGTGTACTTAACTTGTTCTATGCCCTTTGGGTCAAAATGTTTTAAATATTGAAAAAGACCTATGAGCAGATATAAAAATGTTGATTCCTCATTCAATATGTTGATTTCGGATGTAGTTTATGAATATTAGCTGTTTGAATAATTTGAGATTATAAGATCATAGATTCATACTTTATACATCAGGTTTATTGACAAATTTAGAACCACCAATCTATCTACTTTGTCCAAAATAACATTTTGATGCTCCTTTTCCTGAGAAAAGATAACAAACCTGCCTAACCCGAAACATATTTAACCCACAGTCATTGTAAACAGTGTATGGCATGTCTTTATTCTGTACTTTTACTTTAACACTTGTTACTTCGATGTTCTCTAAGATGAATCATTCACAATGGTTATGTGCGACAACCACAATGCCAAGTACTAAAAGCTTATTTAAACTGATTGATGACTGGTCGTTTGCTTATCAATATCTAAGATTCGGAAGTAATTTACGAGTTGACATTTGTGCCTTGATATTCAATCCTATAATTGGAAGTAATAAATTGCGACATATAAATGATTGGACAAATGATGAAGAGGAATACATGGATGACAACTTCTTTATTCATGGTATACAACGTTTTGACACAGGTTCTTGTTCACCTCTGCTTGAGAATGACACAAGAACCTATGCCGAAACGTTGCATACCATGAATAAAAATGTTGCCATTAGTTTTGATAACATTTCAGCAACTCGATCTTGATAGCGTCAGAACCATTATGTGGGTGCAGTATGTCAATTTCTCAGTGCAACATTCTTCTGGGTGGAACCACATTGCAGCTTCTTCTTAAATGAAGATATCGTGAAGAAATAATGGTTTGAACCTATCTTCTTTTAAGACGTATATATAAATGTTCACAGTGGTTAGCACTGTCAGCACGTTTTGAAAAGAGCAGTCAATATCTTCACATCGTATCTCCGTTCTCCTTTGACATGTTTACAGTGGAAGGCACAAATATAGTTTGCACTTTCACGATATGAATCTTTTTCGAATTGGTTCCAAAATCTTCAAGAATGTTTGCATTTGAATGGCACAGTTGTGTATGGTGTTTACTTAACAGCTTAAAGGGGTTCAAATGGAAAATGTTTTTATGTATTGCTTCTCAAAAGATGTAAAGCGAACTTTAAATAAAGTCGCAATGGGACAGAACTTTCATTGACTGCGAAACGTCTCTTAAAAGTTTCTTAACATAATTTTCTGAAACAAGAATTATTCGAACGCTTGGCAGTAAAAGTTTAGAAATTTTAAGAGAGATTTATGGTAATTTTTGTTTGCGACTTAAAAAGTCAGAATGACCTTTTGAAACTTTTGCACTAATCATTGTCTTGTTTTGATTATACCTATTAAAGGCATCCTAAAGAACTAGTAACAGTGTTGCGATGTATTTTTCGTTTTGAAAATAGGCCCGAGTGATATTACAAAGTAAGTTCCGTAACATCAAATAATCAAGTCATTCTCCACATGTATGCCATTGATCTTGGTGTAATTTCACACCTAAAAGTTGCTATTCTTGAAGTCAAGTTTAGAAAATAGGAATGAGAAACTGCCATCTCATTCCTGGAAAATTAGTTGTCCATCGTGATATTATCTCATTACCATTATATGTCATATTCTGACTGTATGTCTGCCCTTTTAATACTGACACCTTGAAAAGAACCCAAAGGAACTCAGAAAACCTAAAACACTGAAGACATCCTCCACTCAAAGTGTCAATCATTATCTATTTGTGCCCATTAGAGGTGACTCCAACATGAAACGTTAGAAGAACTCTGTCAAAGCAGGACAGTTATATAACCTTTTGGTCAGACATTGCAAATATGGAGTAAAGATAAGAAGTCCTCCTTCAACATATGATTTGAGGAAAGTGTCGTTAAGGGGTTATTTAGAAATAAGAGAAGTTCTGAGCTGAACAACATATTAAATGGGAAGTAGCACGTTTTGAGGGGAATATAAGGTGATGTCAGGAAAAATGGAAATTAATTGAAAGACAATACATTTAAACTAAATGGAGCAGTAATAATTCAAATATACAATGTAAAGTTTAGCCATGCGATTCCTTTTTCTTACACCAAATTAGTTAAAGGTGTTCACACAAAATGGCCACCAATGGATTTAAGTTGAATCTTCATACTTTGTCCTCTGACTATGGATAATTGGTTTCTGTTATGAGATTTTTGACACTATCAAAATAATATATTTAGCATTAACGTACAATTATCAGTGAAAATTTTAAAATACAAAATTATCAAAAAAACGTGCTACTGCCCCTTTAAATAATTGACACGTACATAGCATATGATAAGTATATTTTACTACGATGTGGTTAGTTCAGGCTCACGAAATGACCAGAATTATTGAACACTTTGTGTGCTCAAAAGGTATACACAGTCCTTAGACAATGATTGTTTGAAATGATTCTAGATGGTATAGTATTTTCCTAACACAGGTATTTAAAGAGAATTGACGGTATAAGAGCCATCAGATTCCTTGTTCCATACAATTTAATCTTTATGGGAAAAAACAACATATGATTGAGGAAAATGTCATCAAGAGGTCACTTAAAAATAAAAGAATTTCTGAACTGAATGACAGATTAAAAATTGACACGTACATAGCATATGAGAAGTATATTCTACAACGATTTGGTTAATTCGGCTCACGGATAAATCCCAAAATTATTGAAAACTTTGTGTGTGCTCAAAATGTATACACTGTCCTTAGACAATGATAGTTAGAATTGAGTCTAGATGGTATGATATTTTCGGTCCGGTATGATGTATGTTGAAGTTTTGTATTTGATACCACAGGAAGTAACAGAATCCTTGTTCCATACAATTTAATCTTTATGGAAAATAACTCCATGTTGCTGATGAAGATGTCTCATAATCTTAAGGAATACAGATATACCCTTAAAGGAATGAAAATTGAAGCAATTAAAGTCAGATAGACCAATAAAGTTATTTCAGTTTAATTTTAAAATATAGGACAGACAATACTGTAACACAGTTTACATTTTCAGTACATAAAAAGAAAACAGTGTTTATGGTTTACAGAAACTGTTTTGTTCATATTAGTGTTCAGCTTTCCTTCCTTTTCCTCGAATTACGTACACGTAAAGCCCACAGCAGGTATTCAAAGAGAATTAACGGTTCCCTTGTTCCTTTCATTTTAACTTCTATGGAAAATAACATTATGTTGCTGATGAAGATGTTCAATAATCTTAAGGAACACAGATATAAATCTAAATGAATAAAAATTGACGCAATTAAAAGAAGAAAGACGAATAAAGTTATTTCAGCATAATATTTCGAATATAGGACACAGTTTTTCGGTTCATAAAATGAAGACAGGATTCATATTTTACAGAAACTGTTTTGTTCGGTTTAGGGCTTAATTGTCCTTCCCTTTTCTCGAATTACGTACATTTAAAGCCATTTAAACAGATTCAATTTTGAACATCCCCCATACCTGTCCGACCAAATGACAATCTTTCCGTAAAATCGAGAAGAGATTACACTCATCCTTGAACAACAAAAGGCCTCTAGTCATGAGCAGTCAATGACTGTCTTCCTCACAAATATCCATTTACAATGATGTTTTAAAAGGGAAGGAGCACGTTTTTTGTTAATTTTATATTTTAAGATTTTCACTGATAATTGTACAAAATTTGATATTTGTTATTCAGTTCAGTTTGATTGACTTGAGTCTGAAGTAATATCCTTCTGTTGGCGTATGCAGTTGAATTCGTTCATTGTTATATATGTTCATCCAATTGCCTATTTAAACTTAATCCCTGAAAAGTGACATCGAGTGATGTCTGCGTATTACCTAAGACTGGTACTAAATATGAAGACATTGGGTGCAGCAGTTCACGAGATATGGCGCTGACCTAAACAGGACGGACGTTGAAACATACAGACGTGGGGAACTATCACGGCCGTGTTCCAGTAAAGCTGCAACTGAAACATCTCTTCAAACGGGTTTCATCTCATTGTCCTGCTAATGGTTATTACCGTCGTCTTCTAGTTTATCTTTGATCTGTTTTTACTGCAGCATTACTGGGACTTCATGAAGACAGACATTGAAAATTTTGTTTGAGCAGACAACAAAGAAATGTCAAGATGCATTGATTGCATTTTGAGGAATTACTCCTAGAGCTCTACTAACCTATTCAACAACAAAACTGATTGTTTTGTATAAAACCTTAAATTATGACATTGCCTACTTTAAATCAACTTACTTGCTTTCTGTTCATAGTATAATAGACAATTATTTAATTAGGGAAATTACCATTCCTTCTGTGGTAAGGTGTTTGGGGCCATTTCTGTTTTAGATAAGTATTTAAATATTATCCTTCAGGTGTAAATTGTATATTTGTTTATAACGTTTCCTTTAAATAGCATTTGTCATCTTCGAATTCTTGGTCGAAAATACACTCATGGCAAGCTAGTCCATTACATGTGTTACAGGACAATGAAAATGAGTCTTATGCCCTAAAATGTATAAGTAAATCAATCTTGTAAATATTTATTTAATGACTCATCGGATACACGTTGATATCTCGAATTTCTTGTTGATATATCTAAGGATGAACATTGCGAGAAGTAGAGTAGCAATTTGCAGGTTCAAAATTTATTCATCTTTTGGTCTCTCTATCAAATGACTTATTTCTGGTGGGGGCTATAGTAATAATTATTATGCAAAGGGTGTATTTTTTTAATGAGAACCAAGAAGCAAAAGAGGTATTTTTTAACAGTAAAAGACCGTCAATAAACATTAAAGGATTTTGAAAATCATGCTCATTTATATTTTGTGCTCGCATGCTCTAATGCCTTTCTTTTGGTAGTGTTTGTACTCTTTCCTCCAGTGTTATAAATTAATAACGCTGTAACTTAAATTTCAAATCGAAACATTGCTTTCCAACTTGTGTTACTTCATTTCTGTAATATCCAAGATCTTTTATTATTAATGAAGACATGAATTGTGATGTAACGGAAAATGTCTCGATCTTGCCAGAAGAAGCAGTGAAATGTTCATATTGTCCAGTCTAAGTAAACCTAGCCTCAATATTATCCGTTTCACTTCTATAGTGAGTCCAGCAAAGCCTAGTAGAGGGTCGCGTCAGCCGACCTTTCTGCGACCTATGACTCTCCAACGTTGTACGTGCGAAGGCAGACTATTGTGGCTTGGTAAGAAAAGTTCTGATTGGTCAATTCGATACGTGGGCTGATGCGACCCTCTACTAGGCCTTTCTCGACTCAGTATAGGAGTGAAACGAATAATATTGAGGCTAGGTTTATTTAGACTGAATATGGCCATAATTAATGACTAGTTTTGTGCCTAAAGATATCAAGAACAGTTAGAGTACCAATTCTTGTTTAAAACCCATGTACTTACTTCATTATATCAAAACTTGGTACAAACTAGTACATATATATAGGCTTATATATAAATGACAATTGGACATGACACAGCAGAAAGTATGTCTGCTTGTATTGACCCTCTGTAGCTGAGTTGGCAGAATCGCTGCTCTGAAACCATCTTCCTACGCAGAGCCTAAAAGACCAGTTTCCAAACTGTCAGTTTTATGCCTTGCTGCATAGCCTTGAGTTTTCTGTGCTTGCTCTCTAGTCTGTAGGGGCACTATAGCAGCACAGAAAAGTAGAGTCTCTGCAGCAAGGCATAAAATGACAGTTCGGAAACTGGCCTTTTAGGCTCTGCGTAGGAAGATGCTCTGAAACATAAAGTTCCCAGGTTCGATTGCCATCATTGAGTCTGTTTATTTACCAAAGTTGAAGATCATTTCACCTGACTAAGTGTAGATGTATTAGAAAAGTAGAGGTGTATCGGTCAATACACCTAGAGTAAGAACAAAGAATGAAGAGGTGTATGGATCAAAACAAATGCAGGTAAAACAAAGAATGAAGAGGTGTATCGATCAAAACACCTACAGGTAGAACAAAGAATGAAGAGGTGTATCGATCAAAACACCTACAGGTAGAACAAAGAATGAAGAGGTGTATCGATCAAAACCGATGCAGGTAAAACAAAGAATGAAGAGGTGTATCGATCAAAACACCTACAGGTAGAACAAAGGATGAAGAGGTGTATCGATCAAAACAGATGCAGGTAAAACAAAGAATGAAGAGGTGTATTGATCAAAACACCTACAGGTAGAACAAAGAATGAAGAGGTGTATCGATCAAAACACATACAGGTAGAACAAAGAATGAAGAGGTGCATCGATCAAAACACCTACAGGTAGAACAAAGAATGAAGAGGTGCATCGATCAAAACACCTACAGGTAGAACAAAGAATGAAGAGGTGTATCGATCAAAACACCTACAGGTAGAACAAATGAAACGAAAGCAACGAGACCGGAAGTGGGATATAAAAGTCAGATATACCAACTCTAGAAATTAGTTAAGGATCAAACCATGTCGGACATATTTCTTTACATAGTAAGATACAAATAAATGCAGATGTCACTTTGCAATTGGTTTCACATAACATGTCGACAAAATACTGTGAACACAGCATATGTGATTTTAAACACAACTTGTGTGACAGTCTCAGGGGCAGTCAACAACTCAAGCCAAAAACAAGCCACCATGAAACTGTATACATCGCATTGTTGTCAGATAACTGTGAGTTTGATATGTCCTTTCACCTTCATATTTCGTTTTGGAAAGATTTCAGCCACGCGATCTTGATAGCAGCAGAAGCATTGTGTTGCTGCAAAATGTTGCACAGAGAAGTGTTTCACACTTTAGATACATCCATTTCTCAGTGCAACATTCCTCGGGGTGGAACCACATTGCAGCTTCTCCTTATATGGAGATGTCATGAAGAAATATTAGTTTGACCCTATCTTCATTTGAGTAGTATATAGAAATGTTCACAGTGATTACCACTGTCAGCACATTGTGAAAAGAGCAGTCAATATCTTCACATCATGTTTGTACACTGTCTGACCTGGAGGCACAAATACAGTTTGCAACTCTTAATCAAGATTGCGATCTGACAGGTTTTGTCCCATTGCTTTCACCATAAATCTCTTTCGAACTGGATCCAAAAGCTTCGAGGATGTTTGCACTTGAATGGCACAGTTGTGTATGGTGTTTTCTATACACTTAGACGGGTTCAAATGAAAAATGTTTTTTTGTGTATTGCTTCTCAAAAGATGTAAAGCAAACTTTAAATAAAGTCGCAATGGGACAGAACTTTCATTGACCGTGAAACGACTTTTAAGAGTTTCTCAACATAATTTTCTGAAACAAGAATTATCCGAACGCTTGACATAAGAGCTTAGAAATTTTAAGAGAGATTTATCGTATTTTTGTTTGCGACTTAAAAAGTCAGAATGATCTTTTAAAATTTTGCACTAATCAATATCTTGTTTTGATTATACCTATTAAAGGCATTCTAAAGAACTAGTATCAGTGTTGCGATGTAACTTTCGTTTTGAAAATAGTTATATTACAAAGTAAGTAACGGTTACATCAAATAATCAAGTCATTCTCCAGATGTTTGCCATTGATCTTGTAATCTTGATCTGTGTAATTTCATACCTAAATGTTGCTATTCTTGAAGTCAAGTTAAGAAAATAGAAATGAGAAACTGCCATCTCATTCCTAGTTGTCCATCTTGATATTATCTCATTACCATTTTATGTCATTTTCTGGCTGTCTGTCTGCTCTTTTAATACTGACACCTTGAAAAGAACCCAGAGGAACTCAGAAACTTAAAACTAAAAACACTGAAGACATCCTCCACTCGAAGTGTCAATCATTATCTATTTGTGCCCATTAGAGGAGACTCCAACATGAAACGTTAGAAGAACCCTGTCAATGCAGGACAGTTATATAACCTTTTGGTCAGACATTGCAAATATGGAGAAAGCAACAAACAACTCAACTTAATATAAGTATTCCTCCTTCAACATATGATTGAGGAAAATGTTATTAAGAGGGACTTAAAAATAAAAGAATTTCTGAACTGAACGACAGATTAAAAATTGACACGCACATAGCATATGAGAAGTATATTCTACAACGATTTGGTTAGTTCAAGCTCACGAAATGACCCAAAATTATTTAAAAGTTTTTGTGTTCTCAAAAGGTATACACAGTCCTTAGACAAAAGAAGTTAGAGTCGAGTCTAGAAGGTATGATATTTTCTGTCAGGTATAATTGAAGTTGTAGTTGTTTACTTGATACCACAGGTATTCAGAGATAATTAACAGTATTTGAACCATCAGTTTCCTTATTCCATACATTTTATTCTTTATGGAAAATAACCCCCTGTTGCTGATGAAGATGTCTTATAATCTTAAGGAACACAGATATACCCTTAAATAAACAAGGAATGAAATTTGACACAATTTAAAGCAGAAAGACCATTCACAAATATCCATTTACATTGATTATTTAAAATATACCTTTTACTATAAAAAATATATCAAACTATATTATTTCATAATAAATGGGTCCTGGTGCAAATGGGAAACGCCAGGGGTAGCCATGAAGAAACCATAGATTTGAATTGGTCTTATTGAAACAGGGGTTGAATCAACATTTAATAACTAGATATACCTCCTTTGGGAGATAATGGTTTTGTTTAGGACATTACTTTTTGCTATTGATATCATAGTCTTCACTAATTGTGGATTGTTGATAATTCTAAATAAATTTGTTTCGTGACTTGCAATGGCGATATCTGTTTATTAGTGTATATTAATCATATCCTATCTTACCAAAGTAGGATTGTTAAGAGACAACCTTGCCTGTTTTAATGTTAGTCCAGGTTTGATTTCAGCAAATAATCCTCTTGTTTCAGTTGTTACTGCTTCTCGCCTTTTGATTACATTTCTTGAATAAACACAGTTTCTATTTCTTGTCGTAAGGAACTTTCAGACAGTTTTGCAAACTCATCAGTGAAGTTGATCAATCAATCAATCAAAACAAGACATTTGCTCTGAAAGATGTTATTCAGTTCAGTTTTATTGACTTGAGTCTGAAGTTATATCCTTGTGTTGGCTTATGTAAGTTGAACTCGTACATGTTTTTTTTCGTTCATCCCTTTAAAACCTATTGATGAATATATTATTTTTACAAAAATATTGCATTTTAGTCATTTGTTATAAGTAGTTGTTATCGAAGGACTTTTTTAAGGGCAACTTGAGCCCGTGTTGTCATTTCAAATTACTTTGACAACCAGGCGCACGTGGAAATTGACCAATGAGAGGCGTTTTCATTTTCGATTCATTCACGGCAGCTTGTTTGATTTACGGAAACTGGCGATCTTTTCCCGTAGTTGGCCAGCGTTTTGTTCAAAGAGAGGTGTGGTGTTTATGCGAGGATCAGTGGTCAAAAGTTAGATGGAATTCGAAAATATGGGCGAGATAATCAGCAAGTTAGAAGTTCGATATATGATTCCTGTGCATAGTTTTGCGATAAAATTTAGTATTAATTGCACCGCACGTTAAAATAATCTATGTGTCCTGTTTTCGATCAGGTTTTAGCGACTGGAGTGACCCCCCTTCTGTATTCTATATAATAGGTAGAGATTACGCTAAAATCTTTATTTCTTGACCGATTTCGTTCAAATTCGATATGTAGGTTTTTCTCAACATATGACAACGATATATGAGTGCAAAAGTCCAGGTTTTGAATATTTCTTGGTTATATTGTCCACTCCGAGATTCGAACCCCTGTGATTGATTGCATCTGCGGAATTGATCATCAAGAAACTGACTGTTAAGTATAATATACTTGATTATACAAAATCAACTGAATTCTATTCTGAATATAGCTCTTATATTTACAAAATCAACCTTTTCAAATTGAATGCCCTGCTATGTTTAATTCTATGTTTATACTACCGTTATTACTTTGTTGATTATCCATTTTCTACAACCGCATTTTTCAAAAATGGTTTTATAAATCATAACGGTAAACGAATTTATGGTACTTTTAAATAAATCCACTTGGATAGATTCAGAACCATCTTGTGAAGAATTATTGACACCCAGAACGAGAATTGGAAAATTCATTGCTGAAGAGTTATACTTTCATTTCACTTCATGCTTTTTTTTAGTAATGTGAATACAATAATCGTTTCAATGTTCAGAACATCAATACAATTGTGTCAGATTTTCAAATCCTTTATACATGTTTTCAATGTCGGTCCTTCGAAGCACAAATACATTTAAATATACTCAATCAAACTGAAACCTGTCTTATCTCTTACAAATCATAGGCCTCCATGTGAAGATGGAGTGAATGGAACTTTGTTCATGATGTTTGAGTTACCACAAGCAGTTTCAATAGAATCGCTCAGTTCATTTACAAAGAAGCGAAATGTTGTTAGCAAAACATATATATTCAAAACAAGGGATCTGGAGTTTAAGCAATAATAAAATCTATAAATGGTTTGAAGTGATGAAGTCTATAGGTCAATATGTTTGGACGTATCAAAGTAAGACGCTTATGTTTTTCAAATATTACATGCATCTGTACAAGAGAAAGCTTTATGAGAACATATGGAAAATTCTCAATTGCAAAAGTTTTGATATTTTACTTAAAAACTGTCAATTTGAAAATGTCTTTTGTAACTACAGGATAATCAAAAGAGCTTTTCACAAGCAGTTTCTGAGTATATCAATGACCTTGTAACACTGAACCGATAAAACAATTTAGATCACAGAAACTTGTATCATCATCACTCCAGTTATTACAAACTAAGGTGTCTGAATTAAAACAGGTTTTAGTGTTTATGTGTTGTGATGACAGAAAAGTTAAAACAGCAGGTTCATATTATTCTTTGCCATAGCATGGTTTTTGAATTGCAGTTCTTTATATCATACTCAGGGATTATATCCATAGAAGACTGCATACTTTTCATGTGTGGAAAACTACTTGTTCATCATGAACTCATTTCCTTCAGTACTTTGATGTCTTTATTCGTGTTTAAGACTGCCACTTTTGAACGATTCAAATAAACCTTGGACTGAGGTCTGTCTTAAGTGTCACCGTTTGCATCTTCTACTAAACGATTGCACCATTTTCTATTGGAGTCTTTGTACGGAGAGTTGCACAGCGAAAACATGGACAACATGTCAGATCTCAATCCGAAGTGTACTTAACTTGTTCTATGCCCTTTGGGTCAAAATGTTTTAAATATTGAAAAAGACCTATGAGCAGATATAAAAATGTTGATTCCTCATTCAATATGTTGATTTCGGATGTAGTTTATGAATATTAGCTGATTGAATAATTTGAGATTATAAGATCATAGATTCATACTTTATACATCAGGTTTATTGACAAATTTAGAACCACCAATCTATCTACTTTGTCCAAAATAACATTTTGATGCTCCTTTTCCTGAGAAAAGATAACAAACCTGCCTAACCCGAAACATATTTAACCCACAGTCATTGTAAACAGTGTATGGCATGTCTTTATTCTGTACTTTTACTTTAACACTTGTTACTTCGATGTTCTCTAAGATGAATCATTCACAATGGTTATGTGCGGCAACCACAATGCCAAGTACTAAAAGCTTATTTAAACTGATTGATGACTGGTCGTTTGCTTATCAATATCTAAGATTCGGAAGTAATTTACGAGTTGACATTTGTGCCTTGATATTCAATCCTATAATTGGAAGTAATAAATTGCGACATATAAATGATTGGACAAATGATGAAGAGGAATACATGGATGACAACTTCTTTATTCATGGTATACAACGTTTTGACACAGGTTCTTGTTCACCTCTGCTTGAGAATGACACAAGAACCTATGCCGAAACGTTGCATACCATGAATAAAAATGTTGCCATTAGTTTTGATAACATTTCAGCAACTCGATCTTGATAGCGTCAGAACCATTATGTGGGTGCAGTATGTCAATTTCTCAGTGCAACATTCTTCTGGGTGGAACCACATTGCAGCTTCTTCTTAAATGAAGATATCGTGAAGAAATAATGGTTTGAACCTATCTTCTTTTAAGACGTATATATAAATGTTCACAGTGGTTAGCACTGTCAGCACGTTTTGAAAAGAGCAGTCAATATCTTCACATCGTATCTCCGTTCTCCTTTGACATGTTTACAGTGGAAGGCACAAATATAGTTTGCACTTTCACGATATGAATCTTTTTCGAATTGGTTCCAAAATCTTCAAGAATGTTTGCATTTGAATGGCACAGTTGTGTATGGTGTTTACTTAACAGCTTAAAGGGGTTCAAATGGAAAATGTTTTTATGTATTGCTTCTCAAAAGATGTAAAGCGAACTTTAAATAAAGTCGCAATGGGACAGAACTTTCATTGACTGCGAAACGTCTCTTAAAAGTTTCTTAACATAATTTTCTGAAACAAGAATTATTCGAACGCTTGGCAGTAAAAGTTTAGAAATTTTAAGAGAGATTTATCGTAATTTTTGTTTGCGACTTAAAAAGTCAGAATGACCTTTTGAAACTTTTGCACTAATCATTGTCTTGTTTTGATTATACCTATTAAAGGCATCCTAAAGAACTAGTAACAGTGTTGCGATGTATTTTTCGTTTTGAAAATAGGCCCGAGTGATATTACAAAGTAAGTTCCGTAACATCAAATAATCAAGTCATTCTCCACATGTATGCCATTGATCTTGGTGTAATTTCACACCTAAAAGTTGCTATTCTTGAAGTCAAGTTTAGAAAATAGGAATGAGAAACTGCCATCTCATTCCTGGAAAATTAGTTGTCCATCGTGATATTATCTCATTACCATTATATGTCATATTCTGACTGTATGTCTGCCCTTTTAATACTGACACCTTGAAAAGAACCCAAAGGAACTCAGAAAACCTAAAACACTGAAGACATCCTCCACTCAAAGTGTCAATCATTATCTATTTGTGCCCATTAGAGGTGACTCCAACATGAAACGTTAGAAGAACTCTGTCAAAGCAGGACAGTTATATAACCTTTTGGTCAGACATTGCAAATATGGAGTAAAGATAAGAAGTCCTCCTTCAACATATGATTTGAGGAAAGTGTCGTTAAGGGGTTATTTAGAAATAAGAGAAGTTCTGAGCTGAACAACATATTAAATGGGAAGTAGCACGTTTTGAGGGGAATATAAGGTGATGTCAGGAAAAATGGAAATTAATTGAAAGACAATACATTTAAACTAAATGGAGCAGTAATAATTCAAATATACAATGTAAAGTTTAGCCATGCGATTCCTTTTTCTTACACCAAATTAGTTAAAGGTGTTCACACAAAATGGCCACCAATGGATTTAAGTTGAATCTTCATACTTTGTCCTCTGACTATGGATAATTGGTTTCTGTTATGAGATTTTTGACACTATCAAAATAATATATTTAGCATTAACGTACAATTATCAGTGAAAATTTTAAAATACAAAATTATCAAAAAAACGTGCTACTGCCCCTTTAAATAATTGACACGTACATAGCATATGATAAGTATATTTTACTACGATGTGGTTAGTTCAGGCTCACGAAATGACCAGAATTATTGAACACTTTGTGTGCTCAAAAGGTATACACAGTCCTTAGACAATGATTGTTTGAAATGATTCTAGATGGTATAGTATTTTCCTAACACAGGTATTTAAAGAGAATTGACGGTATAAGAGCCATCAGATTCCTTGTTCCATACAATTTAATCTTTATGGGAAAAAACAACATATGATTGAGGAAAATGTCATCAAGAGGTCACTTAAAAATAAAAGAATTTCTGAACTGAATGACAGATTAAAAATTGACACGTACATAGCATATGAGAAGTATATTCTACAACGATTTGGTTAATTCGGCTCACGGATTAATCCCAAAATTATTGAAAACTTTGTGTGTGCTCAAAATGTATACACTGTCCTTAGACAATGATAGTTAGAATTGAGTCTAGATGGTATGATATTTTCGGTCCGGTATGATTTATGTTGAAGTTTTGTATTTGATACCACAGGAAGTAACAGAATCCTTGTTCCATACAATTTAATCTTTATGGAAAATAACTCCATGTTGCTGATGAAGATGTCTCATAATCTTAAGGAATACAGATATACCCTTAAAGGAATGAAAATTGAAGCAATTAAAGTCAGATAGACCAATAAAGTTATTTCAGTTTAATTTTAAAATATAGGACAGACAATACTGTAACACAGTTTACATTTTCAGTACATAAAAAGAAAACAGTGTTTATGGTTTACAGAAACTGTTTTGTTCATATTAGTGTTCAGCTTTCCTTCCTTTTCCTCGAATTACGTACACGTAAAGCCCACAGCAGGTATTCAAAGAGAATTAACGGTTCCCTTGTTCCTTTCATTTTAACTTCTATGGAAAATAACATTATGTTGCTGATGAAGATGTTCAATAATCTAAAGGAACACAGATATAAATCTAAATGAATAAAAATTGACGCAATTAAAAGAAGAAAGACGAATAAAGTTATTTCAGCATAATATTTCGAATATAGGACACAGTTTTTCGGTTCATAAAATGAAGACAGGATTCATATTTTACAGAAACTGTTTTGTTCGGTTTAGGGCTTAATTGTCCTTCCCTTTTCTCGAATTACGTACATTTAAAGCCATTTAAACAGATTCAATTTTGAACATCCCCCATACCTGTCCGACCAAATGACAATCTTTCCGTAAAATCGAGAAGAGATTACACTCATCCTTGAACAACAAAAGGCCTCTAGTCATGAGCAGTCAATGACTGTCTTCCTCACAAATATCCATTTACATTGATGTTTTAAAAGGGAAGGAGCACGTTTTTTGATAATTTTATATTTTAAGATTTTCACTGATAATTGTACAAAATTTGATATTTGTTATTCAGTTCAGTTTGATTGACTTGAGTCTGAAGTAATATCCTTCTGTTGGCGTATGCAGTTGAATTCGTTCATTGTTATATATGTTCATCCAATTGCCTATTTAAACTTAATCCCTGAAAAGTGACATCGAGTGATGTCTGCGTATTACCTAAGACTGGTACTAAATATGAAGACATTGGGTGCAGCAGTTCACGAGATATGGCGCTGACCTAAACAGGACGGACGTTGAAACATACAGACGTGGGGAACTATCACGGCCGTGTTCCAGTAAAGCTGCAACTGAAACATCTCTTCAAACGGGTTTCATCTCATTGTCCTGCTAATGGTTATTACCGTCGTCTTCTAGTTTATCTTTGATCTGTTTTTACTGCAGCATTACTGGGACTTCATGAAGACAGACATTGAACATTTTGTTTGATCAGACAACAAGGAAATGTCAAGATGCATCGATTGCATTTTGAGGAATCACTCCTAGAGCTCTACTAACCTATTCAACAACAAAACTTATTGTTTTGTATAAAACCTTAAATTATGACATTGCCTACTTTAAATCAACTTACTTGCTTTCTGTTCATAGTATAGTAGACAATTATTTAATTAGGGAAATTACCATTCCTTCTGTGGTAAGGTGTTTGGGGCCATTTCTGTTTTAGATAAGTATTTAAATATTATCCTTCAGGTGTAAATTGTATATTTGTTTATAACGTTTCCTTTAAATAGCATTTGTCATCTTCGAATTCTTGGTCGAAAATACACTCATGGCAAGCTAGTCCATTACATGTGTTACAGGACAATGAAAATGAGTCTTATGCCCTAAAATGTATAAGTAAATCAATCTTGTAAATATTTATTTAATGACTCATCGGATACACGTTGATATCTCGAATTTCTTGTTGATATATCTAAGGATGAACATTGCGAGAAGTAGAGTAGCAATTTGCAGGTTCAAAATTTATTCATCTTTTGGTCTCTCTATCAAATGATTTATTTCTGGTGGGGGCTATAGTAATAATTATTATGCAAAGGGTGTATTTTTTTAATGAGAACCAAGAAGCAAAAGAGGTATTTTTTAACAGTAAAAGACTGTAAATAAACATTAAAGGATTTTGAAAATCATGCTCATTTATATTTTGTGCTCGCATGCTCTAACGCCTTTCTTTTGGTAGTGTTTGTACTCTTTCCTCCAGTGTTATAAATTAATAACGCTGTAACTTAAATTTCAAATCGAAACATTCCTTTCCAACTTGTGTTAACTTCATTTCTGTAATATCCAAGATCTTTTATTATTAATGAAGACATGAATTGTGATGTAACGGAAAATGTCTCGATCTTGCCAGAAGAAGCACTGAAGTGTTCATATTTTCGTGATTTAATGACTAATTTTGTGCCTTAAGATATCAAGAACATTTAGAGTACCAATTGCTGTTTAAAACCCATGTACTAATTTCCTTATATTAAAACTAGTACCTATATATAGGCTTATATATAAATTGACAATATAGACATGACACAGCAGAAAGTATATCTGCTTGTATTGACCCTCTGTAGCTGAGTTGGCAGAATCGCTGCTCTGAAACATAAAGGTCCCGGGTTCGATTGCCATCATCGTAGTCCATTTATTAACCAAAGTTGAAGATCTCTTCACCTGACGAAGTGTAGATGTTTTAGAAAAGTAGAAGTGTATTGGTCAATACACCTAGAGTAAGAACAAAAAATGAAGAAATGTATCGATCAAAACACATACAGGTAAAACAAAGAATGAAGAGGTGTATTGATCAAAACACCTACAGGTAGAACAAAGAATGAAGAGGTGTATGGATCAAAACACCTGCAGGTAGAACAAATGAAACCAAAGCAACGAGACCGGAAGTGGGATATAAAAGTCAGATATATCAACTCTAGAAATTAGTTAAGGATGAAACCATGTCGGACATATTTCTTTACATAGTTGTAAGATACAAATTAATGCAGATGTCACTTTGCAATTGGTTTCACATAACATGTTGAGAAAATACTGTGAACACAGCATATGTAATTTTAAACACAACTTGTGCGACAGTCTCAGGGGCAGTCAACAACCCAAGCCAAAAACAAGGCACCATGAAACTGTATCTACGCATTGTTGTCAGATAATTGTGAGTTTGATATGTTTGTTCACCTTGATATTTCATAAAAGATTTCAGCCACACGATCTTGATAGCAGCAGAACCATTCTGTTGCTGCAGGATGTTTCACAGAGAAGTGTTTCACACTGGAGATACTTCCATTCTCTCGGTGGAACCACTTTGCAGCTTCTCCCTATGCGAAGATGTCATGAAGAAATGTTTTTAAATGTTTGACCCTATCTTCTTTTGAGTAGTATATATAGAGGTTCACAGTGGTGAACACTGTCAGCACGTTTTGAAAAGAGCAGTCAATATCTTCACATTATGTTTTCTGTTCCCTTTCGACATGTTTGTACACTGTCTGACCTGGAGGCACAAATACAGTTTCGAACTCTCAATCAAGATTGCTATCTGACAGGTTTTGTCCCATCGCTTTCACAATAAATCTCTTTCGAACTGCATCCAAAAGCTTCAAGGGTGTTTGCATTTGAATGGCACAGTTGTGTTGGTGTTTACTATACAGCTTAAAGGGGTTCAAATGGGAAATGTTTTTGTGAATTGCTTCTCAAAAACTACAAAGTAAAGGGAATTAGAACTTTCACTGACCGCGATTTTTCTTAACATAATTTTTTTAAACAAGAATTATTTAAACGCTTGGCAATAAAAGCTTTAAAAAATGTGCATAATAATATATTTCTATGATGTTATTTGTCTATTCCTACTATTTTGTTTTTAAATCAGTCAGAAAAAGTGGTTTAAATATATGTCTGTTTCATAACAAAACCATACTATGGACTTTTTAAATGACAAGTCACTCAATCAATGGTTTCACTGGAAAGCACAGTTTTTTTTCAGAAGCTTTTCGAATGCAAGTCTAATTTTAAAATATGTAATACATGTATTTGTCAAACCATTACCGTTTGAATTGTTATGCTATCTCTAAGTTTGTTTCTGATTTTCTCTTAAGCAAAAAGGATGCATAAACATTTGATAACATGAGAGACAAATTCATAATGATTATTGTACCTTGATTATTAATTATATGATCAGAAGCGTTTACACGATTTTAATTTCAAGCAGACGTGGCAAACTTACGTGGCTTATTTAACGTCCATTCTATGCGTCCTGTAAAGCACCAATGTCCTTCAAACAAATTCGTTCCCAGCGTACAGGGAACGTTTGAAGAAAACCTCTAACACAATGCTGTGTCTATACATGTATCTACTCAGCGCAAATAATGACAATTTGTAATTTCTTGATCATTGGATGTCAGTTTTTAATACACACTTTCTTCAAAGAACACCGATGATAATCCTTAAGGAATAACAATCCAGAGCTCGTCAATCTCATTCAAATCAGATCGAAACTACTCCTATGTCGCTACGTTTCTTGATCTGACAACTGCTCCATAAGGGCCGTGTCAGACGGCCTTGACACCGACCTTATCCCTTCAATACTTTCAACCAATCACAGGTGAGTGTACATATCGCCTTTGTCGGTTCATCCATTGTGTTGTTATCAGACTCATCGGGTTCATTCGGAAAAACTTGTATTCCGAGATTCAAAGGTTAAACATTGTGTTCCGTATGTCAGGACTTTATAGCCCCATCGCTGATTGGCTGGCAGTCAAGGCCGTCTGACACGGCCGTTATGGAGCAGTTGTCAGATCAAGAAACGTAGCGACGTAGGAGTTGTTTCGATCTGATTTGAATGAGATTGAGAGCTCGTAAAATAGGACACATAGTAACATTATTTTGTCCAGGTATATTGCAGATTGTTCTTTCAACTAGGTTGATTTCAATTCATCGATCTAAGGGACAAAAGAAGAATTGTTGTATTTTCGTTTGTGACTTATAAAGTCGTACTGACCTTTTGAAACGTTTGCACTAATCTATATCTTGTTTGAAATTGTAAAACAATTTTATTATACCTATGAAACAATTTCATTCTTAATAACTAGTAACAGTGTTGCGATGTTTCTTTTATTTTGACAATAGCACTGAGTGGTATTACAAAGTAAGTATCTGTAACATCAAATAATCAAGTCATTGTCCACATTTATGCCATTGATCGGTGTGTAATTTCATACTTAAATGTTGCTTTTCTTGAAGTCAAGTTAAGAAAATAGAAATGAGAAACTATCATTTCATTCCTGGAGAATTAGTTGTCCATCGTGATATTACTCATTACCATTTTATGTCATTTTCTGACTGTCTGTCTGCCCTTTAGATACTGACACATTGAAAAGAACCCAGAGGAACTCAGAAAACTAAAAACACTGAAGACATCCTCCACTCGAAGTGTCAATCAGAATCTATTTGCGCCCATTAGAGGAGACTCCAACGTTAGAAGAACCCTGTCAAAGCAGGACAGTTATATAACCTTTTGGTCAGACATTGCAAATATGGAAAAAGCAACAAACAACTGAAGTTAAGGTAAGTATTCCTCCTTCAACATATGAGTGAGGAAAATGTTGTTAAGGGGTCACTTAAAAATAAAAGAATTTCTGAACTGAACGAGAGATTAAAATTTGACACGTACATTGCATATGATAAGTATATTCTACAACGATTTGGTTAATTTGGCTCATGAATTAACCCAAAATTATTATGAATTATTATTATTGAAACCTCAAATTATGTCTAATTCAAACAGAGGTTGAATCAACATTTTTGACCTTTTTAGAGATAATGGCTTTGTTGAGGACATAACTTTTGTGCTGTTAATATCAATCCAAATTGATTGACAACATAACTTTAATAATTCCGAATGAATTGGTCTTGCAATGGCGATATTTGCTTTTTAATGTATGATTTATAAACTCTCTAAGCACAGTTGGATGGTTAAGAGATAACCTTGCCATTTGAATGTTAGTCCAGGTTTGATTTCCTGTGGTCTCAGTTGCAACCGCTTCTTGCCTTATTGATTACATTTCTTGAATAAACACAGTTTCTATTTCTTGTCATAAGGATCTTTCAGCCAGTGTTGCAAACGAAACGTCGAAGTTGCTCAATCAATGAAAATTATGTTAACTTGGAACAAGACATTTGCTCTGAAAGATGTTATTCGGTTCAGTTTTATTGACTTGCGTCTGAAGTCATATCCTTCTGTTGATGTATGCAGTTGAACTCGTACATTGTTTTATAGGTTCATTCATTTTGTGACTGTAAGAAAACTGGTATTATATGTGATTTGTATAAATGATTTTACTTTCACATTGAATGTTTTCAAAGTTTTGGTGATTATCCTTTTGAGAATTCGTTTTCATTTGTTTTTTTACTTTCAAACAAGGCCGATCGTGAAATATTATTATATCATCAATGATCTCTTTATTTCTTATTATGTTGCTCAAAAAGTTTAGTAACATGAACAAGATCTTTTGTTTTATTCAGAGCATAAGAGGATTTTAAAGACACCATATTTGTTAGAGGGATGGTGAACAACCATTTGCTCGTGGTTTGATTGAACAAAGCAGGTTTTTATTTCAAAATCCATACTTACAACTTATATGGATTGTTTTCGATCGACAGGATCGTTTCAAACATAAAAAAATAGAGCCATTGGCTCTGTAGCTCATCAGGCTTCATCATCAATTATGCTGTAGAGTGTGGCCAATGTGATTCCCCCTTTGTAGAGGCCACAGGGTCACCAATCATAAAATTAAGTATATAGGCGACAAGTTTCAGTTTTCTAGACCTTATACTTCAGGAGAAGAAGATGAAAATAGATTTGAAGGAAGTTCCTGTAGCCTTTATTAGGGGCAACAGGGTAACCAAACCTACAATTTATAATCCTCACTAGCCAAGGAGTCTGTACACAAAGTTTCAGCTTTCTAGGCCTTATGGTTCTGGAGAAGTAGATGAAAATAGGTTTTTAGGGCGTGGCCCCTGTGGCCCTTATTAGGGGTCACAGGGCCACCAAAGCTACAATTTATAATCCTCACTAGCCAAGGAGTCTGTACACAAAGTTTCAGCTTTCTAGGCCTTATGGTTCTGGAGAAGTAGATGAAAATAGGTTTTTAGGGCGTGGCCCCTGTGGCCCTTATTAGGGGTCACAGGGCCACCAAAGCTACAATTTATAATCCTCACTAGCCAAGGAGTCTGTACACAAAGTTTCAGCTTTCTAGGCCTTATGGTTCTGGAGAAGTAGATGAAAATAGGTTTTTAGGGTGTGGCCCCTGTGGCCCTTATTAGAGGTCACAGGGCCACCAAAGCTACAATTTATAATCCTCACTAGCCAAGGAGTCTGTACACAAAGTTTCAGCTTTCTAGGCCTTATGCTTCTGGAGAAGAAGATGAAAATAGGTTTTTAGAGCGTGGACCCTGTGGCCCTTATTAGGGGTCACAGGGCTACCAAAGCTACAATTTATAATCCTCACTAGTCAAGGAGTCTGTACACAAAGTTTCAGCTTTCTAGGCCTTAGGGTTCTGGAGAAGAAGATGAAAATAGGTTTTTAGGGCGTGGCCCCTGTGGCCCTTATTAGGGGTCACAGGGCCACCAAAGCTACAATTTATAATCCTCACTAGCCAAGGAGTCTGTACACAAAGTTTCAGCTTTCTAGGCCGTATGGTTCTGGAGAAGAAGTCGAAATTCCACAAAGTTTACGGACGGACGGATGGACGGACGGATGGACGGACGGACGGACGCCGGACACCATGCCATGCCATAAGCCCATCGGGCCTTACAGGCCAGATGAGCTAATTATAAAATCAATTTTCGTGTTAATTCACAGTAACTTTAAAATATTTACTCTATATATGTTATACTTTACAAAGACTTCGAGCGGAGAAGAGGGGAAGTTATTTCAACTTGATGATAATATCTGAAAATTAAGCCATGGTAACCTACATCAAGTGATTCTGCGTATTACCCAAGACTGGTACCAAATTTGAAGACACTAGGTGCAGCAGTACACGAGATATCGCGCTGACCTGAACAGGATGGACGTCAAGACATACAGACGTACAGACGTACAGACGTACGGAACTATCACAGCAGTCGGTTTTCTGTTAAGCTGCAACTGGAAAATCCCATCAAACGGGTTTCATCTCATTGTCCTGCTAATGGTAACTACTAGCGTCTTCCAGTTTTTGAACTGTTTTAGCTGCAGCGTTACTAGGACTTCATAAAGACAGACATTGAAATTTTTTGGCAGACGACAAGGAAATGGCAAGATGCATCGATGGCATTTTGAGGCATCACTCCTAGAGCTCTACTAACTTATTAAACAACAAAACTGACTTTTAACATTGCTTTATTCCCAAATATAACAATGCTACAGTTGTTCATTATCTAAATGGAATTTATTTCTAACAAAATGGACTGTTTCGTATTAAACCTTAAATCATGAAATTGCTTACCTTCAATCAACTTACATAGCTGTATAATTAGATTTTGCATGGTTGCATGCCCAGCTTTGGGTAGTTGTATATCAGTGCTTTCGTTAGTGTCATTAATGTTGAAACATTTGCTACACTTTCATTGTCAATATCCCCACTGGGGCGTTTTTTTATATTAATTGTCTATTTTATTATAGGTATATAATATTTTACAAGATCTAGGGTCCATGCAAACAATTATTTGACACAACATTTTTCAATTCAAATTTGAAAGTAAACATGACTAATCACAGTAGAGGAATTATGGTAAATGTTGGGAAAAGCGAAAAAACATTTGTTTGTGAAATGAGTCAAATTATTACTACTTTTTGAAATATTTTTCTACAGCGTTAATTTTCTATTAAAATGACCCCCAAAAAGTTTATCTACCCCCCCCCCCCCCTTTCTCTCTCAAAAGCGTTCAATATCTTTTTCTTACAGTTATCTGGGCAAATGTGTCCACGAAGCCGTAGTGTTTAATCTATCAATCATTTTGTAAAGTTAAATGACTCCAAAGTTTAATTAAGCAAAAATCTTCTTGTCAAAACTGCTCTCATTCGTTGATATCCTTTTATTAATTAACACAGTCAAAGATTCTTAGCACATGTTCTTCCCTCATTGCTCATGCAATGATGAAGTTGCTTACTCAATTGAATAGGTTAATTTGTAAAACATATTTGTTCTGCATTAAGTACAGTTTTATTGACTGCTGTCTAGGATGTGAAAGTTGAACCCGTACAAATGTAAAGGATATATCATTCTTCCAGAGCATTTTTATCACGTCATAAATTTGCTTCTGCTCCATTTGCCTCCTGACCGCCTTCGTCAGGTCAAAGCAAAATGATGCCATTTATTAAAAGGATGTCAAAAAGATATATTTCATACAAGAGTTTACCATTTTGAGTCGGTAGTATTTGAGTTGAACGCAATGATGGTTGATAAACTAAAAACTAAAAATACTAAATATTTCAGTGGTCTTGTTTTATATTTTGCTCTCCTCATAAAGTATGTTTCGAAAATTATCATCATGTAACATTTAGAGTTGATGGTAAATCAAATATATCAAAAAAGGATTCATATGTCAAATTAAACAAATCAATTAATTTAAATTGACATCTCAAACCAAAGGCCAAGATTCAATCCCTATGGTGACACCAAAAATTTGGGATCTCATCCTTGGTTTCGTTCCTTGGCAAGGCTCTTCATCCACATTGCAATCAGTCAACCTAGTTGTTAAAATTGGTACCTGAAAACAGGATTACTGGCCTACATAGTCACGAGTATCGCTGGAAGTACAATCCTTCGGGGCATGATGTAGCATTACTAAGGAGGTGCTTTTATCTTATTGTTTCAAGTTCGTGATACATGCTACATATCCTTTATGAAGTAAGTGTAACTTTTTATGACACGTTTTTCTTTAAAACTGATACCTATTTATTTCAATCGATAATAGATGCATATCGCATGCATGCTCTATTTTCTCAATAGTCTATGTACGGTTCGTTGTTTATGATTAATTGGTTTCATTTTATTTTTTATTGACCCCAGACGCTTACATTGTACATGTAGATATTACTTTTGCGAAAATGAATGTTAAGACTTGTAAACCGGGCAGCAATATACACGTCCCCTGCTCTTGTCGCTAACAGCAATGAGAAAACATTGATAGATATAATGATCATAAAATAGAACTATATAAAAATCAACTAATGTTGGTACATGTATAACGGTTGATAATACCTACATGTATCTCTATTTGCAATAAACTGACACCTGTTTCAACCATTTTCTGAAAAGGAGAAAGGAAACACGCCACGGGACAGCTGAAATTGTATTGATATATTCTATATATTAACATGTTCGAAGTTCGAAAATCAGCAGCGTGAAAATATCTTTGTACGGCGATATAGCCCTTGTTCCGTGTTTTTGACTCGCGGGACAACTCCTGCCAATATGAGGTTAGATCAGATAACCTTAATTGTTTTGTGCCTTTGTTGTATCGATACCTCGATGGATTTCGAAAATAAGAAGCATGCGATTATAATCATGTCCCTCGAAAAACTTTGCAGGAGACATAATGTTTTCGGCTCCGTCTGTGGTTCCTTAGTTGCGAAATGATTTGTTTATTTGCAAAAACTCAAAATCCGTTCAATATATTTTTACGAAAGATCTGGTGGTGGCGCCTTTGCTATTTTGGTTATTCTTTATTTTTCTGGTTTCTATGGCAACATAGTGCGACAAACGTGGATACATTCAGACCGTGTCGGAAGGGGATCCCGGCTGGTTCGAATCCCAATAGAGACATTTTTTGTAATATTTTATTTCTCGGATAACGGTCGATATTTATGTTTGCAGCCTCTGATCCAGTTGGAACAGTTACATCTTGTATCACTTAATAACTGGCAGAGCATCATTCATCCCTTTCAGTTTTGAATGTTCCTTCTCCTACAATGTAGCTGTTGTATGGGCACAAGAAACCCTCGGAATGGGTTGTCAAATTGATGCCAAGAGCAATTTAACATACGTGGGCTTTATTGAATGCTGTCGGAAACGTCGATAATAGAAAGCCATTGATAAAAGCATCATGGTTTCAGAGAATATAAATTATACAGATAAATACAACCATGGATTTGTCTGAATGTGTATCGGGATTTCTTATCTTAAAGGGGCAGTAGCATGTTTTAAGGGGGGAATATAAGGTGATGTGAGGAAAATGAAAATAAATGGTTCAATTGAAAGAGAATGTATTTAAACTAAGAAAAGCAGTAATAAATTAAATATTTATTGTAAAGTTCAGCCATGCGATTCTTTTCCTTACACAAAATGAATAAAAAGGTGTTCACACACAAATTGTTGCCAATGGACTTTATGTGAATCTTAATAACTTGTTCTCTGACTACGGATGATTGATTTGTGTAATGAGAGTTTTGACACTTTCAAAGTTCTACATTTAGCATGAAAAGGTTTTACCATGGCGGGACTATTCCAAAGGTTTGGCGTTTATGTTGTGTAACTACATGTACATGTATACAGATTGTGTTGGGTAACCTAAACGTTGCTTATTTCTCGAATTGAAAACAAACTCCATTGATACAAATTAAAAAATTAACACTCTTTTCTTGAATAATTACTACATTCAAAAAAAGTACCAAACCATGTTCCATAATTGTTTGAAATACTTTACTAATATCACATTCTTTTCTATACAGTCCCAAAAAAGAAACGCATATATAATTTTATAAAGATTTTTTACTTTACCTTAACAATACAAATGTCACAAAATTACAATGGTATCAAAATTTAAAAATTTACATGTTTATAGACAAAGAGTAAGCCAAGAGGAGAACACTAGTTTTAGGTATGTTTCCGTATTCTGTTAAACACAAAATGGCGTCGAAGTCAGTGTAACGAATTCCTGCCATTTTCAAGAATTCTTGCTAGACATACCTTTGATAATGATTAACAAATTTATTAATTCCCTATAATGCAATTCTTCCCCAATCTGTCTGCAACGCAATGGCTAGTCGTTTGTGTGTCTCGGGCGTATATTGACGTTGACGTACACGTTTATTTATTTCATAACGTTGATGTTTTATTTGGCTTGAAAGGTAGTGTTCAAGAAGTCATAAACAACTTCTTTACTTAAAAAGGGCAAGTTAATGAGCCATCTGACGTTCTGCAAGTAAATTCAAGTTACCTTACTCGAAAGACTCCCTTTGTCAGTAAATAATCTGATGCAACAAGTGACGTTCATGGATGTTGTCGAAATTGTGATTTGCCTTTTAAAATTCTTCAGAAACAACAATTAACTACATTTTGTGTGCTATATATTATATCTCACACCATCACACTGTCTCAACCGAATCTGTTGACTTGTGACATAAACTATGGGCAAAATTTTCTTTTTTCAAACTGTAAACAATCCAGAGTCACGTTATTTTCTAGTTGTTGTTTTTGACAAATTTGTGCGTTTTTAGTAAACCAAAGTCTCCTAAAGTTTTTTAGGTTTATGATCTTGATTGTAAAACGCCACTTAATACAGGGGCGATAACTGGCCTTCATGGTCATATATCCACTTCATGGAAACGCTTTTGTACAGTTTGATGGACTTTTAAACCCAAATCAGGGATGTTGTGAATAATCTGTATCCCTGTGACAAGAGAATGAAGAAAAATTGTGACCCGGATGTACATATTTGGGGTTTCGATGGCAACTCTTTGATGCACAAAACTTTAGCTGTTTTAACCGGAAGTGGCTTCTAGAAACGAACCAATAATGCGCAATAAGACGATGATGAATATTCTGATGCCAGACTAGTGTAAATCGACGACGTTTTCAATTCCGACACTTTGTCGATTCATAATGGTAACCTTTGTGCCATTTAAATTTGAATAACAACATTTGAAAGAATGAGTGACTTTTGTTATGTATAAGTACCACATGATCTAGCGTTACTCTTACCTGAATTCTGCTTTAGATCTTTTTTCCAAATACTGTTTTTCCAAAATAGTCTTCAACTGAGTCTCAACTAAACAAAGGTATAATATTTGTGTACTTAAGCCGTAAACCATCATGTAAAAAGGACGTTTTGGAAGGCAGTATCACATTCATATTGTATAATCATATTGCTATTTTATAAGATTTTTAATGTTTATTATCCGTATATGTAATGAAATTACTCATGACGTAAATTACGGTACGTTGCACATGTAATTAACCCTAACGCATTGGTTGGTTAAGAAAACCAAGTGACATCGGAATAAGGGACTACACAGTATACTTTACAATCTGCTCGGCGAAAAGCGTGCAGCACGTGCAAATGTTTGTACTCTGACATAGCGGGAGGGTGAATCAGTACAAACATGTCATTTCATTTGCCTGACTTTCACTGTGAAGGCATGCCAAGGTGTTCATCAGACAAAGCGGGTGTTCATGGTGAACACCCGGTATTGCCACGAACACCTGATAGTTAAACGATGATGTTTTCCGAAATTAATTTAATTTATATATATAAGAAAGATATGCATTTTCGCGTTTTTAAAACTGATATTATGTTGAAATTGGATTGATACAGCGTTTAGCTAGTGTGTAATTTTCATAAAACACTCGTGCAAGTAAAACGAAAATATCATGTTACGCTCATTCGTGTCATAATAACAATATGAAATCTCAGTTTGGGTATTCATTGGGTATCATCTTTTGTTCTAGTCTCCAAAATATCCAATATATAGAGGATATTTTATGAGTGTCCATGACATACTATGTTTACGACACGAGTGCCTAAATATTAGTATTTCCCGAGTGAGAGCGAGAGATATACTGTATTTAGGCACGAGTGTCGTAAACATAGTATGTCATGGGCACGAATATAATATTCTGTTTATTACCGTACTCGCAAAAATAAAGGAAATGCTCAAAACCTACTGGTCAGCAAAGGCGGACTAGCTGATGCCGGCCCGTATAGATTGTGACGTCATATGTGAACCGTGACGTCAAAGCATTGTTAATAACGTGATGTCACAATGAAAAAGTGATATTTTGCCCTAGGGCAACATATGAAAAATATGAACCTCGATATGACTGCCCTCGTTGGTAATAAAAAATCATAATACCCTTTTGAAACACATCGTGGCATCCCTGAGATATATCTGGCAGGCTCGTATCAACCTGTAAAAAATTCGGGGCCCAACCTTTTCATTTTCAGCTTAGTGAGAGAAAGGGATGTCTTCCTGTACAAAGGTGGGGGCCCAGATTTTAAGTTTCTTACCTCAGTTGGGCGGGGATGTTACACGGTCATTCCGTCCGCCCTCCGTCCATCCGATCAATTATATCAAATCCGTTTGCTCTAGATCGATAAAACATTTCACACTTATTAATCACGAGTCTCCTGGTCTCGAAGCTTTTGTTAATTTTCAATTTACTTGAATTGCATATTTGTCGTTTCCATGGTCACGTGGACTTTCATGCTTCATGCTGTACAATAGCGACAACTTCTTTAGGGACCCATTTAACTTAGATGAGTGACATTTCGGTTATAGGAACACCTTGTGATTCTCTTGAACAAGTGCAAAAGCCAAGTCCGAAATATTATTGTTTTTGGCGTTATAACCCTTGGCTCATCAATTGAACTGAAACCGACAAAGACACCTGTACACCTCAGTAAATGAAATTTTAGTTTCTGATACACCTGATGAATTTGAAAGCAATTCGAAAACATTTATTTCAGGGATTTATCGCCTTTGAATCTGAAATTCAACAAGCTGCAAATAACAAGTTTGGACAAGGTTTTTCAGACACCGTTAAATCTATTTGAAATATTGGTTGTTGACCTCCTTCCTGAATATGCAAATAAAATGGTGCAAATTACGTTCAAGATTTCAACATATTTCTTATCAAGTTATAAAGCTGTTTCAGAAGCCGACATTCATTGACTAATGGTCCATGGCAGATTGCAGAGGTATGTGAGCCTTGCTCACTTTGATGTTGTTATTTATATCATTACAATATTGTCATATTACATAAGATATGATGGCTTGTCACCTATGTAAATTTTGCAAATGGACCACCATTTGAAGTTTATTTAACTTATAAAGGTCATGGAGGGTTTATGAAAAGTATAAATTACCATTATCCATTGGTCAATCTCCGTAAGCTTTCAAAAAGTAACTTAAGGACTAAATTGGTTCAAAAAGTCATTACAGAAATAATGATAGTTTTCAAGATTGAGGAGACAAAATTAGACACGATTATTCTGCATCAAACACGAAATAGTAACTTACACGTTTTGAACTAAGGGCTGTGATGTGCTGAAGCCGTAGTGTCAATGCTATCACTCATCAAGTCAGTTATGTCTGTGAAGGTTACTTTCAGCAAATATCGTGTTGTCTCAGATCACAGTCCGTGAATGAACACAGTAAAGATCTTCAAATCCTTTTGACGTGTTCAATTGTAAAGATGCTAATCGATAGGTTCACTTGGAAATAGAAATTTGCTCCGCAAACTGTTACTCGGTTCAGTTTTATTGACTTCAGTCTGTATTCACAACTCTGTTTGAGATATGGAAATTAAACTTGTACCGGACGATTAGGTTTGGAAGTCATAAAATGTTGATTCAACTCCCTGAGATGGATTTGGTCCTGAGTACAGAAATGTTAAAATAGTATATTTTTTCTGCCAAGATGTTTTGTGATTTTTCAAGGCATTACTTGGAGTTTTGTGCAAGTGAGCGTATATTTGCGACTGACTCCTTTTGATTTCTTACAGTGTCTCTGCTTATTCTTAGATGAAGTGTGATTTTATATGAATTTTGACTCGAGGCAAAGAAACTATTAGTAAACTAAAGTCTTAGACCATATATTTATATGTCAACACGTATATCTATATCTAACATAAGGCATAGACAAGTTATCTTCTATCGTAAATATTGTTAATCTTTATCTTTAATAAAGATGACGCAGAACTATGTACAATCATGTCATATATAAAGCAATAATTTTTTAAGATCATCGAAAAATGTTAAAATTATGTCTGTTAACCTTTCTATAAAAAGTCAGAATTTCACAAACATTTAATCACTTGTAAACGATATTTGCGAAAATAACATTATGGTCACGGAAAATTCATAGGTTATTTATTTTTATTTTGGAAAATTCAATAATGGTCCACGTATTGTAAACCAGGGAGAACATCAAGTATTATCCAGTCATCTAACAGAAAAAGTATTTAAATTAATACTCACTGATTTAGAAAATGCTATGAAGTGAAAAGGGAGATATTATACTGCGATTTGGACAATAACGAATTGCAGATAAATGTCACAGAACTTCATAATAACAAAGCTTAAAGGGTAAATACATCTACAAAGACGAACGAATGACACTGGTAGTATTGCTGAAGAAGAAGAGTATGGTGGGACAATAGTTGTGGATAAAAATGCTCTTAAAGGGGCAGTAGCACGTTTTAGGATGAATCTAAGTTACCATCTACCAAAAATGAAAATAAATGGTTCCAATTAAAAGACAATGTATTTAAACTAAAAGAAGCAGTAATAATTCAAATAAAAACGTAAAGTTTAGCCATGCGATTCCTTTTTCTTACACAAAATGAATTAAAGGTGTTCACACAAAAATGGTCGCCAAAGGATTTTATGTGAATCCTCCAACTTTGTCCTCTGACTATGGGTGATTGGCTTGTGTTATGACATTGTTGACACTGTCAATATAATACATTTAGCATTAACTTACAATTATAAGTGAAATATTTGAAATATTAACTTATCAAAAACAAAACGTGCTACTGCCCCTTTAAGACTGTCCTGAACAGTTTACATGTTGCCTCACGTGACTTCTGTTCTAATTTCCTTTGAAGATTGCGACCCTATTCATTAACAAGGTACTGCTTATTGTTTGACACCAGCGTGAAGCAATCATGTTGTTTTAGTCGATGCATTTGACAACTAAATATCATTCTGTTATGATTTCTATCAAAAAAGACAACACCTTACGTATGAATGAAGTTTTTCAGGTCCTAAGTTTTCTTTCTCCACTGATTTCCCTACTCATTGGATGTCAGACTGCACAATTCATAATCTCTCGTTTGAATATGAAACTTATGCAAGCACAAGATACACCTGATCTTATAGATGGTCAGACGTCCTAATACATACCAGTAAAAGCGTGCTGAAATAGAATGAACAGGTTCGTTTTATACATGTTTCGTAAACTCTGATTACCAAAAGAAAAGTTAACGATGAACGCACATGTGATGAACGCTTAGTTATTATATTCAATTAATAATTGGTAACTATTTTCTAATATTTCAAATTAATTTGACTATTATTACTGTTTGATATGGTTGATATAGAAGTAGCACGTTTTTGAGATTGTGTTATTCAAATCTATTATATTCAGAGCGTCAAACATCTAATTACTCAACCGCATTATCCGTAGATATTATGCAAAAACTGTTGGCGACGATGTTTGTGTGAAGACTTCTTATACGTTTGGGGTAGGAATATATATTCGCCAAGCTGAACCCGATATGCTACGTTCGTCCTTGAAGTGCTTAGTTTGACTGAACACAATGTTTCCAATTGGTATCATTTATTATCGTTTTCATTATCGATTTTTATACAAAAGAATGTTCTACACCCTTTGAATGTAGTCCATATAATTGCGTATTTACCCCTTGAGTTGCTACCTCGTCGAATACATCTTAAGAAATCAACCATTGACACACATTATCCTACAAAAGATCAAGCGTTTTTATAACGATACTCAGCCTTGTATCAGCTGGATTTGACAATAAAGTTGTTTCTGTATACGATGACAAAACAAATATTATGTGTGCTTCCCTATTACGTTATTTGATAAAGCAGTGGAATATGTTCTGTAAAGCCTCTACAATGATTCTAAAAATCGATGACTCTGAACATGACAGTATTGAAACCTGCCTAATTGCCTTTGTAACGTCAGCCAAGTTCATAAGATTTATACAAATAGCCTTTACTGTCATCCCAAGTGAAGTTTCGCGACTCATGATCCTTTTGAAGTTTCGTTTCAATCCTCATTATTCTTTGAGTTATAGAGAGCATGTGGCATCTCATGAAATAATCAATGATCTCTTGATGTCTAATCATTTGACACACAAGAAACAAGCGGATCATATCTGGTTTATTTCCGAAAAAGTAGCTATAGCAGTGTAAATGATGCACCTGAGGTTTTACTATGTAATCGATTTTCCTGTGATGTTTCCGACATCTTGGACGTATTTGAAACAAGTTATTAAAATTAAAATAAGTTCTTGAACCTAAATGTACATGTACGTCAAAAATAAATTTAAAAAATAAAAAAAAGTTTCTACATTTAAATGGAATAAAATATTTGACACAAAGAAAATATTGATCATATTCAATGTTAACACTGGCTCTCTTGGAGTAATTAAGCATTTGTAAAGAATAACTGTTTGGAGTACGTGAAATTTTTAATCACCATAATATCTGCTTAAAGAACATATTAGCACTAAAGACAGAAATATGAAGAAATTGTACCAATATTTAAGCAAGAATACCAAAGACGAGTTTGAAATATTGATCTATGTTAGCATTTTGTTGACTATCTGTTGGTCATATATAATTGTTCCTCGTGTATTTAGTCATGTTATTTTTTTTCTTCATATGCTTCAATAATACTTGATATGTTTATAAGGAGAAGAAGAGTATAAATCAGACCATACAACCTTGTAAAAGATAAATGGTTAAAATATATTGGTTAATGCAGCTTGTATCTCAAAATCAAAAGAGGTACAAAATGTAGGACGGAGAGGAAGTCTATCAATGCTTATGCCATAAGTAAAATATAGAACTCGAAAATAAAACACGTAACCTGACTTGTTAAAATTAACCAATATGCACTTGTCAAACCAATATGATATATATCATTATAGTTGGGAATAAATAAAGAGCTACTGACCATTTCGCTAAAACTTGAAATATTGTTTTGAAATTTTATCATAAGGTAATAAAATTTATATTAAACAGCATATCTGGCTTTATGGTTGTCAAGAAAAAACAAAATTCAGGGCTCATCCATGTTCAATACTTGTATAATAATAACCACAATAACCACAATAATCATCACAATACACTATTTTCCGCTTCTTCCAGGTAAGAGAAGAGATTAGACTCAAATTGTTGTATATTATGTCTTTCAACAGAACTGTCAGACTCAGCAAGGAAGGTTCCTTTATTAAAATATCTCGTACATGACGCATAGAAACATGTTGATAGCACATTAAAGATACAGTTCAGAAGTGAAACTTATTAAGATCTCAAGAAAATTTTGAGATAATCTTGCTGTATGAGATATGTTTTTTTGCAATGTAATTTGGTTTAAGATAGAAAGACGCCTTTAAGTTGAACTTTTGCACTTTGCATTTACTATATTTTCCATTTGTCAGATAATTGGATGTCGAAAAGTAAAATTATGCAATTATTGATCATTAAATTATTCGACAAAAGGAATGTAAAAATCTTAAATTAGAACAGATTTCAGTTATGAGCGACGCATCCGAGATGAAATACCATCACAAACGGCTTTTTATGAGTGCAAAATCTCTTCAAACGTGACTCAAAGTATTGTTCGGCTAATGGCAATTTCCTTGGTCTTCTTGGTTACCTTAGAACATTTTTAGCTTCAAGGTTCCCTGGACTTCATAGAAGAGCAGACTATGACAGTTTTGTTTGATCAGAAGATGGAGAAATGTCAAGATGTAGCGCTTACAATTAGAAAATTAATCTTTGAAATCTCCTCGAATTCTACAACAAAACTGACTGTTTCATGTGACGAAACAACAATGATGTAATTAGTAATCATTCATTATCAAATAAAGTCATTTCTGTATATTGTTTTTATACTTAGAAACTCCCTCGTTTTACTCAGATGATATCAATGTTGCTGTTGTACAGATTTCTACTACTCTCAATATGAGAAGGATGATAGATAATATTTTGAAAATAAAAAAACATATGTCATGTAATATCATTAAGACTATGAGTTGTACACAACTGCACGTTTATTGCATATCACCACATGTGCGTTTACTAGGTGAATGTTCACACATATTGATGATGAAGACCTTTTATCAAAAAATTACAATGCCTCTTAAATTTCAAAGACATCGTTTAACGTCCGAGCAATTTGGAGGGATACATTAGAATGCTTGAAACTGGTCTGTCTCTTCACCACATTACGTGAGCCAAAGCATTGTTAACAGAACGTGGTATCGGCATCACCAGTTTTGTAGAGCTACACATGATGGTTGTCCTCAAAGGTCAACAGCGCACCGACAATA
The DNA here is from genome assembly GCA_916613615.1 of Steromphala cineraria. NCBI lineage: Eukaryota > Metazoa > Mollusca > Gastropoda > Trochida > Trochidae > Steromphala > Steromphala cineraria. Next base: position 35,016,296 of record OU744724.1, read on the forward strand.
TTGTGTTTGGTCACCTTTAGGCGCGACGTCATTCATTCAGGTCAGCTTCCACCCTGCGAAATGAGATCCCTAACGCTCTGGGATACGTATTTCCAAATAAACAATAAGGAAACGTCTCTCTTCTGCTTGTCTCAACTCAAGGAAGGCGTTTGTTGGCATTGCCCGTACGTCACGTAAATGTGACATTGACACAAAATGGTCCCAGTTCTCCTCTCAGATGAATATCGGTACTATTTTGGATTTCACACAATAAAGACATAAAATAATAAAACATTTATCGATGCGGGTAGGGCGGAGAGAACGATAAATGTTTTATGATGCCAAAATCCGTAAACATGATCGTAACGGCGTGGTTGGTTCATGGCCTTTTGAGGAGTCAATAGGAACGAACGAAATAATCTGCATGTTATGGAGATAAGTTCACTGATAGGGTTACGTTACACCGATTAAATCATTAACGTCTGCGTACGCTTGAATATGCTTTTGGTCCTAAATCATGTTGATGGATGTTATGGCCGTCCTCATCGAGCATGGGTGGTTAAAAAGAACAGGAAACACTTTGTATCGATTGGTCAGAAACTTCTCCTGACCAACACCCCACTGAACACGTTTGAACAGTGCAAGACGTCGGGTTCAACCCAGAACTCTTTAAGAACTCGCAACTTCACTTTTCCGAAAATTGTTCCGAAGAAGCTGACATGACTTAAAAACCGTGTTAAAGCCATTTCTCTATTTCTTATATTTGTGGCAACGGTTATCAATACATTTGACAATGTCATATAATGCAAGATACTTTGAAATCATAAGTCCTATGTATCTAAATAAATCAATAGAAGGTTAGTGAAATCAAATGAGTATCACTAAATGAAAAAATATAGTTTGAAAAAATTATCAAATAAGGAATTTTAACAAATTTGGTGCGGTACACTTTGCACGTCTAATTAGGGTATTTCAATTGAGCATGAAACTGTTAAAAATATTTTCAAGATAATAAACTGGTAGAAAAACTACAAGTTGGAGTAACTGATCATGAATTATATGACTTGATATGATTTATAGGATTTCTTGCGAGCTTCGTTACACATCATATTAATGTCCGAATTGAAATGCACGAAAAACGTACCTTACTTTGAAAGGGGAACGAGTTATGTTTCCTATTGCTTACCAACTTGCATAAGATTTATTGACTTTTAAAAACACTTTTTTTATTAGACCTATAAAGAAGCGGAACACCTGATGCATATTCAACAACGTCAGAGTTGATAACATTCCGACGTTAAATATTCACATTTCTAAATCTTACATCAAGGTGTTTAATATAATGTAAGTAATGAACATTAGCCACGAATGAAGCGTACGTAAAACTAAGACGTGAGAAAGATGAAAGTGATCTTTTGTGATCACTACATATCATGGCGACTTTCAAGTGCTTATTTAGCTAGTCAACTTTCATCTTTGGTTTAGTTGTTCCAATTACATATAAGGGGTACCAAGAAGGACAAAACCTGTCCCCAAATTTTCAAAAAAGAATAGCTTTTTGCATCGAATCTATTTTCTCAAATTTTCTCAAGTTCAATTTTTTTTTGTAAAGCTCGTCTTAAATCTTTTGTACGATTTTATATAATTTGTTGTATTGACAAAACACGAAAGGTGTAAGCATTTTTTCAAATAGAACTTCGTAGAAACTTTTAAATTTAAGGGTTTTTTTTAATATTGTTGAGCGTCTCCCCAGAAATGTTTAAAATTTGATTTTACTGACATTTACAAGCTATATTAATCATTTCGGCAACGCGAGTATGAAATTGAATTCAAAGGCCAATAGTTGAGAAATCAATATTAACTACTTTTAAAAGGGGGAAAAGAGTTTAGATAGATTGATTTGACTTATAAAAAAAAAACTGGATACGCTAGGGTCCTTGAATGTCAGTTGTGTTTGATATCACGTAATCATAATCACCAAAGAATCATAGACTTCTTGAAAAGTTTATCTAATTTATCAATGATTATCGTATATTTTCATGAGCAAAAATGATAAGTGATCATCGACATATATATACCTAAAATATCAATTAATTAAAAGCCGTCATTATTGAAATAACCAAGCGTCTTGATAATCAATACTGAAACACAGAAAAGATGGATATTTGATGGAAAATGTCTTTCCTGGACAGCATATGATTCTTGAACGCCAATTTCCTCTTTTCTCGCAGTTGTGTGTATCTTCGAGTATATTAATGCTCTGAGCGGTCTCCACGTCAGTGCAGTTTGAAAAGATCCGTCAATACCTTTGTGACAGGTTTTCCGTTCCCTTAAACATGTTTACAATGTCTGACCTGCAGGGCAGAAATACAGTTTAGAGCGCTTAATCAATACTGCAACCTGAAAGACTCTGTCTCATCGCATTCACATCGTAAGCCTCCTTATCACTGGTTCCAATAGGCGTAGTGGGTTCCATTGGAATTAAGCAGATGCACATGATGTTCCAATAAAAGCAGTGTTTCAATAGCATGGCAAGGGTGATTGACTGAAAGCAGAATCCTATCTTGTTTATTCAAAATGATTGAATGTTACATTTTCTTAAAGCAATGGAAGATATATTTGAAATTTTCAAATAAATCAAACGATAAAAAAAATGATATGATATGATTAACTTTCGCAGAACTGATCATTTTGTTGTCCTTTTTGCAGAGTCTTTTGATAATATTTTCTCCTCCTATGCGACATTTACGCGAATAACCTCGCGGTTCTATGAGTATATATAGACTTTGTCATGTCTGTTCGTAAGAATATGATACGAATGTGAGGCATATAATTATTGCATATACAAAGAATCGTTCAAAAGGACATAAGACGCTAATGGCTGAATAATGCCCAAGCGGCGATAAACAATAACTCCCTCGCTCACTCAAAATCATATTGGTCCTTGTTATGTGGTTTTGATTGAGATAATCTGTTTAATATAGTAAACTGTCTAGTTACAGTGAGAGAACTTTACCGACCAGCAGCAAAGATTATCACCATATTGCAATAGCATGAAGTCATCAAAACAATAAGACAACGTCACTAGGAATTATGATAAAAGTTTTTTAAACGCCAACATATCGTGTTAATGCGTTAACGACAAAGTGGATTTTTTTAACAAATCAAATTATGTGTTCGATTTGATTTGATGTGATGTAGCAAAACATGATGAAAACATAAAATGACACAATTTAATAATAGTTTTAACGCCTAGTATCCAGTCCAGGACTGCTCAACGGCGATACAATGGCTGTACAATGTATATTATTACCCTGAAGGAATTGTTCTCTCGAATCAAGCTACTAAGCGCCTCGCGCGACCATATACATGTAGGTCCGTACTTTCCCCATGTTCAGGTACCCATTTATACAGCTGGGTGAACTGAGTGCAATGTGGATGAAGTGTCTTGCCCAAGGACACAACACAGTGTTAAGCCCAGGTTACAATTTTTTGGCGTCTCCACCGGGATTCGAACCCGGGCCTTCGGCATGACAGGCCAGCACGCTAACCACTTCACCACCGTGCTCCACTTAATCAATTCAGAAAAGCCTTAATTCATTTGTTAGCAAGACAGAGGTTATATATGTCATTTTTAAGACTGTTGCAGGAAGCACACTCTTCGGGCTAGAAATACGACCCATTGGTTACAATCAAAAGAAATAAATTTGGGATTGAGTCCTCATCTAACAGTCTACACCAAGTCGTGACCAGATATTTCTTAGTCATCCGGAGAAACATATATTTAGGTACAATTATTGATGATGTTTGTGTAGAAATCTTAGGAAATATGGTCATCCGTGAAATACAGATCGTGCCAATAGTGCTCGTCTTTGAGTAGCCTCTGTTTGAAGAGAATATACCATTTTATTCAGTTCTTTTTCGTCTATTTATCAATATCTAGCTTTATGTCTCAATCCAATACCACAATATTCCTATTCTTTACTTTCGGAAACTTACTCCTTACTATAATCAATGCTGTATCAAATCAAGAATCATGCAACAATCTGGGTATGATACGGAATAGACTGTTTAAAAACATCTTTAATTGACAGGGTTCGTGTGTGTGTGTGAAAACGGTAGAATATCTATTTCATTTTCAATCAATACAATTAAAGAAGTACTTGACAAATAATAATCTCAATCAGCTATAAGGACTATTTACAGAGAAGGAGTCTTTACACTTGGGTTTAGCTCTCTATTCAATTTATTTTAAGAGAAGATGAAAATAGTATCGTAGTACGTGTCCTCTGGGAACCTTGTAAGGGTCACAGGATAGCCTAGTCTTTTAATTAAAAAAGCAATCTTTCTGTAGTAGGTACAGGAAGTTTCAGCTTGTTTGTATTTATCCTTTGTACGATCAGTAAAAAATTGACAATTTTAATATCGCATTTCAACGCACCTTTGACAGATTTTGCACGACAATACTTTTCCTGAAAAACATCCGACTTCTCAAGTGAACTGTTAATAAGTAACAGTTTAATTATATTCAACTTTTAAATACTGAAAATCGGCGCGAGCAATATTTGACTGTGACATGTGTGTATTCATTTCAGCTTGTCTTCGTTGTCTGGCAAATAGGTACAGTTTAGTACATATCACTTAATCAGTATCTGTAATCATATTTATCAGACAAAACTTTATCCTTACATCATTTTGGCAGAGTTATAGCCCTTGATTGTGAAATTGAACTTAGGGTGACTACCAGATCTGATGCTCCGATGGGGGACAGGATTTCAGGTGGAAATCCAGGTGGATAACATTTTGTTTTCAGAAGTTATGTCATTTAGTGATTTTTATAACCATCAGCTGATTGCGGGAAAAAGTGAGCCATGTTCACTTTTTTCTTGCTGAATTCTGTCAGAATCGTCAGTAATGGATGGCAATTTATAAACCCTAAACATAAAAGTGTTACATAATCAAATTTAAGGATACGAATGAATACAATGTACATAATGTATGACATTGACAGGAATGAATCGTTCTGTTTTCTGATAGTTCATGCGTGTCTGAAATCTAATCATGGCTTATAGCATTATTGGTGACCCAGTGAAATTACCTACCTAGGTATATTTTAGCAAATTAAGTCGCTTTGTCCATCTGACCTGAGAACAACTCTAAAGACATGATGCAACATGCTTTGGTCTTGTGTTGGCTTTTTATGCCAGCTCTTTAGTTGAATTGAAATGAAAACCCGAGAATTCGCCAAAGAGGAAGTTTAGAAAAAACAGAGATAAAAAGTCCCGTTATTCAATGGCTTCAGATGTCCGATGAAAGTTCCCGGGTTGATATAGTGTGGAACATCAGAACACTGGACATTGGGATGAAATACATCTAGAATAATCTTAAAAATGTGAAACATAGTACAATAAAATAATATGTTTGCCTTAAGTGATTGTTTATTTCCGGTCACACTTTTATAGATATGAATAATACTCTTAGTTAAAAAAAAATTACGTTTCTTCTCTTCCTAACTGTTGGCGTATGTTCTATATGACCTTATTTTCTATCTGTGCCAAGGGCCGCCAACTTCGCCATATCAGTACTAGAAAGAGATGAAATATTGTAAAACCTTGCTGCATCACAGGTGCATTAAATATTTCAACATAATTCTTTTAGAACATGGAAAGAAACCACTTATATATCAAATAGATTTGACGAAATCATTTTTATTATGTTAACTGACTTTCCGTGATTTGAAAGTAAGATGAAATGTTTGAATAAAACTTGAATGTACTCATAAACATCAAACATTTAATTCATTCATGTAATAAATAATTTCGTTAAGGGAAGTTAACGTTATTTATTTTTTTCTATCATATGTGTTTTAATAGAGATATCATGTTTTGACGATTTATCAAGAAATGTCTGCTTAAAAAAAACATTTTCTTATTTGTTAATACGTTTTCTGATTAAAAAGAAATATGAATTTGACACAAATGTACTTTTCCAGAGATGAAACGTAACCAACTTTTTCAAAATAGAATTTTGATTTAAACCAAATTAAGAGAAAGGTTAATGAGATCCAGACCTAGAAAAAAAAAATTTTCTACTCTGGTTCGGAAGACAAGGACTTTTTGGATGATCAACTTCTTTATCGTACACAAAAGCAACACTGCTATACTCCGTATCTTCCTTTTATCTCCTTATATCAACTTCTAGAATGCCTCTTAAACATCTCGTACCCTAATCAGTTAATTTTGGTCAATAACTCCTACTTTTGAAAAGCCTGATCAGACCTTTTGGTTGTTTTGAAATCCTTCAACAACAAACATTGGCATAATTACTTTTTGCTTAAAATATGCACATAAAGTCCTAACAGTATTCGAAATTAAATGCTTGATGGCGTATATTTCTTTATGACTCGTGAATATAGCTGAGAATTAGCAAAAACTGCCTGGAACAAAAGTTTTGGAAAAACGCTGGTTAATGTACATGTATATTTTGCAATCAACTTCTACTTTTGCTAAAAAAATACAGAAATAATCTCCAAAAAACATTTTATCTCTATTTCCGGGAGTAGTCTAGTATACGGACTTTGTCCGCTTCAGTCTGGAACACATTTTGACGTGTAAACTGACAGATTGTCAGGTCAAGCCGTTTTCCAACTGACAGGGGGTATATTGATTACCCTTAAAACCACAGTTGAGACATTTCCAAAGATATGTTAAAGATTGACACAGTTTTCTGCTGTTGTTGGAAGTGCCAAAATCAATGCGTTGATCTAACCTAGTTTCCAAGTCTCTGTAAGGCCGGAATGAATGTGATTAAGGGTTTGGTTGTCTCCTCTACATTGGGTTTAGAGGATTGAGTCTATTTACTTACGTTCGGTGCCTTCCGAGTAGTATTGGTTGAACAAGATCGATTTCAAGTATTATTTGATTTCTATTTTATATTTACTACATGAAAGGATCCTTTACTGGTTAATACTAAGCTACTTGGTACATGTATGTACGACAGCGTTTTGAAAACCATCAATCAATTAAAAACGAAATTCAGACAGATAGAAATTCACCGTGCGGTCCTAGTACAAGATTCTCTACACATAAATGTGTATATATCAAGTTAGATGAACCCTCGCGCACGTGAACCGCACATGTATCTCTTTGCTAAAAACATGTATTCATATATTCCGTACCTTTTGTTCTGCACAAGTAAAATCCAAACCTACTCTATCAATTAAAATTCAACCTCGGAGTCAATAATATTAGATACTTTCTTTCTGAGGTTGAGGGAAAATGATCGATACTGTTAAATCTTTTCGTCTCATTGATTTGAATTTGCATCCTCACTGGTAAAATCTTATTCCGTTAATCAAGCATGAAGTAGTTGTTCAGTTTGTGTAACTTGACGTGCAATATCTCATTAATTAGTGTCAAAACTTAGTCAATACGTCATCTAGATGAACAGTTAAGATAATCAGAGTTAACACGCCATTCAGTCGTCGTTGGCCTTGAGCAAACTCGTGATTTGAATGTGCCTGCTTCTATCCTAAAATGTGAGTAACTTTATGAAATATGTAAACACTAGTTGGATTCTAATAAAATTGTTAACGTATCGAGTGTGTCACAATATCAATGATTTATAGAGAGAAATCAAGTGTCATGATTACTTTTAATTTTCAACAAGAAAGACACAGGCTCAATGCTACATTTTTTCCCATTCATCACAACTAATTCTGGGTTCAGGACAATCAACTGAGTTGAATAAAAGCAGTGAAAGTACGGAATATAAAAAAAGTCTATTTTAAAAAAAGGGGTAGTGCATTTTTACCAAGATGATCCTAAAGATGCGGTAGTACGTTTTAAGGGAAATATACAGCTGCGTACCTTAAGTGTGTTCACTTGCTTCTGTATCTCAGTGCAAATATCATGTAATTTGGGTTTCGTTTTGACGTCCCTTAATAACTCCATGACCACATACAAAGGATCATCAATTGTCCATGTGTAAAATAACCATTCCCAAACTATATTTTGGGATCGTCTCGTCACTGGTGCTGAATGTCGATATTTGGCATTGTTAAATAGACAGATGGGGTCATATTTCTGAAATTCAGTTTTTCTTAAATTTTGATAAAAATAATCCATATAAACTTTGTAAGAAAACAATCAGCACAATAATTACGTTGCCTTAGTGCAAAGTAACAAGTATGAACAGATCTAGAGCTGTTCGTCACTTCTGAAGGATTTTGTAGTTAAGATAAGAAAACATTGTTTTCGAAATGTTCACCCCTGGTCACTTCAATGATGTGCCAAATTTGTAACGGTTATATGTTTGGTATGAAATGATGCGAATATGTTAACGCAAATTGAATCTTAACTTACATAGTCAAATTTCAACATTATCGGTTTCTATTTCGCATTGCTAAAATGCAAAGATTTTCCAATTTACATGATATTTGCACTAGAATACGAAGGTAAGTGAACAAACTTAAGGTACGCAGGTGATGAAAATAAATGGTTCCAATCGAAAGACAATGTATTTAAACTAAATGAAGCGGTAATAAATCAAATATACAATGTTAATTTCAGCCATGCCATTTCTTGTCTTAAACAAACTGAATTAAAAGGTGTACACACAGAAATGGCCGCCATTGGACTTTTTGTGAACCTTCATAATTTGTTTTCTGACTATGGATAATTGGTTAAATGAGATTTTTGACACTATCAAAATAATTCATTTAGCATTAAAGGGACAGTAGCACGTTTTATGGGGAATATAAGGTGATGTCAGGAAAATGAAAATTAATGATTCCAATTGAAAGACAATGTAATTAAACTAAATGGAGCAGTAATAATTCTAATATATAATGTAAAGTTTAGCCATGCGATTCCTTTTTCTTACAGAAAATGAATTAAAGGTGTTCACAAAAAATGGCCGCCAATGGATTTCATGTGAATCTTCACACTTTGTCCCCTGATTATGGCTGATTGTCGTGTGTACTGAGATTTTTTACACTATCAAAATAATACATTTAGCATTAACTTACTATTATTAGTGAAAATTTTAGAATATGAAATTATCAAAAAACGTGCTACTTCCCCTTTAACGTACAATTATCGTGAAAGATTGAAAATGTAATGTATTCAAAAATGTGCTACAGCCCCTTTAAGACAGTTTGGGATTTAGTTAATTAGCATTAGATGTAGGTTTAGTCTGTGTGATGTATAGGTTGACAAGATATGCCTTCAATAACCCGGATGGGCAATAGTAGGGACACACATGTCTCGGCCTTCTTGTCAATTACCGTCTGTTAACCCCTTCAAAAGGAGCAATAAACACTTGTTACTTAGGATCTAATCTGAAGTGTTCAATGTTGTCAAGATTCATACACATTGTTAATATATAAAGATATGCTCAATTTTTATCAAATTGTTGCTGTTACTGTATTTATACTTTGAAAGCTTCGAGTTGGCAAAACAACTTTACCATTTAAAATTTTACCCTAAAATCTAATCAACTAAAGGGAGAGAACTACTCTAAAATGTGCGAGTTGCTTTAAACGTCAGTCACAACACCAATCTTGACATATAAAATATCATATAAGTGTTCATGACACGCTTTGTGGGGTTCAAACCAGCAAAAACACGCAGTTTAAACAGAACCGTTTGCACATTGTGCTAATGCAACAGTGACAGATGCAAAAGCCGTTGAGGGTATATACATGGCATTTATAACCTTTATAGTATACCCTTTAAATGTATTGTAAACTATTTACGAGAATTGAAATATCTAAAACAGGAATTAAAATAGACGGAGAGGTATTAACACGCAGAAAATAATTCTGTTCCATCACATGAATGTTGTTGCGGAAATATTGGTACTGATCAACTAAACTTCGTATATTTTAATGTAATTTACGCTATCTATCAATTTTGAAAATATCATTTTAAACACATTTAATTTACAAGAAAGAGAGATGATATTTTACTCATATCTTATCCAAAAGGTTCCTCATAAAGCAGTCTTGTAAATATCAGTTAATAAATATCTTCAAACACCTTGTTGTAATTCGTCTGTTGCCTGCAGCAATAGTTCAGTCCATTTAACATTACTAGCACACACGAACGATTACATCACTTGAAATCACGGGACGACATTAGGGCATTGTTAACCGGAAGCAACTTCAATGAAAGGGTTCAACGGGAATTGAAAATATTTAATTCCAAATCCTCCAGTGCGTTTCTATTGTTCTTTTTCAACACGGAAGTCACTCGTTTGTTAAAAGTAAAAGCATGTTTCATTGGTATCTTGAAACAAAATGAATTTGAAAAACAAATTTCGATTTTACCATTTTAGTAGCTATAAAATTGAAAGGCAGTGGTGAGGGCACCTCACATACCCCGTCATTAGGTGTAGCCTTTAATTATCTGATAATATAGTAGTCCGTCATATAAATGAATGATGATCATTTACAAAAACAGCCACGATTTTACATGTTTTACACCATTACAAGTTCAACGCCTACAGCATACTCAAAATACATTCTCTCCCAACAGAGGCAGATCAAGTCATGAATTTTTGAATACAAAGAAGAAGAAGAAAAACAATATTTTATTTCAGTGTCACATGTTACAATTTCTTTTTTTTCAAGAACACAGTTATTAACAGTAACATCCAGCCAAAAGGCTTGTGAGACACTTCATACATTAAAACACGATAAAATGACTTAGATATAATTAACAGCTCAACATTTCATGATTTGTTCTGCCTCTGTGGGGAGAGAATGACTCAAATATAGCTTTTGAGAAATATCTCAGTAATACAAACAAGCAGGCAGATTTAGGCACGATAGACATTATTCCGTTAATTTAGATAAAGATGCTATTAAGTTCGACCCTATACTTTTCTGAGTGCTGAATCGTCTCGACACTTCAAGGAGAGTTTGGTCGTGCCTATACATCACGGGAGAATTGGGTGGTCTCTACACTCAACTCTGTGAACAATAAAGTCTCTCATTAGTGCATATAAATTATATAACAAATAATTTATCTCTCCGTGAAGTATTGAGACGACCCAACTCTCCATGAAATCACAGGGTCAAACGATTTTTATAAACCTCTGGTGACGTCATCCCTTTGTTTAGCACCGTACGTTCCGTAACCTGGAGGTAGGACCTTGGCTACATCAAGTCAGGTGTATCTGTAACTTACGGACCTCGTTTGAGGTCTATCTGTGATTTAGAGACTTCTTATGAGGTCTATCTAGGATTTAAAGACCTCGTATGAGGCCTATCTGTGATTTAAAGACCACAACATTAGATTTTAAACTAATTTCTTTTCAAATCTCAAACATTTCCCATTATAAAATTCATATAATTTCCAACACAAGAATTTTCCAAATATATCACTCGAAAGTCGGGGATCGAACCACTGTCCTTTCGATTTGTAACCAAACGTGCATACCATTAGGCTACGGAGCCAGTTGAAGTTAGAATGATTTTTTTCATGACCAATTGATTACACTATTTTATTGCCTCTTGTAAAATTGTCAGTTTCTGCATTACTTATTTTTTTTATTATTAATGTAGCAATATGTTTTATGTGCAAAAGGTCTTGTAACTATTGAAATTGTGTTGTGTTTGGGATAACTTTGATCATGTTGTCATTGGTCGAGCAGTTTAGTGTGCAAGCGTGTACATTTCAGCATTAAGCACAAGTGTCACGAAATGCACGGGCACAATGTCACGTGATCGGCTGCGTCGCCTGATGATGACACTAATATTTACTGTCAACTTTTTGTTTGTAAATTTAAAGGAAAATATTTTTTTCAGCTTTTGATTACTTAACACATAACTAAAATCCGTTTTTAAAACGATTGTTATTAATGGTTTCCAAATCCGGTCACAAACCTATGAAGTCATTTGGACCAGTTCATTTTCATAGAGGGGTGTGAGTATGTTTGAACTGCTATATTTTTTTATTTTTTTTTAATGCAATCTTCCCTCATTTCATAAGCCGGTTAAGGTACTCAGACTCGGTCTTAGTGCCTCTAGATAGTCCGCAGGGATAGTCAGGTAGGACAGATAGACCTTGGCCTTCGGCCGCGGTCTATCTGTCCTACCCGACTCCCCCTGCGGTCTATCTACAGGCACCAAGACCTCGTCTTCGTACCTTAACCTTTACATAAAGTACAATACCCATCAGCTGAGAAGCTATTTGTTTCTGGAGAACAAGATGAAATTAAGTTTTAGGGCGGACAGATGGATCGGTGGACGGATGGATCGAGTGGACTTGGTTTCGCACCCAAGAGGCCATCATCATCACCATAACACAACTTAGGTTTTTACAGTCATATTGAGACTTAAAATTACCTCTTGAAGCTAAAAGACGTCTTATTCTTAATTACACTGTGAACCCTTCAAATTCATCTGAATAAAATCAGTAAATGTCAAAGAATGAGAACATTTATTACCTTCATTCTAATTAAATGATATAAGAAGTGACATTTTTGGCATAATTTTTTATTCCATTTCATATTTTTCTCTTGATCTCTAATGTGTGGTCCGGGTAACGCAAATCAGTTGTCTATTCATTAATCCAATAAAGATGGATCAAAACGTTGATCTTATTTTACAAATGAAATTTTAATCAAAGCTGCCATTGAAAGCAGATCAATGATTGAGTGAAAGACAAAATAATTGAAATACTCCCTATTGCTTATGAAAACTAAACTAAAAGGCAAAAGAAAGTATAGGTTCGAAAAATCCATTTTATTTTAAAACTTTGTTAAAAGGTGAACCTAATTTCTTCACAATGTCATTATCCGAGTACAATACGGAGAGAAACACATCGCTGAACGGATCCTTATTCATGGTACCACACCTCCCGTGAAAATGGTAAAACGCGTTTTAAGCCAATAGCTCGAAATGCACGTGCTGAAGTAGAGTATAAATATGTGCATACAAGAGGTTGGAAACACAGCTGATGAAAGCACAAAAAAGAAATGCCAAGATTAACAGAAGCGGAGCGAGAGCGAGCTATTGGTATGCACGAGATTAGGGCAACACAGGTCCAAATTGCAAGAAGGTTCGGTTGCACACCATTAACGGTGGCCAGACTCCTCCAACGACACCTGCAGACAGGCAGGACCCAGGACAGGCCCAGAACCGGAAGACCACGCGTGACAACACCGCACGAAGATCACTGTTTACGAACCATTCACCTTCGTAACAGATTCGTAACTGCGGCGGCAACGGCGGCAACAGCTCTGGGACGTTGCATCAGTCCACGTACGGTCCTACGGAGACTACGTTCTGTAGGTATCAGACCTTACCGTCCCTTCGGAGGAATGTTCTTGACCGCCCAACATCGACGTGAGAGAGTACGATGGGTGAGACGAGTTCGAGTCTGGCAAGTCCGGGAATGGCGCAGAGTGTTGTTTTCCGATGAAAGTCGTTTCAGGTTGTTCAGGAACGATGGCAGACAACGAGTTTTCCGACGTAGAGGTGAACGGTTGGCTCCAGTGTGCGTACAAGAACATCATCAATTCGGTGGGGGGAGTGTAATGGTCTGGGGAGGCATTTGTGGAGAGCAGAAGACTCCACTAGTGATTGTGCAAGGTAACCTGAATGCTGTGAAGTACCGAGATGACATTTTACGGCCAGTAATGCTTCCATTCCTGCAAAATCAACCACAGTGAACAGTATTCCAGCATGATAATGCCAGACCTCATTCAGCACGATTGACAAGGGACTTCTTGAATCAGCACAATGTTTCTGCCATGGCCTGCCTGTTCCCCGGACATGAACCCAATATAACACCTTTGGGACCATCTCGACAGACAAATAAGGAACCGTCAGCAACCACCTTTGACCATAAATGAACTGGAAATTGCTCTCAGGGAAGAATGGCAAAGAATTTCACCTGACGTCATCGGTGAGGAGACGTATCACTGCCTGCATTGATGCACATGTTGGACATACACGCTACTGAAACCCGTGCTGTGTAGGTTTGAGAACTTTTGCAATCAAGCATGTGGATTCAGTAATCGCTGAACAGTACTTATTTTGACCCCACCACTGTTCAATGAGATCCCACGTATCATGTATTGTTTGTTTGCTTATGATATTGTGCCACAATGATGATATGAAACCCGTCTTTTGTATAAACCAAACAGTGTACTGATACTACTTGTTTTGTTGTCATTATTATCATTTAAACCCGACATATACTTTATTTTGCCTTTTAGTTTATTTTACTACTTATTTGTGTAACAGAAGGCCCTGGCTTGTGCTGTATTATATGAATGCAAATTATTATATTATAACCTATACCACTATAGATATCTTTTCAAATCTGTAGTATATTTCAAGCCACAAACACTTTTTAATTCACAGTACACAGCAAACCAATGTGTTTCTAGACGTGAGGCATGGTTTCAGAAATAAATAAGTGGTGGTTTATAGTTCATTGTCTTGTATTGCTACAAAAGTATATATCGTTATTGACGATCGACAACTTTGCGTATTTAAAATTAATTTTACTCAACTATTTCTTGAATAGATTCTTTAAGGTTTATCTCCAAATCCTCCAAATACTTATTAAGGACTGATGCTTAGTGCTTGACTTCACTATACCAAACAAACATCGTCGATTCAGATAACTCGCTAACAGGATTTTTAGATGTAGCCAAAAAACTCGTTTCGACTGACTAGAAACAGCTTTTTAGAGGGGCAGTAGCACGTTTTTAGGGGGAATATAAGGTGATGTCAAGAAATTGAAATTTAATGGTTCCAATAAAAAGACAATGTATTTAAACTAAAAGGAACAGCAATAATTCAAATATATAACATAAAGTTTAGCCATGCGATTCCTTTTTCTTACACAAAATGAATTAAAGGTGTTCACACAAAATGGCCGCCAATGGATTTTATGTGAAACCTTATACTTTGTCCTCTGACTATGGATGAATGGCTTGTGTAATGATATTTTTGACACTGTCAAAATAATACATTTAGCATTAACTTGCAATTATCAGTGAAAATTTTAAAATATAAATTTATCAAAAAACGTGCTACTGCCCCTTTAAGTCACATGTCATTTTGTAGGAATGTAATGCCCTTGAATGACTCTATGACTTACGTTGGCATAGCAATCCACAAGGTGACATTTAGATTTCTAGTCGTTTTATATATTGTATCGTCCCTCATCGGATTACAGTAACCGGGCAATCATTGTTAAATGTCTTTACCCTAATGACAAAAACCTTGTGTTTAGAAGACGAGAATGTTTTTCGCGACACGACATTCGGATCGCTGCAGATCTGACTGCACGTCAGCGTGATATGGTTAGTGAAGCACGTCGTGAGGGCAAGGTGGCATTTTTCAGTAAAGGTAGACTTGTAGTTCGGGAGTCAACCGGGTCACCACACAGGTCTACGGAAAGATCAACAAGAAAACAAAATGAGCCAAGCCGATTTGTGCCACCAAGGATAGATAGATCTGCGAATGTAGATGTGAATCTGTCGTCCTACGACACAAGTATGATTTTCCAGTTCGGTTCTGGCCAGGGAGGACCACACCAGGGAGCGAGACCTAAGGACTACGCCTCAGCTGTAACCAAGGGGGTTGTCGGTGGTGAGCTGTCATCTGTTGCTAACGACGCTCAGCAAGGGACAGGTAACTCTAGCGTAGCTCCGCCACAGCCAGATGGTGTAAACACAAGCAGTACCTCTCAGTCTGACTCAACACGTGGAAGGCGCAAAGCATACAGACAAACATCCCTCACAAGGAAATAACGGGAAGGCCATGGTCAAACTAACTGCAATGTGTCAACCTCAAATATAAAGATCGGAACTTGGAATGTATCTGGGTTAATGTCGAAATTGAAGTTCGCTGATTTTAGATTATATTTAAGTTCTTTTGATGTCATATTTTTGTTGGAAACATGGATTGGTAATACTGAGTTTGATATTGATCTAAGTGGTTATACTCAATTTAATAATGCTGGGTTGAGAACCTCACAGTTTGGAAGGTACATGGGTGGCATATGTCTGTTAATTAAAAACACAATAATAAACCGTGTAAAACACTTAAAGTGCAAATATGAAAACTACATGTTTCTGAAGATGTCAAAGGATATTTTTTCTATCGACTGCGATATCATCATTGGCGGAATTTACATACCTCCTCGTTCTTCACCTGCTTTTAATATACCCGGTACTATGTATGGAGGGTATGATGAATTAGAGGAAGAGGTATTTGAACTCAGAAATAGATATCAGAATTGTGAATTAGTGTTATGTGGAGATTTTAATGCACGTTTGGGGAATGAAAAGGATTACATTATTTATGATGAAGGAGACGATGCCAAACATGTACCAAATTATCATGAAGACGTATTTGACCTACCCAGATTCTCTGTTGATGAAACACTTAATTATTATGGAAGTAAACTTTTGAATATCTGCATCAGTAATAACATACATGTTGTTAACGGTAGAGCCGTCAACGATAAGTTAACTGGAGGATATACCTTTATATCACATAATGGGAAAAGCGTCATTGACTACTTTATTGTATCTCCATATATATTTGATATTATTGCTGATTTTAACATCGATGAACGAACAGATTCGGATCATCTTCCATTAGTTTTACATTTGAAATCACAGGACTCCGTCATTGAAGAAAATACATGTGTTAACTTAAATTTGTATAGATATAGATGGTGCGTAACAGCTAAAGATGTTTTCATAAAATCACTTAGTGACAATATCGAAGTCTATGGGGGAAATATTCTGAATGACATTAGAGTAGAAAATATTGACCAAGCAGTGAACTCTCTAAATGAAATAATACTAGAGTCTGCTCATATCATGAAAAAGCGAGTACAGCACAAAACAGTGAAACAACCAATTTGGTTTGATAGGTCATGTCAGAAAGCAAAATGTAAAAAATATAGTAAACTGAGAAAGTTTAGGAGGACAAATAACGAATTTGATTTGATAGAATATTTAGAAACTAAGAAAACTTTTAAATCTATTTGCCAACAGAAACAAAAGGAGAAGGACAAAGCCTCTATGGATAGCTTAATGGAAAGTATTAATGATTCAAACCGGTTTTGGAAAACGTTAAATCACATACTAAACAGTAGAACAAGAAACACAGGACGTAACAACGATATATCCATCGATGCATGGAAGCAACACTTCTGTAGTTTGCTAAATGAAACAAACGATGAAACCCCCACTAACCCAGAGGAGCCGTATGATAGTAGCGAAAATGACATTGATGATATTTCGAATATGATCCTAAATGATGCAATAAGTGAAGTGGAAATACGTAAAGCTATACAAGGCCTGAAAAAGAATAAATCACCAGGCCTAGATAAACTACTAGCCGAATTCTTCATATATGGAGCTGATGTTTTAATTCCGACACTCTGTGAGTTATTCAACAAAATTTTTGACTCCGGATGTATACCAAGCGAATGGTCAAAATCTATCATTATCCCATTGCATAAAGCCGGACCACCAAATGACCCAAACAATTATAGAAGAATATCGCTTCTGAGCATCTTTAGTAAAGTATTTACATCAGTCATATGTAACAGATTAAAAATATGGACAGATATATATGAAAAGATTGTTGAATCTCAAGCTGGCTTTAGACAAGAATACTCTACCATTGATAATGTCTTTATTTTATGTTCGATAATTGAAAAGAGGGAGGTAAACTTTATGCCGCTTTTATAGATTTTAGGAAAGCATTTGACACAGTAAGGCGCCCAAAATTATGGAATTTGTTTCTTCGTATTGGTATTAAAGGTAAATTGTTACAAATCGTACAGAACCTCTATAATAATGTTTCGGCTTGTGTAAGGAATAATAGCACGTATTCAGAATTCTTTCATTGCCCTATAGGATTAAGACAGGGATGCATTATGAGTCCACTTATATTTTCCCTATATATAAATGAACTAGCAACTAGCATTGAATGTTCAGATTGTTATGGCATTCAAATTATGCCAGACATTGTTCGCATATATTTGCTTCTATTTGCTGATGATATTATATTGTTTTCTAGCGTGTGCAAGGATCTACAAAAACAGTTGAACATCTTATCAACTTTTTCGGTTGAATATGGACTACAAGTAAATATGACTAAATCTAACATAATGGTGTTCAGAAAGGGTGGTATGTTAAGAACCAATGAAAAATGGAACTATAATGCTGAAGAATTAAAAATCACCAATACTTATAAGTATCTAGGTGTGTATTTTACACCCAAGTTGTCATGGAAATATGCTATCCAAAAAAGAGCTACAGAAGGTAAACGGGCATTAAACAGCATTCTTAGAACGTTAAATATGAATTACTTTATAAATAGCAATGTATTTTTTAAATTATTTGACAGTAAAATATTACCCATCTTAACATACGGGTGTGAAATTTGGGGGTCTAAGCAATTTGACGAAATAGAACGAATACAAGCAATAGCTTGCAAGAGATATTTAAAATTGGCAGCTAAGACGCCTAATTATGCTGTTCTTGGCGAATGTGGTAGATTCCCGTTATTTATAAATACAGTAATAAGGGTCGTAAAGTACTGGCTTAAGATATGTAAGATGCCGGAACATAGATATGTTAAAAAAGCATACAAAATGGCAGTTCTATATGATACAAATGGGAAAACGAATTGGGCCACTAAAGTAAGGAAAATGCTCTGCGTAAATGGATTTATGTATGTTTGGATGAACCAGGGGGTTCAGAATATAGACCTATTCATCAGTGAGTTCAAACAAAGAATAAAAGATGTGTTTTTATCAGATTGGTATACTAATATAAATGCTATCTCTAAGTTACAAAACTATAAAACATTCAAGCACACATTTGAAACAGAATTCTACATTAATAACGTACATGTGAATAAATTTAGAAGTAGTTTGGCAAATTTTCGATGCGGTACATTACCTCTAGAAATAGAGAGTGGAAGAACCCACAACATACCTCGAAATGAAAGATACTGTAGATTATGCAAATCAGGCGATATAGAGGACGAATATCACTTCTTACTTATATGTAAACCACTTGCACACATTAGGAAAAAATACATCAATATACCAGTTGTGTCTAAACAACATTTTTCAAACTTAATGTCAAGCAGAAATGAAGATGTAATAAAAAACTTATCTATGTATATATATCATGCCCTGCAGTTGAGAAATACCTTGATAATGTGAACTTTTTTTTTCTCATCCAATCATACGCATGTGCTCATGTTGTTTTGACTTTGAAATGTACACTATGTTGTTATAGGCCAGTGGCCTAAATACCAACTGGAAATAAAGAATTTGAATTTGAATATATTGATTGTAACTTTTAGTACTGCATAAAAATATTTGCAATGTAGTATCTACGTATTTCTCTACAGTAGGCAAAGTCAGATAGTCATCAGATAAAACAATGATATACACTGGTATTGACATGTCTGTTTGCCTTGTCATTGTATATCTTAACAATGTGACATGTGACTAACAAGCTGTGAGAATGATTGTCAAATGAAGGAACAATTTTGGTCAGACATTAATTGAATATGAAAGCATATGATTTAATTGATATAATTATTATGGTTTACTAGATTTATGTCTATTACTTTAGGGAATTCAGCAAAGTATTACACATCAATAATGTCATTTCTTGTAGAAATATATTTCTCATGAAACAAACCCGGAGACAGAGATGTTATTTTAATATAAAAACAGATGATATTAATTGATAAAATGTTTTCTCAACATAAAAACCGTTTTTTAATTATAAATTAAAAACGGAGATTATATCAATTTGAAATGTGATATACGCACAGTTGTAGCAAGAAAGTCTTGACTGATATCAGCTGATGACTAATGAAAAACATATTTTTCATTTTTTGCTCTGACAAAAATAGCTTTAATATTTTGCTGCCTTGTACAACTTTCCCTTA
This sequence comes from Steromphala cineraria, assembly GCA_916613615.1. Classification (NCBI taxonomy): domain Eukaryota; kingdom Metazoa; phylum Mollusca; class Gastropoda; order Trochida; family Trochidae; genus Steromphala; species Steromphala cineraria. The sequence continues at coordinate 35,036,238 of OU744724.1, forward strand.
TCGATGTCGAACCTATCAAATTTAGAATAGATGTGTTAATTTCTGATTAGATCCTAAGTCATACCGAAATGTAAATAAATTCAAATGATCTGAAACAATATATATCTTGATCAAACTGAGGAACTCTCGAAAACAAGAGGTCTTTATGTTGATCGAATGTCTTCCTTACTTTAAATATGTGAATTGCCGTAAGGATCAGTTCCATTCCACAAAACAATTCATGAATATTTTGACAAAACATGTCATGGGCAGACATATCCTATTCTGTTTATTTTTCTAGTCTTGACATCAAAGAAATTGAATTTAAGTTCTTTGCGAGCAAAGGTCGATGAACCGAAGTTAGCGCTTTAGTTAGGGGCGAACAGTGAGTAAAAGGTACTGGTTTTCAGATGAATGAATAAGTGATAAATTGCCGTCTGGCTGCTCATAATATAAACAAACCTCTATATGATTGCCTTCTTACGTATAAATAAATTACTATCAAGAGACAATGTCAATGTTTATGTTAATGCTTTTAAAGCTTATATAAAAATATACTTCCTATCCTTGTTTATATGTGCTTTAAAAAGGTTATCATTACTTTTTACTGAATTTACATCATCTTCCAAAATTAACCTTATTCTTCAATCAGAATTGCCTTCAATATTGGTTCAGCAAAATAGATTAGAATAAACATGGTGACCAACATAAAAAAATTGTCATTTTATTGTTTTTATACTTCATGTAGAATATTTAATGCCTGTAATCAACTATCAGAAACAAATATAAAAAACAACTAACACTAGTTTGTTATATATACACATATTTCATGCCTTTACTTTTCTTGAGTGCATTGATATGAAACTTCTGTCTGCTGAGAAACATATTGACAAAGTTTCTTTGTCTTGTGTCTGCTTCCCCCAGCAAGAATTCGCCATTCACACTGGTGGATTGTTTTATTACTAGAGTGTACAGGATTTTATTGGCACTTACCCCTTGAGGGCTGTCTTGGGGTTGAAATAATATTGAAAATCTTCAATATATCGGACTGTACATTGATATGATCTACGACTGAAAAATGAAATTTCTAAACAAATAAATAAGCATTACCATACATTTATGACAAATACAGTGTCTGTTCATATTTACTCATTTATTTTTCGAATTGCCTGCAAAGCAGTCATAATGATGATAATAATCTTTGAACACTGTAATTCGTCTATATCCTTCAGCTATATTGCATCGTTCATTAAACAACCAGATAACACATGATCTGTTTCTTCTGTTTGTTGCTCCTGAAGCGATTTCAATAAAAGGTTCACAGGGGAATGAACATATTTAATTCCGTATGCTTCAAAGCCTTGCTATTGTCGTTTTGAGCATGGAGGTCACACTTTTTTATCATGACTGTATACATTCAGCCTCATACACATGACGGACTAAAATAACAATACAGCCTCATACACATAACGGAATAAAATAACAATACAGCCTCATACACATGACGAAATAAAATAACAATACAGCCTTATGCACATGACGGACTAAGATAATGATAAATCCTTACACACATAACGGAATAAAATAACATTACAGCCTTATGCACATAACGGAATAAAATAAATAAACAGCCTCATACACGTGACGGAATAAAATAGCAATACAGCCTTATAGACATGACGACAGAATATGAAATCAAGTGTGAAAATGTGTTGTGTTGGTCAGAGCTACGATATGTAAAAGGGGCAGTAGCACGGTTTTTTTTTTCAAATGTTACATTTTTTATTTTTCCCTGATAATTGTACCTAGATGCTAAATGTATTATTTTGATAGTGTAAAACTTTCATTACACAAACTAACCAGTCTAAGTAAACCTAGCCTCAATATTATCCGTTTCACTCCTATACTGAGTCTGGTAAGGACTAGTAGAGGGTCGCGTCAGCCGACCTTTCTGCGACCTATGACCCTCCAACGTTATACGTGCGAAGGCAGACTATTGTGGCTTGATAAGATGAGTTCTGATTGATCAATTCGATATGTGGGCTGACGCGACCCTCTACTAGGCCTTTCTAGACTCAGTAATATGTTATAATATGTATCAATATTGCTATTTTTCTGTCCAGAATATGTTGTTTTACCTTCAAGAAAAATATTGATTAGCATTTTAAGTGTTTTTATAATCTGCATGTCACTTAGATTTAAGTGTATTTTGTTAGGGAGATGCATTAATATAAGCATTATTTGCTTGTTTGCTAATCCCGTTTCTTGTTTTGAAATAAAATATGTTAAAACCATCTGCATGTTTCTTTTTATAACATGACTGTTTGAAAGAAAATATGTTTTTTCAGTTATTTATAATTAAAAGGATTGAAGGATTCTATCCGCTTACACAAAATTTCGCAAAGGGATCGAAGTATTGTTCTGTTTAGTATGTGGATTACTGAATAAATATATCCCTATTGTGTAAATACACCTTTTAGGAAAACTGCTTGAACATTATACTCTTGTTTTTCTTTGATTGAGAATGTGCCGAACAGCTTTCTTATCTTAGGAAATCAATGGAAAGAGTTTTTGCTGATAAATCATAGGCCATTCATCCGAATTCGTCGCTATATAAAACAGCCTCCAAGCTTCTATGTTTTATTCATTTTGTTCAATTCAGTAATTATATAATTTGAATGTTAACTCATTGTTGTCCCTTACTAATGTCATCAAACAGTGACCTGAAGAAGGGACAAGAACTAGCCCAGAAACGTCGTGTGAAATAAATAAAGAATTGAAGTTGACATCCATATCATTGTCTTGTATTACTACCCAACTTCTATTGTTAAAGAGCACCTTTTTAATTTTTGAAATGCCTAATTGTTAACTTGGGGTCAACCTCATTTATTACAGTGAATGTTTTAATGGACGGACTCTTGACAAATATTAACATTCTGATTAAAATGTTGAGAATTTAAACGAATGAATCAAAGAACTAGTTGAGCATTTATAAGGTTTTAGTGCAATGCATAAAGGACGAATTATTGACATTTTGTTTATTTTTGTACAAAAATTTAATTGCAGCAAATCTCAAAAATGCTTAAATCAATTTGCCAAATCAATATTTCACACATGTATTTGAACCGTATTCTCCTCGTCATGGGTTAAATGCCTTGTCAATATGCTGTTGCCCTGGCAAATGTCACAATAATAAAGATTAATACCTTCGAACACTTAAATTTGAGATTAACTTTCAATTTAAAGCAGTTGATGTCAGTTTCAGATTGGCACCAGCGGGGAATAAAGAAAGGAGTGAACGGTTCCATTACAATACGTTGAAAGTACTTATGTTTCTTTTTGAGTAATTGTCATGTAGCCTGCAGAAGATCATATTCTTAACAATTTATCATCTAAAGGTCCAACTATTATGTACTGCATTCATAAACTTTCATACTTTCTTAAATCCTCATTCAACAATATCAAACATTGTCATTGATGGGCAATCTCAGGATGTTGTAAACTGTAAAAGGTCCCACACGCGATCAACATTTACAGCACTAATGCCCCTATTTCACTACGAGAGGAATTGTCACGAATCGCCACGAATAGGTGATTGTAAAAATTCGTGAATATTCTTGAATATTCGGCAACATTCGTGAACTGCAATTTCACTTGTACGAAACGTTTACGAAAATCCGTAGCTTTTCATGCTAAAACACTACGAAACCAATACGAATTGCTTACGAATTATGTACGAATTGTACGATATAACTACGAAACAACTACGAATATACTACGAATGTTTCGTCTTTAATTCGGGACATTCGTAATTGTTTCGTAGATGATTCGTAAATAATTCGGGGAGAGACCATCAAAAATATCAACCACGAATTTCCAAGAACTCCTTACGAATTTGTTACGAATGACCCGAATTAATTACGAATAGTTTACGAGAAAACTACGATAACAAAATTCGTAGTTGATTCGGGAAATTTTTTTGACAAACAAAAAATTGTTCACGAATGCCACGAATTGTAAGAATATTGCCGAATCAATCACGAATTCATTACGAATCACAAGAATAAATCACGAATTGTCTACGACTGTTCACGAATGTTAAATATTTCTCTATCGTGGCGATTCGTGAGAATTCCTCTCGTAGTGAAATAGGGGCATAAGATAATTGATTTTACCGAAATGGTAAATACATCACTAAGATAAATTGTTCATCTCATATCCCGACATAAAACACAAATTGTATTCACAAACATTTTTAAAAATCAAGGCAGAGTTTTCAGGAATTAACTGTTATCATGCAAGTTAACAATATTATCCAACCTGGAATTTATTGTGGTTACAAGTCTTATTCCACATCCATGTGTTGATTACCATCTACAGTTGATAGTAGCAGTTAAGGATGCGCGGTATTATCGATATATCGGTATATTGCAATACAGGAACAACATGAAACGAATCGGTACACACTTCTGAAAATATCCAATATATCGAACTTTTAAAATGAACAATTTCCATCTGAAATTGCCAACCAAAAAAATGTTTTTACGGAAAGGTCTTATCAAAGTATGAAGTTGTGTGGTGAAAATAGTTGAAACATTGTAATCAAAGGTAATAAACAGTGATTGAAAAATACCATTTTTCAAAGCAGCTCATAGCTGAACAATGACGATCATTCTTAACGCATATATTTAAACAAGATAGCATGCAAATTCTTTAACTTGAAAAGTACCAATATATTGCAATACGTATTGCAATACGCTTTTCTGTATCGCAATATATTGCAATACAGAAATGAGGAACGATATCCATCCTTAGTAGCAATGGTTGCATTTTGAATTGCCTCAATATCAAGTTTTCATTAGGCAAAGACAATCGTTTTGCTGACGGCTGGTTACTCAAACCTTTTATAGTCTTATTTTGTTACCCGGGTATCTAGCGATGATGCTCGTGGAATGTTTATAAACACTGCTTGCGAGCTTGAGCGACATGAAATTTATAATCCAATAGCAATTCCCATTTGGTTAATTCGAATCATACTGTGATGATGTCCCAACCGGGTTTGTGCTAAAAGTGCATCATTTAATTGGCTTGATATATATAGCGATGCAACATAGATGGATTTTTTGCGGAAAGGTATATGTGCTGATGTAGCAGCATGCTCTACTATGAAAACTCATTTGTCGTGATTTTTTTAAAAATGTTTTTATTCATTTCATTTCAGTAGGTGTACATGGTAAGGTAATACAGAATACATATGTCAGTGAAGCATTCATAAAATATAGGCATTTAGTCACTGTTGTAAAATATACATGAGAGCTTTCCATTTAGCATGGAAGGAAGACAAAATATTGTTTTTACAAGCTATAATTTTTTTCCACATTGAAAACATCCTTGACAATGCTAACAAAACTGTCAATTGATTACTTAGTTTTTTATACTTGAGACATGTATATATTTTTGTCGTGAATTTTTGCTTCAATTGTAAACTATTCCATGTACATCAAATGTACGTCATCATGTGGACTCGATTTGTTTTAGGTTTCAAAAGGGCAATCTATTTTCAAACCACCTTGACAAGCGGAACTACATCTCTTATGTTCAAATACGTCAGTTCATTTCAGGTAAAGAGTAAAATCAATGATATTTTTGACAGATTCCAATAACGTATTCAGACTCTTGGATTCATTGACATATCTGGACGCTTATACTGTGCCTATTGCAACCACCTTAAAAGAGCTTTACACAATTAGAGGAATCATCAGGATCTGTCAAGTGTCATGTCTTCTGTCGTAATTGTTTTTGAGAAATGTCAATGGATTTTGTGTTCAGAAGGCAGTTATCAGTTCCGTATTGAGTTAAATGTGTTTATAAATTAATATATCTAAGTCATAATCTTTGTCCCATGTATCTTTTAAAATTGTGAGTTTTAAGAGAATAAAACGTTTCAATTCATTTTCTCTTTCTGAAAAAAAATCGTTACTTTCCTTATTAGCTATACCTTGACATCGACAAATCATGATGATAAGGAGAGCAATGTAGGAATGTAAAACGTTCATAATCACAGAGTATGTAAGAATTGCACAAATCTCTCTTGAAGATCAGAGGAATATGTATATCTAACAATTGTAGCCCATAATATCAATAATTAAAAAAAATGCTGAACATACAGCTGCATACCATAAGTTTGTTCACCTGTTTGTGATCTTAGTGCAAATATCATGTAATTTGGGTTTCGTTTTGACGTTCTTAAAATAACTCCAGGAACACTTACAGAAGATCACCAATTGTCCATGTGTAAAATAACCATTCCCAAACTATATTTCGGAATGGTCTTGTCACTGGTGCTGAATGTCAATATTTGGCATTGTTAAATAGACAGATGGGGTCATATGTGTGAAATTCGGATTTACTTAAATTTCGATTAAAATAATCCATATAAACTTTGTAGGAAGAAAATCAGCACAGTTACGTTGCATTAGCGCAAAGGAACACATATGAATAAGATCTAAAGCTGTTGATCAATTATGAAGGATTTTGTTGAGCAAAATAGAAATCAGTGTTTTCGAAATTTTGACCCCTGGTCACTTTAATGACCTGCCAAATTTGTTATAGCTATCTACTAGGTATGACATACGAATACGTCAACACAAACTGAATCTTAACTTATTCAGTGAAATTTCATCATTATCGGTTTCGTTTTTACAAAGATATGATGTCTCAAAGACATTACAAATTACATGATATTTTCACTAGAATACGAAGGTAAGTGAACAAACTTAAGATACGCAGCTGTACATTGCCAGTTAAAGTTTCAGTCTCAGATGAGTTAAGATACGACGACTTCAGCACAAAGTTGAGTCGAGTACAGAAATTGTTTATGTCCTAGTGATATATCAAGTTTTTATGGATATATATGTGACATGTTGTATATCACATGTTACTATTTCATCAATGTTGCCGTGATGTGTTATCTCCTTGTCACATAAACAGAGTAGAACATCTAGAAATAGTATCTAATGTTGTTGACAGTTATAGATCCGTGTTTCATCTTCTTTGCTGGCATAGAACATTGGCTGTTTATTCACTATTGGTCAAACCAAAACATCTATTAATCGATAACAAGATGACTTTATAGTACTCATTTAACATTGTATTCAAATCCAAACCTTTTGCAACTAAAATTTTGTTGCACAGATATGATTTTAACCTATTTCACGGTTTAACAAGGTGATCCAGGTGAAATACATGATAGTCAGATGATCATGAGATAAAAATGTGTCTACCGAAATTGCATTAAAGATAGGACCTGTTGTATATAAATTTTAGGCATAAATGAAAATATTTGTTTGATTCAAAGCTGATGTAGTTAATGCAGCACGAGGATTTCGTTGAGGATATTTTCTGTCTGCGGGATTTGAGTGACCCTGGATATCATGGATCCAAACTTATCTGAAGTGTCCGTGAAACATCAAATCGATATCTTCTTTAAGAAAATACTATTTCCAAATGTCCAAGTGTTAATGACAGTTAGGCTGCAGTAATAGATACTCCAGATGTTAGTCTCAAGATCGAGTTTGTGGGGTATGCCAGTTTTCCACTTAACTACGAGTATATCTAGAAAGTGACAATTCTTCGCATTGCGTTGGTTTGAAAAATGTGAAACATATTTTGAACATCGAACAGTGTGTCAACAAATGCAGCTTTTCCGAACATTTTTACTTGTGTAGACAAATGCAGCTTTTCCGAACATTTTAACTTGTGTAGACAAATGCAGCTTTTTCGACCGTTTAATACATATCTGATTCAACATCTCTGCAACATCATTATGTCATTAACCAGATGAAGAACTATGGTGAAAAAATATGTTCATATTTATATAATTCACTCATGCATAATGATTATAATCTGCAAACATTCTTTTACAACTCCCTCTGGTGTTGCGCTGAGGAATTGGGCTGGCTTCATAAATATTCATCGCAAAGTCACCGTTTCTCTGGAAATGAGTGCAAAGAAATGGCACAAGTATATTGTTCATTTAACATTTAATTAAATGTTAATATAAATAATGGTTCATGTCCCATTTTCTTTTTATTAGGCATCAGCGTAATTTTTACTATCGCAGATGTAAATATACCATGAATCGACATTGTTTATAGAATATTTCTGAGTAGCGGGGTTCCTTTTTATTTACACCCCTTGGGCGATTATATCCCTTCTTTTTTCAATTGGTTTTAAGTCATGCCTACCTTCTTATAAGTGTTTACCCCTTACACCCCTTGGGAACTTATTGCCTTTATTTTAGTTGAATGTTATATGCCGTGAGCTCCATCCGCGTAGGTTGGTTATTTCATAACCACCTTGGTCGGTTATAAGATTTTAAACAACTGCAAACAATTGGACTTGTAAAATCTGGATTTTTTAATCAAACAAGAAAGTTCAGATTTATGAACAACGAAAGTGGGATTCGAACCAGGGACCTCTATGTTGTCAAGCAGCGCTCTTACCTGTTGAGCTACCGAGGATCCATGCCAGCTTATGTAAATGTTTGTTATTCATGTTTGGTTTTTTTATTTTTCCCTATAAATATACATGTATATTAATATTGCAATAAAATAGTTTTTAATATAAGGAATCAAGTTTTTAGTTCTAAAACCCTAAGCAGGGGGTATTGTAAGTAGTTTAAAATAGTATTCTTATCATGACATATCAAACCCGCAAAATGGATCACTAAAACGTTTTTCAATTATCTGTATGTAAACCAATTTAGTTGAAACACCGTAATAAAATAGTTTTCATTGTAAGAAATCAAGCGTTTATTTCTAAAAACCTAATATGGGGGTATTTTAAAAAAATTCTTATCAAGAAATGATAAACCCGCGAATGATATCAGTAAAACTTTAAAAAATTAATTATTTATAAACAAATTAAGTTGAAACCATTGCAGGAGTCTTCCGCTGGAGTGTAAGTCAAATAATAACCCGATTGCCTCGGGTTATGGAAATAACCTCTGCTCGGACTACGCCCTCGCGAGGTTATTTTCCATAACCCCTCGGTACAGGGTTATTATTTACTACATAACCCCATCGTTAATAGTATTTTGACTGACTGAACCTTGATAATCTTGTGTATGTTGTTTGAGAACCCAAGGTCATTATGCCTTATACTTTAAGTTTACAACAATTGTCTTACGATGAATTCAATTTATCCCGTTTGTCATAAATCATGCCAGTCTATTTAAGGTCTGACTTCAAAACTACGATACGACAATTTGGTGATCTTTTAACTATATGTGTCCTATATTATCTTATGAAAGTGCAAAAAGTGAGACTTGTAGAATTTGGAAGTTTATGAAATTTGAAATGTGTTGTTTTCTGTAGATTCATCAACATCTAAGGATTACTAACCTGTAAAAATCATAATTGGTAGGTAATTATCTAACCACCTGATCATGAGTTTTCAGGATTTTATGCAATTTGGGAATTGTTATGTTGTATTGTCTCTGTATTATTAAAGTTCTGTCCTTGATAAACATTTTGCAAAGTATTATCAAGGAAAAAACTTCAATAATTTCCGATTATTAGAATTTTCAAGAGATCGCCAATGCTAAAATCAAGCATGTCAGCGCGTATGGATACATCTGTAAAAAGACTTATTGTGTAGCGCCAGTTTCAAACAGCAATACTTAAACTTAAACATCACTATTTGATGTAATCAATCTATTTCATTATATTCACATATAAAATGAAGCAAAATTTACATTCTTTTTTTATTTCAAATCATGTCTGTAGCACTTGTCAAAGTCAGACAGATGAAATGACAAATTTGTACTGATTCACCCGCCCGCTATGTTAGTGTACACGACTTTTCTCGTGCTGCACGCTTTTCGCGTGCTACCTGGAAGCCCTCGGTCGCGCTTAGACAGACAGTCGTGAAGAAGTATTGTGAAGAAGTCCCACATTCCGATGTCACGTGGTTTCTTAACTAACCAATGAAATTACCGCTAAGGTTTATCACACATGTGCAACATATCGCAGTTTATGTCATGGCCATATTTCTCTACATATGGATAATAAATCAATTTATCCTCTATGTTGCCTCGTCATCATTGCATTTACTGTTCATTTAGATACTTGTTTTGATAGTTAGTTAACACACCATTGATCAAAATATTCCTATTTTGCACTTATGGTACATTTTTAAAAACAGACATATTAACATTTCTCTGTTAAATTATTCAAATTAAAGTGACAAATCACTTTTTTTAATTTGAAAACTTTATGCTTGAAAGTATGTGAATGAAATTATTTTCATTGGATGATGAGATTAAATATGGTTTATTGGTTTCGGTCTTGCCTCCCGGGAATTCATCATTCTTCATGTTACAAGTGTCACATGCATGAACTCATTCATTTTCTGAAGGTAACCTTGTTTTTATTAGACACAACTAAGCATGAAATAAACCTCAAGGCAACGAGAATAGCCGCATGTTTGGAGCAAAGTTTTTGTCAAATAATGTTTGGATTTATTGTTTGGATTTATTGAACCGATTGTTTAAAGCAGAATTATTTTGCTTGATATTTGACAATATTGTGTCATCAGTAGGGAATTGTGTATATCAAACAAACAAAACGTACTGAAAGACGTAAAAATATTGTATATTGATAAACCTTATTGATAAGTATCATAAGAAACATATTTCGATATTAAAAAAAAATATTTCGGGAAAAATCTATTTTATGAATAAAAATTATAAATAATAAACAAGAACAAGTATATTTATGAAAGCTTTTGACAAATATTGTTATCGTGTTGTTACTTTGAAAGACGTTGCATTCACGAAAGTTTTTAAAAAATTAATGAAATTAAAACACAATGCGTTCATACGAAACTACTTGAATGTAATTGTCCACGTGGTCAAAAAAAGTTTTTTAACAGGCTATGAGCATGCGCAGAAACAAATAATGAACACCAAGTCTTATAGATTCTGAAGTCAAAATTTAAGGGAAGTTTTGATATCAAAGTAATGCTGACAATTTAAATAAAATGCTGAAACTGAGAATACAATAGTCAAAATCAGATTGTTAAATCTTTATAAAACACAAAATCTCTCAAAATCTAAAGGATAGAAGTTGGAATTTTAAATGTCAAGTCAATGCTAAAGGCGAGGGACGGAGGAATGGCATGTTAACTTTGATTACCTCCGCTGTTCATTTAGCTGATATATTGACTGAGTTATGACACTTATTAATGAGATAGTGCACGTCGAATTACACGAACTGAACAAGCATTCCATGCCTGATTAATGAAATAAGATTCGACCAGTGAGGATGCAAATTCAAATCGATGAGACGAAACGTTTAAACTTGAACATCAATCATTCATTCTAAACAGAAGAAAGAAAGTGTAGCTGAAATTATTGACGCTTCGATTCAATTTCAATGATTCAAAAGTTCTGTTATTGCAACAAAACTTGATAGATAGAAAAATTAGCTTTTGTATAATTAAGATTTCGGTGTTGGGCCATTGGTTACGAGACACTTCTCTACACAAGCTGAACTGAATAAAATGTTGGTTTAAATCTTCAGTTAGACATGCAAATATTGGCGTCCTTCAAAATCCGGTTTAACTATGCAAGATCTTGAAACATGGTTACTTCTCCATAATGCTAAACTGTATACTTGTTAACTGGAACTTGACTGACGTCATCATTATATTGCATTTTATTGCTTGTTGATTTGCACGAATGTCAATACGAATCACATACAAGTTTTCTATCCTATTTTTTTAATATCTTAATCAATTTCAATATACTGTCCTTTCCCTTAGCTACGATTGACGGCTGTGACTGAAAGACTGAAATGCAATTAAGTTACCATGTCGATCTAGAATCTGTTCACAATACACATCTTATCCTGACAGCAACATCTTTGTAATTGGGGATTTATTCGACTGGGGTCGTCGACCTACGCATTCTTTTCACATACATGAATATTACTTCTTTGTAACGCAAGAGAAATGAACTTTTCAATTAATTATTCCGGGCCGATAGATTAATTTTTATTGTCCAACATTTACGAACGTTTTGTACAACCATTTATATGTGACAACTATATGCAATTAAACGATCATCTGACGATGTTTAAGGTTCAAATTCAGAATTCAGAAACTATTTAAAATGCCTGGAAATGTGTATCTTATAAGTGAAGGATTGTAGGTCTTTTGTCCGGTTAAATAAAAGTGCTCTGTCTCTGTTTGCAAAACTCATAATTGAAACTCAATTGAAACACTCAAGAGCAAAAATAGGGTTAAAAGTATCAACATAGTAATGTACATCATTAGCTGCCGTTTTTCTAAAATTTGTCAAGCAGATTTAATTCTCAAATGAAGGTAAGCTTTCTTTGTAATTCAACTCTAATATCTGTTAACATGTTCTTTTTCTGTTTCTTTTCTAAAAACCGGCGAACTTTTGCATTTCCTACAGACGAGCCATTGAAAAAAACATGTTCCTGATAGTAATAATTTTCTGATTTTCGTTTTTAATTAATTGTTGATGCTCATAATGTTAGTGCATAAATATAAGACAATGATGAAAATTAAGCAGTAAACTATCAATATCTTTATAAAGTTTGTATACAATGCAAATCAAATAATACATGTTATACATACCAAAAAATAAATCTATCCTTTCAACCATCAGAAATCAGTTTAGTTTAGATAAATTGACTTTAAACTTTAAACCAAATAAAGAGTGAACAACCAAATCCGTTATCACATTCATTCCGGCCTGAGACTCCTTAAACTAGGTTAGATCAACTTATTGATTTAAGCACCAGTAGCAACGCCATGAAACTGTGTCAATCTTCTTCACATCTTTGTTAACTTTTCTAATCTGGTTCTAAGGTTCACCGATTCAGCTCCCGCCAGTTGACAAAGGACTTTGTCTGAGCATAGAACTGTGTTTCTACATTTCATCATTTTTTGCACACAATGTGTGTATTTTTTATGTTATTTAAACTTAGTACAGTTCAGTCAGGATGCATATTTGGATAAGTGGAGATTTTAAAACTAACAAATCAAATCGTTCAGGTTATTTTCGGAATAAAATCCTTGACAATGTTTTCCTTTTAAGCCAGGATCTCATCTATTTAGTTTTGTGCAACTCTATCTATTGCAAACAACCAGTGTGTCATTTGTTTTCTAAAGTCTTTTAGTTGTGTTTGAAGCAGAAGGTGGACCTAACCATTTGTTCTCTTTGTCTCTTTCTGTAATGTTCAGTCAATGAAAAGAACTGTTTCGCAAGCACAGAAATGGTTAGGTCAAATTTTAAAAGATATAAAATATCATATACTGAAAGAATAATGAAATAATGCGTATTTCTTTTAAATCGAGTAATATATTTGCCAATACAAAGATGTAATTGTTCATCTTAAAAATTGCTAATCAAATTATGATTATGTCTTTAAAATCACATATCATTAATTTGAAACTAGAAACTTGATATATTACTCTCTTTAAGTATCTTTTTCCAATTGGCGAGAAAAATGTTTGGTGTGTAAAACTAAATTCAGATTTAATTCACTTATGGGTTTTATTTCGCTCCTACATCAGGAAAAATGTGTGTTTATTCATATCAAAGACTTAACTAATCTTTATGATATATAAGTGGTTTCTGACATGGATATGTTTGAGAACTTAGATACACCTTTGATGCAGCAGTTATTTTACACCTTTTGATCGGTCTTGTAAAGGACTATGGAGAAGTTTGTGACTGAAAGCACAGATGGAGAGTTCTGACAAATTAAGCAAACAGCGGAGTTAGTTATAAAGAACTTGTATATAACAACTTGTGAAGGATGAAATCACCAAAGCAGTGAGGCCATTGCATTGTGACATGACCACAACTTTTGAAGTAATAAATCATCAAAGCAGTGATGTCATTGCATATAGTCGTCATCGTGTTTATTACGTCAAACCATTGTGACGTGATCATAAATTGTGAAGTGAGTTATTGTGGTTATCTCTCACAACTGTCAAAACTGTCTCAACTGTGAAGTAACTGTAAAGAAATCTCAAAGCAGTGAGGTCATTGCATTGGGTCGTCATCATGTTTATTACGGCAAAGCATTGTGACATGGTTAGAACTTGTGAAGTGAGAAATCACCAAAGCATGAGTCGGCAAACTAGTCTTGTTGATTCCTTCAAATAATGTAATTAACAAAGATGTTAAACGTAAGTCAACATTTCAAGAGACATAACCAAAATCTCCAGTAAAGTACAATAATGACAGCAACTCTAGTATTCGTTCAGAGGTAAAGAATCAAAACCGTTCCGATTGGCAATATTTCAATACAGATGACTGTTCCAATTTTATGTTTTCATATAAATAATGCCAGAAGCAAAGGGCCCATTGCTTCATTCAAAGTGAGCCTGATTAAACATCAGCATGTTTGAACGATTGAGCGAGTAATTAATCTGTCAAACATGTTGATTGTATTCAAGCTTAACAAAATGTTCAGACTCAATTTGGCTGATTACTTGAACAGATGAATCCAATGTATATTTATGTGAATTCGAGCAGTGACTGAGAAATACTGCATGTTAATCCTAAACCCTTTCATAAACAATATCATTGGTAATTTTAAAAGAAAGAAAGAAAGAAAGAAGATACCATGTCACCCTTTAAACATGTAGCACGTTTCGATTAGCGACGTACACTTTTTGGTGAGAACCCGTAACATGAACAATATAAGACAAGGAAGCTTTCATAAAAGGTTATGGATAGATAGATAGATGTTTGTTGGAGTCTCACCTCACAAATTACATACATACAATACAGTCTCATAAAAGTACATAAAATGCGTGAACCATCCAATCGGGGTAACGAGAGACAATAAAACATCAAAATATACTTGTTAAAATATGTACAAAAATACAATACAGTAAAACCAATAGAGATATATATACACAAAAGAACAACGGAAAACCTAAGGATCAAATATATCACTTTGGCTTTTGTGTAGTAAAAGACTGCAGGTTTTGGCACACAGCCACATCACAGAAGTGATGTATAACATAAAGCATATTTTCGGTAAATCATTCAAGTCGGGAAAATCATCAGAGTTACGTATAGTTATGTTTTGCTCGACAGGTAGCCAGTGAAAACATTGAAGTACAGGGCTAAAACCATTTGACAACGTACCAACTCCTGCTGAACTAATTTGATCTTGTTCCAAAATGATCAATTAAAGCCACTATCTAAAGTTCTCTATTGTTGTTCTTTGAGCTATGGGATGCGTATTTTATGGGAATTTGTTCATGAAAATTTGTACGAAAACAGTTTTGTTTGTAACTGTAGCATTGGGTCAATAAGTCAATGATTTTTCAGTCGTTTCCATCACGAACTTTCCACAAAATATTGCAGTTTAATCTCACGATCGATGGCAACTTGGTTTACACCAAGAACTTGACATGTTTATGATTCTTAAATGAGTTGTTGATCTCTTCATTGGGTAAATTATGCTTTGTTTATTATCAGGCTATATAGATCAAGGTGAACAGATGAATGAGAGGCGAACGGATGAATGAGAAATAATGTATGATTTTATCTGTGACTGATTCACGTTGCGTTTATTGTTAATTTGCCGTTTGTGATAATGATTGTGACATTTACAGTTTTAGTCAGGAACTTGAATGCCATCATATCAAAATAATTGTTGACTATTTATCACAAATAAATATTATTAAGTGAGCGTAATTTTCCGGCAATCCGATTAGTCGAGAGCCGGTCACGTGACAGTCGACAGAAAGTGATATTGACTTGAGTTACTCAAAATAGAGCCGATGACGTTAAACCGTTGTTTCATGACGTCATGCTATTGTTATCATGACGTCGTTGACCCGTCCTCGCCAACAATCGAGCCAAAATGCCGCTCATTGCTGTAGTTTTCTATTTTCTTTTTGACCGAAACATAATACAACAATTATGGACTGGTGAGTTCGGTCAATACCTTTTTCTGTAGACCCGAGGAGAACAATATCCTCGGTCAATATTGTTTTCCTCGGGTCTATTAAAACAGATGTTGACCTCATCACCAGTCTATAATTGTTTAATTGTCTTGAAATGTCAAAAGGATCATTATATTTGTTTCTCTAGTTGGTCCACTTCAAAATCTACAAGACAATACTGAATGTCATTAAAAGCAACCAAAAAATTAGGATGGCACACTGTAAAAACTGGCCAAGCATCCTGACCAAATGAATTTTGTGCAGATATATATGTAATCGTTAAACATATGAAGTTAAATTTACCATAGCAAAAATATTCAAAACAAAATGATTCAAAATATGAAAACCTTAGTCCAATGACATATGCGCCAAAACGTTTTTCAGCAATCAATAGAACAGTAAATAAAAAGAACAAAAAAGGTTATTAAAACAAAATTCAAAAATAATTTTAAAAGTTTTTATCACTGCATTATATATAAAACATGTTACATTTTTCCCCCTTTTAACCCTTATTCAAGAATGTATTAACTATATCGTGTATTTTTTAATGTTGATACAAGACATATTTTTTTTCAAAAAAATAACTTATTTACACAAATTGTCATTGTTTCTTAAAGGTTATTCATGTTGATTTACTTCATATTACTTTTAAGCTCAATTTCTGCATTAATCAATTTCAATATCGCATAACTTGAAGAAAACATTATAACTTGAAGAAAACAAAGATTATATTGTTCAAAAGTTAATTTTCAAAATAATATTTCATTTTGCGTGCCCTCACGGAAGGCCTTATGCTAACAAGTACTTTATGACATGATATATTAACGACATAACTAGAATCAAGATATATATTTCATCCAAATAAGACCAAAGGTGGCTATTTCTTAATACCTCGTTACTATGTATCCAAACTCCTTGATCATAATTACAAAAATCGTAAATGACTTTCCGTACATTTGAGATAAGCAAAGATTTAATTTACCGTTTTATTCTATTTCATGTTGTATGTGGCTCTTTCTCTTTAGTCGAATTCGCTTGATGAAATTCAATGGTAAAAGGAACAACATGGTCGAATTATTTAGATGAAATAATTCATGCATAAAATCAAATACACGGAAACATCTGATGTTCATGATCAGTGACCTCGTAGTACACTCAAATTAACTTTTTGGATTTCAGTTTGGTATTTCAAAAGCTGTTGAACGAGAAACATGTTAGTATCACGTGACACAGAACACGGGAATTCTGATATTGCACGTTGGCCGGAACAACATGTATGCATTTTACAGGAGTAGATTAATATTCCTACAAAACAAACTTAAAACCTGCATTTTACCATGTTTTCTATCTTCAATCTGAAATCTACACTGAATCTATCCTTGCGTTATATTGACTTACTTTACCTGATATACATGATTGATTACATCCTTTTTCAAGAAGAGAATCTGTATTGCTTTCAGAGATGATATCTTTCCATTAAACTCATGAATGTTTAAATAACAAACTCGCATTTATAATGTTGTTTATTTTATTATCTACACATACAGTGATACATACACTATACAGCTATTGAGGGAAAGTACCCTTTATGCAATGAATTCTTCGAGGGAACTTAGATTTCCAATAATATAGGCAAAAGGATAACAAAATGCTTTGAAACATTAAACATATAAGCGATATTAAAAAATTTCAGTTCCTAATTTTTCAAATGTTTATAACCCTACTGAAGTACGTTTGAATATGGACGCTGGATTCAGCTTCTCTTTTCACTGAACAATGTCACATATATAACTGAATACAATACAAACTGAACATGAGCAAATAAGACTTGGCGTCAATTGTATTTAACGGTTTGTACACAACCAAAATACCCTGTAGATATCCAATATTTCGGATGGTACTTGCTTAAGCACTTGACCTTTAGTAGTAAAGACAATTAATTGTATTCAATCTGAATATTAAACCTATTATTTCTTTATGGGGGCCATGTCGCTTTACATAACGTTTTGCGGTCTTCTTGTTACTTTTACTGCTTTGGAAAAGAATTGAAAGTATATGTGGCAGCATTTACTTTATCAGTAATTATTTGTTATGTGGCAATGCTGAGCTTTTGACTTCCAAAGATAAATTATAAACAAAACCGTAACGGATTGATAATCCATTGAAATTGTATCAGAATAGTTTGTGTCATCCAATGCATCATTGCGATGGAGGTGATTGTACATTATCAGGACTAAATTTTTAACGATATAATCAGTATCATAAATTTTACTTGCATGGTAAATCAGCTTTAAAAGGCTACAGTAACTTTAACAGTCGGTTCTTTATTCTATGAAATGACACTATTGACAAAATGTGTGACCTCAACAACTCACTGAGAGGATCTTTAAAGCTATTTATCTTTCAATCTCATTCGCCATTGAAATTAAAACAAATTCAAAAGTTCAGCTGCATTGAGCCAGTGTTGAGTAATTGCTGTGCTTCATTTGGTTGAGAATTCATGTCATTCCCTCAGTGTTTAAGTTTCAACATTATTTGCATGAAAGCTATCAATCATTTCTATTTTGAATTCAATTGCCGCCAAAGATATTTGAGTTTCTTCATTTACTGACCATGCTTGTACGGCAATTCTTCCATTGATAAATAAAACTGATGTTTTGTTCTAAATCACAAAGTCTTCAGCTTAGAATTTCCCTCAATAAAATGACTTTTGCCTTGATTGTAAAATGACGTTAAATTTTATTTTTATCCACATCAATTTATGACTTTATATCTTATTTCCCTATTAATTGGAATCATATTTTTTATCTTAATCCAAGAATGCCATTCACATATTCACATATAGGTGATTACAGAAAATGCTATATTTGATATGATACATGTGTATCATCTCATACATAAAACGCTCAGTTACGCTTTCTTTGCAATTTTTAGATCGAAAATTGAAAGCAGAAGCCTTCAGTACTATGTCGAAAAAGAAATCATTAGACAGATGAGTTTCTATCAGTTTTCCTGAGATTCAACATTTATCAGCTGAAATTGATTTACATGTACGACACCTGATATTCCCCATACAGAAAGAATTCTAATAATTAATGGTGTCCCACTATTGGGTCATAGTTATATTTATAGCTCATCAGACCAGAATGACCCGATTTGCTTAAATCATGGAATGGCGTCCGTCCGTCCTGTCGTCAGGTTAGTGCAATTTGATCTTTTTCTCCAGAACCACTGACAACAGAAATTTGCAATTTTGTGTACTTACTTCTTGACTAGTTATGATAAATTTGTATAGTTTTGATGGCTATGAGACCTTCATTAAGGGCCACACAAGTCCCAACCTGTAAACCGTTTCTCATATTCTTCTCAAAAAGCAAATGAGCTAGAAATTTAAAATCTTGTGTACGGACTCCTTTGCCGGTGGGATTCTAATCTATAGTCTTGGTAAACCTGTGAATTTTAATGGGGGCCACATGGGCCAAATTCTAAAAAAACAATTTCACCTTTATCTCAAGAAGGCATAATATTCTGAATCTTTGTTTGCACACTCATTAAATTATGTTTTTAATTCATAGATTTTGTGACTCAGTTACTCCTCAAGAAGGCCAGATGATGAACCTGACGTCATTCGTTTCCTTGAGGACTGTAGAATTTTCAAACGATCAAATGTTATGATATGTTCACATATAACATGAAGTCAATGATACAATATGTTAAATTGAAATCTAATTGTTAGCAACCGTTATTGGTATTTAATAATTTATTATACCCCCATTACGAAGTAAGCGGGGGTATATATAGCGGTCATTCCGTCCGTCCGTCCTTCCGTCCAGTCACATATCTCCAAAACTACTTGGTCTACATCAACCAAACTTTGCAGAATTGTTAAACATGTCATTCTCATCAATTCTTGACCATCTGTAGCATTCTGGAATTTTACTTTTTGGCCGTTTCCATGGAAACGTCACTTTTTTTACTTAGTTTAATAGGGTTCAATGGGGACTAATTTTCTCAGAAACTATTTGACCTAGATGAATAAAATTTTGGTTATAGATGCTTCTGATGATACTCTTGATCGAGTTCGAAAGCCGATTCCGTAAAATTAATTTTTGCGTAGTTATCGCCCTTGAATCTCCAATTTGACTTGGTACAGACAGCGGACTTGGTGCTTCAATGGGGACAAGTTTTCTCAGAAAGTATTGTACTTAGATGAATAACATTTTTGTTATGGATGCTCCTGATGATTGTATTGATCGAGTTCGAAAGCCGATTCCGTAATATTAATTTTTACGGAGTTATCGCCCTTGAATCTATGATTTGACTTAGTACAAACAGCGGACTTGGTGCTTCAATGGGGACAAGTTTTCTCAGAAACTATTGTACCTAGATAAATACAATTTTGGTTATAGATACACCTGATGATACTCTTGATCGAGTTCGAAAGCCATTTCCGAAATTTTATTTTTGACAGAGTTATGGCCCTTGTTTCTGAAATTGGACTTCAGGCCAGTAAGAGGTCTGATGCTCAAATGGGGACAGATTTGCTCTAAAACTATAACACCTAAATGAGTGGAATTTTGGTTATTGGTGCTCCTGAGGATACTCTTGATCGAGTTTGAAAGCCATTTTCGAAATTTTAATTTTGACAAAGTTATGGCCCCTGTTTCTGAAATTGAACTTGGAGCGAGTAACGTTCTAATGCATCAATGGGGACAGATGTACTCAGAAACTATAACACCTAGGTAAATGAAATTTTGGTTATGGATACACCTGATGTTACTCTTGATCGAGTTCGAAAGCCATTTTCGAAATTTTATTTTTGATAGAGTTATGGTCCTTGTTTCTGAAATTGAACTTGGAGCGAGTAACGTTCTAATGCATCAATGGGGACAGATGTACTCAGGAACTATAACACCTAGGTAAATTAAATTTTGGTTATGGATACACCTGATGTTACTCTTAATCGAGTTCGAAAGCCATTTTCGAAATTTTATTTTTGACAGAGTTATGGCCCTTGATTGCGCAATTTGATTTGGAGCGAGTAACGTTCTAATGCATCAATGGGGACAGATGTACTCAGGAACTATAACACCTAGGTAAATTAAATTTTGGTTATGGATACACCTGATGTTACTCTTAATCGAGTTCGAAAGCAATTTCCGAAATTTTATTTTTGACAGAGTTATGGCCCTTGATTGCGCAATTTGATTTGGAGCGATTAACATGTCCGATGTTGCAATGGGGACAGATTTCCGCAGAAACAATTACACCTAGATGAATGAAATTTTGGTTATGGGTACACCTGATGATACTCTTCATCGAGTTTAAAAGATATTCCCGAAATATTATTTTTCACAGAGTTATTGCCCTTGATTCTGCAATTTGACTGAAAATGGATCCACTTGATGATACTTTTCATTGAGTTTAAAAGCTGTTACCATATTCGCCCTTGGGTTTGGGTTTGAACTTTGTGCAAATAACTAGTCTGATGCTCCAATTTTGACATGTTTTATCTGAACTTTAACAGTTAGGTAGATGAAATTGTGGTTTTTGCTTCACCTGATGACGGGATGCGGGGGTATGTGAGCCATGCTCACTTTTTTCTTGTTTCAAACAGCGCTTTATTGTGCCGTAAATATGTCTCATTATTGAATCATTTAATGATAAAGAATTTCACCCACTTCAAATAACAAAGCAGTTTATGAATTGCATTCTACTCCTCTTTTTCATATCAAAGACTTATTCTACGAAACAATTTCAAAGATTTAGTAGTTGTTTTTACTAATTATATTAAATTTGATAAAACATTTGGGAGAGATGGTAAAGTCATTAGTAATTTGATTTACAAGCAAACATGCAGACAGAAAACATCCTGCTCTAGAATGTGTGTCAGATATCGCTGAAATTATTTGATTCCCAGACTCTGTAAATCAATTACTGCTCTCACAGAAAGAAGTCGACCCTTGATACAATGAGGGCATTGTCTGATACTTACATAATGCTTCTATGAGGTATATAATTCACTTAGCAGGATACCTTTGATGAGCCAATTTGGTCAAATGTGTTCGTTTGTATTCGTGGCATCAAAAAGAGAAAGCTCATTGAATAACATATATTGTACCGTTAAAGGGCATTATTTTATGATACTTGTAAACATTCTTTCGATTTACATATCATCATCATCATCATCATCCAAATACTTGTATAGCGCAAATATCCATAATATGCTCAAAGGCGCTTGAGCTCTAAGATGTTGCTGGCATGAAATGTTCAAAGGCTTCAGAGAAGAGACAAGTTTTTAAATCAGATTTGAAGGTACTTAGATCTTGAATTGTTCTAATATTATATGGAAGAGTGTTCCAGAGTTTAGGTCCAGCAGTTTCGATGGACCTATCACGATAAGTTTTTGTCTTTGTCACAGGAGTAACCAACAGACACTGGTCACTAGATCGGAGGGAACTTGCAGGAGTATAGGACTGGAACAGATCACTGTGGTACTTTGGAGCTAAACCATGGATGCTTTTGAAGACGAGGAGCAGAGTTTTATACTGTATCCGGTATTGTATAGGAAGCCAGTGGAGTGAAAATAGAACGGGTGTGATGTGGTCAGATTTCCTGGACTGAGAGATCACTCTTGCTGCAGTATTCTGAACTTTCTGGAGCTTCTGTATCTGATTGTTCGGGACACCCATCAGAAGTGCATTGCAGTAATCCAGGCGAGATGTTACAAAAGCCTGAATTAAAGATGTCGTAGTCTTGGCATCCAGGTATCGTGGAATCATGCCGATGTTGCGAATATGGAAGTAAGCAATCCTGCAGATATTGTTGATCTGTGGCTCCATGGACAGGGAAGTATCAAAGATAACTCCCAAGTTGCGAACTTCAGATTTTGGCTGAATTTGACATTGACCAATGCTGAAATTCGGATGAGCAATGTTGGTTTTAAGACGCTTTGGATGGAAAACTATAAGTTCCGTTTTATCGTCATTCAGTTTCAGGTTATGTGATGACATCCAGTGCTTGATGCAGCTAACGCACTCTTCAATAGCAAGAAATGAAGCCTTGGTCGATGAAGATACCAGTGGTTTAAAAGACAAGTACAACTGTGTATCGTCAGCATACACATGTAGTCCCAGATTGAAAGACCTAACAAGGTCACCAAGAGGAGATGTGTAAATGGTAAACAATAAAGGACCAAGAACCGATCCTTGAGGTACCCCATGTGCAAGATCTTTGGGACTGGAGATGTGGCCGTCGATGATCACGGATTGATGCCTACCAGATATGTAGGACTTAAACCATTGTAGAGCAATTCCTGTGATACCCATCCTGGTCTCAAGTGTGGACAACAGAATGTCATGATCAATTGTATCGAAGGCACTGCTCAGATCAAGTAGCACCAGTACTGCAGCACCATCGGTGTCTACTGCTTTCAGTATGTCATTATGTACTTTAACAAGTGCAGTCTCCGTCGAATGAAAATTTTGGTATGCCGATTGCATCACTTCGAAGCAACTATTTAGGGACATGTGTCCTTTGAGTTGGGCTGTGACCACACGCTCTATCAGTTTTGTTCCAAGGTCATAATCTCAAATAATTGTTATTCAGAACAGTTTTACTGCTTTTCGGTACTAGTCCAGTAGAAATCGACGTGAAATTTACTTGACCTGGACATTAAGTATATCAAGCAAATTTGTTTCCTAAAATGATCTATGGCCTCCTGTTATACTGTGGAAAAAACCCAACCAAAATCAACCTTGTGCAGAAAAAGTTGTGACTGTTTGAAAATCTGCCCATGGATGCACTGGTACTTCTAACATACAACATCAGTTGTATGGCTAATAGCGTCAGAGTTATCTCCCTTCATAGCAACACACAAAATGGCTGACATTGTTGTTGACAACAAAAGTTTGTAGGCGGTAAAATATGATATATTAACTAAAAACTGTGAGTATTTTAAATAGAAATGCATTATGGCATAAAGATAAAAGCATAAGTGTATCAAATAAACATTAAAAAGTCAGGTTATCTGTGTTTGATTAGATGAGGAAAATTGATATCCATTAGGGCTTCAAAACCACACAATATAGTGACAATATACCCTTTCATATGATGATTTATAATAAAACAATTATGTAAGTGATTACTTGATTGTAAAAGGAGGAATTTCAAATTCAGTTTTAAGTACAAAATTGTGTAAATAAATTGTAATCCTGGCTTAGGTGCTGTGACTGCTATTAAACTGATTCTACTTTCTGGATGACTACTTTCTTATGTACAATGCATCTGTTGATAAGTAATCATTTCACTGAGTTTTTATTTAACAATGATGTTAAACTCTTATCCAAATTTCAACAATGTCATAAATAGAACTATTGGTCTCCCAGCACCACATTAACATATGCACTACTGACTTTCTATTGAGATTTATTGATTATAAATACAGATGTTCATGTTTAATTTCTCTGATTTGTCAGCTTTTTCTAACTTTTAGTAATACAAGAATCATGATTAAAACTATTTCCTGAGATATTAAAATATCATTCACTTATTTGTTTATAATTTATGTGTTTTTTTATAACATTACACAAGACAGTGATCACAAATATTTTACAAAACCTGGTTTTAATCTAGATAATGGTTTTATTTAGAAGTTGAACCTTTCATTTAAAGGTAATTCACAAATCTATCTTCTTTATCTTAAATTTGTCAGTTTCCACAATGTTTCTTATCTGAACTAAAACTTAATTTCAAGTAGATAACCTCTGGTTTCAGAAGACAAATATTCAATAAAACCTAATGAAATAAAACTTATGACAAGCGTTGGGAAAGACATTTTGCCCATTGGATGAAAAACCATACCCAAAATTAAGAAAATTACTACAGTGTAATGGCCTAAAAATTACCCATAGTCAAAGTTATATTTCCGTATCCCTGCTTACCTTTTGATCACTTTAATTGAAAGTATGTGTTTATTTTTTTCTGTTCAAGATTCGGCAAATCTCACCTTTAACTAAAAAATATTATTAATTAAGGATTCAGCCTTTCGATTTTTTGGGATAAAAACCCTTCCCAAGGGCAGGGCAACATGGCAAATGGCCAATGAAGTCTGGACTTATAAAAAAAAAAAAATGGATTTTCCAGTATATTGCCTCTTCCTCTGCCCTCTGTCCCCTTCTCTCCCTTTAACATTTGAAAAAGGTTGTATGGAAAAAGTGGAGCTATTTTGAAAGTGCACACTGGGAAAGGTATTGAGTATTCGCGACTTCTGAGGCTAACGTACCAAAGGAGGGGGCTTCAGCTATATACATGTAATATGTAAGTTTGAGCGCTTTCGTGCCAGTGCTAGCAGGGGCCAAAGTTCATACAAAGGGCAAAATGCACTCATTACTTTGGGCTGAATCCTGTCATTGTCGCTTTGCGACTATATTTACAATACAAATGATATTTTTGACATGCAACATATTACATTTCTGTTTCAATGATTCAGGTACTTTCACTGGCTGAGAGTGATTCAAATAAAAAAGTGTTGACTAATGAGTGTATATAGCTCTTGGACAATCATCATAGTCTTCCAAAACTTTAGGAGTAGGGTAGGGGAGGGAGTAGGGTTTGAGAGTGCAAAATCATTGTCATCAACCACAAAATATTAGCCATGATAGCATTAATGTAATCTGTACTTGCAGAAACAAAATGCTAACATGTGGTAAGCATAATAAAGACAGACTCAGCTTAGGATAACCCATTCATCACTTGAGTGTTGTTCTTAGAGGGGGTCCTTGGGCCATTTGCCCACCCTTTTTGCATGGTGTCCCTTAATATTAGGAGAAGTAGGATTCTTCTACCATTGCAAGTGGCCCCATCTGCTCAGAAAAGGTCAAAATGACCCCCTTGACTGTCCACCTAGGAACAACACTGTCACTTAACAAAAAATCTTTTGCTTGTATTTTAGAAAATATCAAACTTTTACAGCAACTCCCTTTCCATGCAAAATATGCATTTGTGCTTTTGTCCAATCTTGCACCAAGTATTGTATTATAATTGAGAAAATAACAGTTATTAAAAGGTTCATCACTTTAATCTGTAAATAAACCTTCCTCTATGATACACAAATATATCCTTGAGGAATCAGGCAGATATCAATATTATGATGTTAAGAGATAGAAAGTAGACATCCCTATATCTGGCATCTCCAGAACAAAAAAAAATCTGAAACTTTTTGTTCTGACAGATAATGTGAGCTTTCATGTTCAACCTGTGATAATATTTGTTTTTCACATTTTGTTTTTGTTGATGACATTACAATTCTTTGCACTTATATTCTTGTAAATACACCCTTACACAAACAAGTTGTAAATTCAGATTAGACCCTTCACATTAGTTGATTGGATGAAAGATTGAGTTAAACAAGTGTATCTTTGTTCCTTTTGCCTTCTATGGTTTTACCTCAATTTGACAATTTCCCTAATGTGGCTTTGTGATATACCGGTACTACCCGGTAGTTGTATTTCCTCGGGTTATTGGTTAATAATTCTTGTTTATTTCTCCCAAAAATGTGATTGTTCTGCTTTGTGAATTTTGTCTTTGACATTCATAGGAAATATGTTCATGTTTCTTTGGTTTTCAACAATGAATACCTACATGTACATAAAAAGGCTCATGTAGAAGTGAAATTGCATATTTAAAAAAAATATCAAGCAAGTTTCAGTTTGTTTCTCTCATTGTTTTGAGGATTGGCTATCCATAGTTTTTACAATTTCATGAGGTTGAATAAGATTAAAATTTATTTATTCATACAAATTACCGGTTAAGGATATTGAGCAATTGTTTCACCATTTTTGAGGATGTTATCTCAAATTGACATACTACTAAGGTTGTCTCTGGTATGAGGGTCCCTGGTGAACAAGTACCTACATTGGTATATTTTTTCCCTAATTTGCTTTTTGTATATTTTAGTAATTTTTTCCCAGATTGGACCCCCAAAGATTTTTTTTCGGTTTGGTTTTCCTTTATGAACAAGTATCCCATTTGTTGTTGTTTTTAATATAATTTATAAGATTTTACCCCATAGTATTGTGAGTTTTCCTTGGTAAAAAATTATTATATTTTGTCAGCAAATTTGCTTGTTTTACTCATTTGCTAAGTTTTCAGAAATTATTTAGTGATTTTTAAACATTTTGGAGATTTAACCTCAAAATCACAAAGGTTGATTTTGGTTGGATTTTCCTTGTTAAATAATTATCTTATATGGGTAAATTTTGTCAAAGAGTTTTCTAAAAAACTCGATTGATAACTTTTCATAAAATGTTTTCCAATTTTCACATCTTTTTTTTAGATTTTTACCTCAAAATGACCATTTCCTCAAGGTTGATTTTGATTGGGTTTTCCGTGGTGAACAACTATCCCACAATGGTATTTTTTATTTAAACATTTCCTTGTTATATTTGATAAATAACTTTTAAGAAAATATTTTGCAGTTTTCACACCTTTTTTTACTGTTTTAACCCCAAAATGACAATTTCCCCATGGTTGATTTTGGTTTGGTTTTCAATTGTGAACAATTTTCCCGTAAGCTTTTATTTTGTAAAAAAATTATCTTGTTTTACTCGATTGATAACTTTTCAGTAAATGTTTTCCATTTTTCACACCTTTTTTGAAGTTTTTACCCCGAAATGACAATTTTCCCAAGGTTGATTTTGGTTGGGTTTTCCATGGTGGATATGTACCCCATTCGAGGTCAATTGGACATAAAATTTGCTTGATATACTAAATGTCCGGGTTAAATGCAATTTCTACTGGACTATACCCAATAATTGACAAAACAACACTATTAAGTTCATTTCTTTAAGGAATCTAAGACATTTTCTCTCATCTGGTAATCGCTATAATACTCAGAATACTTGTACTTATGTTGAAACTTTCCGATCAGACAGAAGGACATACAACGTCTGAAGTGTTTGATAGATTTCTTGACGTAAATCTGACTTATAAGTTGTAAGTATAATTGTAACATGACTTCGGTAAATACTTGATTCTGATTGGCTGATTGGAAAGATTTCCCAACGTTGGGCAACGAACACCCCCAAATTAACAAACACCCAGACAAAATTCCTCCTGTTCTTGACGAAGCAGATACTGTTCTCATTGGAGACACCAGCTCACGGAAAAGGTCGATTGATGCTGATAAATGGTGATCACAAATAAATTGCTGTTACAAAATGATCCTTCAAGTACTCCTATAGAAAATATTCTTTTTAGAAAGAAATTGTTAAAATAAATCAAAAATGAAATATGATGTGCATAAAACTTTTACGTATTGTGAAATATTTCGTCTAACATACAAGATAAAACATTAATATTGTCTTGCATTTGTGTTTCTATCAGAACAAACAAGACAATTCAGGTTTAAAAGTATATTTTTGAAACGTACTTGAACCTATTTCCGAAAGGGGTAGAAAGACGTTTTTACAAAATTCATTTTTCAAATTTCTCCAAATAATATTAGTTTATGACTCATGTACAAACATCCAACTTCTTATAATTTAGTCCAATTATGGATAATGGCAGAAGAAAATATCAAGTATCCAGCAAAAATCCCTCGCGTCCATACATGTATTAGTTATGTAGGGAAACTGAATTGCTTACCTTAACTTCACCTTTACATTTGTTTTAGAATTGTTTACTTTGAATATATAGTGTAGTCTTGAAACATTATTTTATTTAACAAACCAAGCTACATATCCCTTAACGTACATACACATAACGTTTACATGGTATTTTGGTAATTACTGCCATGACTTTGTACATCAAGTCACAGATTTCCTGATCAACAAAGAGATTGGCCAATGACAAGACGTTTGATTGATGATTTGATATCAAAGGCTGTTTAAAAGAACCACTGTTTTTACACTGCTTCACACAGTAGACTTCAAAAGGAACAAGACAGAAAAACTAGCCATTGATGTTTAACGGAAATACTCGTTAGGGATTCTTTGTTTCATTTTAACAATAAAAGTTCCTCTTTTTGTAAAATAAGACGCGTTCAAACAAGAAAGTGATTATGTATGTTTAAGTTTGCTAGGTATCAAGCTTGGAAAATCATAAACTTCCATCGGAATGACTGTTAATGATCCTTTAGGAATGTTACATTTATCTAAATAGCCTGACAGACTGAAATAACAACACAACATTAAAACGTTTGTTTAACAGTTTCAAAAACAAGTAAAAGGAAACTGCTTAAGATGTCTAATTAGATTAATGAAGTTTAGATAAACTCATTACTTATAATGGTATCGCTGTGTGATAAACGATCTCGTTTTAGTGTTAAAAAATGTCTTGTTAAAGACTTCATTAAAAAAAAAACCCGTTTGCAAGCATTCATGCTGGAACAATGTAGGACAAAAAAGGCCATTAAGTGTAAATAGGAATAAGCATACATCAAGTTTATAACATTTTCATTTTGCAGCACTAACAAAGGTAATCATGTATTGAGAATCGGGTATGGACATGAATATTATGATATTGTGTCTGCTTTAAATATCTCGATAAATGTGTTAAAGTGTCAACGTAGTTTTCCAGTAAGCAATACTTTCAAAATCATAACGCTGTCCTTTATCAATCTTTTGTATATGGAAGGTTAACTTCACTTTCGTAATAGGATGGCATAATGTCATAATGTCATGTAACGCTAACTTTCTTGAATCATAGACAGAGAATTAATAAGAATTAATGTTTTATTCTACTAGATGACTGCAAAAAATAGTGAACATTTGAATATGCAAAAAATATGATTTCTACAGGTTTACAAAAATCAGATATGAGGGTAAACATTAACCACAAACGAAATTACAACGAAGGAAGTCATCAAAATGAGTTCAGCTGCTTTTATCAAATGTTGTTTAAAGGGGCAGTAGCACGTTTTTTGATAATTTTATATTTTAAAATTTTCACTGATAATTGTAAGTTAATGTTAAATGTATTATTTTGACAGTGTCAAAAATGTCATTACACAAGTCAATCATCCATAGTCGGAGGACAAAGTATGAAGATTCACATAAAATACATAGGCCGCCATTTTTGTGTGAACACCTTTAATTCATTTTCTGTAAGAAAAAGGAATCGCATGGCTAAACTTTATGTTATATATTTGAATTATTACTGCTCCATTTAGTTTAAATACATTGTCTTTCAATTGGAACCATCAATTTTCATTTTCCTGACATCACCTCATATTCCCCCTAAAAACGTGCTATTGCCCCTTTAATTGCTGTGTTTGATCTACTTGAGAATTCATGTCATGCCCTGCTTAAAATCTATGGAAATTTCTATTGATTTAGTTCGCAAATCAGTGTTAAAGTTTTAACAGTATTTGCTTTAAATCTATCAATAATTACGATTTTGAATCCCATTGCCGCAACAGATATTCCAAAAAGATCATAGGGATCATAGTTCCACTAAACTCAACAGCATTTCATCCACTGTAAGATGATATTGTCATTTTTTAACATCTGAATTGTTTGTCTGATATCCTTTATGAAAACCCTTGTTTATAAAATTATTCATCTCCAAATTCCTTGTAGTAAGGATGTGTCAGAATCCTTTAAACGTTTTACAACTTGAAATAGTCGAAAACAAATTCAAAAGAAATTGGAAATATTTGGATTACTGTTTTATATTATTGACTCAAGATAATGATTCCTTATGAGACCAACATAGTAAATGGAAGATAGCACCGAAAACTTTGCCTTCTTAGATGTAATAGTAAGCATACAATCAGGACAAATAAAAACTGATATCCAAAACAAACCTATTTTGTGAAATGAAAAAGGATGTTATTGGAATGTTTTGATTTATTTGACCCCTCGAGATATAACGATTACTTTTTTATTGACTATTTAATTGAACTAAAAGTCCCTTATCTGAAAAATAATGAAAGTAGGAGAGAACTGAAATTTGGTCAAAAATACTTTGACTTTTTTAAATTAAAAAATCATATTTTGGATCTCTAGTTGACATTCATACACATAACCTGCTGATTGCCCAGTAACTAAGTATCACCTAAATACTATGATACTCAGACTTTGATGTTTCCCTTGTTTGTGAGCAACTTTGGATCTAAAAACTAAAAAACACTGATGATCACTAGTTGACAATCATACACAAATCCTGCTGATTTCCCAGAAACTAAGTATCATCTGAACATTAAAAACTAAAAAAGATTTGTTGTTCGTCAATTTACAATGCTGTTTTCCGTTAATGTTTAAAGTTTTCATAAATGAAAACCGTTTACCTTTTCACAACAGTGGTTGGTAGAGACACACAATGATCCAGCAATTAAAACATTGTTATGGGAATTTATGGTGGTGTTATCCAAAGTACACAATGAAGAAGGTTTTCCAAATCATGCAAAGTATTTTTCATCAATATCCATTGCAGAGAAGAACACTCAATGCATTACAGTCTGATTAATATCAGCCTAGTTCCGAGGAATAAAAGCTTTAAAATAAATACTCTATCGAGAATCGAACTTATTATTTTGATATGTCATCTCCACTGAATATTAGAGATAATATTTTATTCCTCGGAACTAGGCCGATTTTAATCAGACTGAATGCAATATTGCTTTTAAATGGAACCATTCATGACAACAGGTCGAGACACACAGCTGTAACAGCGAATGATGTTAAATATTGCAGTTAAATGACTTATTTTGCAGACTTCAAGACACTTGGCACGTCTGCGATTCCTAAATGATATCAATTCCTCGTTAGGTAAAGCTTTTATCAAATGAAGAAGCAAAGCCGCTTTCATCCATATTTTACTTTCCTTTTGCGAACAGTCTAATGCTGATAAAAGATGTGATTTTAAGGGTTAGACTGTCATAAAACAAATGTAAAATGAACATCTCAGACATAAAAACATCTGCGTAGCTTAAGTTTCTTCACTCACCTTCGTATCCAAGGGAAATATCATGTAAATTGTCTTTGAGGCCTAGTGGCATTGTGATACTGAAACGGGGAAATTCTAAATTTCTACAAAAATTAAGATTCGTAGTAAGTCAACATATTCATTTGCTTTACCTAATACTTAACCGTACCCCTTGGTACCACACTGAAGTGACCAGGTGGGGGAAATCGAAAATTTAATAATGATTTAATTTTTTCTCAACAGTTTGTTCATTTACCTTGATATCAAAGTGCATATATTTTGTGCATTCCGTTGTATACCATGCTTAGAAGCATATTGATATCGCAATGGGGAAAATTCAATTTCTAAAAAAATTTAGATTTGTAGTACCTTAACCAATTCATTTGCTTTACCTAATACTTAACCGTACCACTTTGGTACACCATTAAAGTGACCAGGCGTAAAAAATTCGAAACTAAATTATTCATTTTCTTCTCAACAGTTGTGATCAACAGCACACAGGTTATATTTGCTTTTCTCACCTAGTCATATGCTTAGAGAGTCGTTCCGGAATATTTTAATTGATACTTTAGAAAATCAGGATTTTAATTATTAATTTCCTTCTCTCTATTACATCGTGCTATAAATCGGGTTATAAACAAGTTTTACACACCAACAATTTGTTGATTCTTTGTCAATTGTGCTGAAGTTCTCTTCTTTACTTTCCTTTTTTCATAATCAAATTACATTTGTAGGGTCCGGGACAAGACTATGATAACCCACACATTTCTACTTTTGAGAAAAACACGTTTGAAACTTTTACATGTTAGATAGTCATTTTCGGGGTAAAAACATGATAACCCCTTGTCCCATCACAAAAAGCCTAATTATTCCACACAAAAATATGGTCATGACACTGTAATTATCTTATTTTGATTCTTCTGATGTTTCCTCATAAGAAGAATGTAGGGTTCTGCCAGTATTTTCTATATCTGAAGATAAAATCCACCTACAAAAATGTTTTCTGTTGCCCTATTTTTGAGGCTTGTTACCAAACAAAATTGAAAATTTGGTGGCTTATCACAAAGCAGGTATGATGCAACTCCCAAACTGTGAAAGCTAAGGGAGGTGATTCATAAGAAAATGAAAGATCTGCCTCTTGCGACCCACTTGTGATAAAAATCTCGGAAAATTAGGTTTTGAGGGTTATCAACTTTTTGCCCCGGACCCTTCATTTTATCTGCACAAGGATGCACTAGCAAACAAACTTATGGACGCTATGTTGTAAGTATCATTTTAAGTTTGCAGTAAAATTTCTGTTACAAGTTACACTGGTTCCAAATATGATAAAAAAAATATATGTAATGAAATGTAATGAAAACAATAATTCATTATGTTTAAAATTCGCATTTATCATAATGTGAGACATTATATGAATTTGTAAAACATATTATGTATTGTTTAGAAAGATCATTAAAAGTTATAACTATACTGTTTCTCCAAATAGAAACAAATCAAACATTATTCAATCGTGGAGAGAAATATTCATATGATTCATTGTGCTGAATAGGATGCAAGGCAACTTTTAAAAGAACACTTTGATCGTCTAAACATCACCATGAACAGTAAAATCTTAATCACAAAGAAAACGATATTACATCTCCCCTTCTTTGTCTCCTTTGTTTATCATATTTTTTCTGTTCTCACAATCTCTCCATAACAGTAAAATGGCTATGTCAATTCAATCGAAAATCGTTCACATCTTTTGTCTGACCGTTTTATATGGTGATTCTAGGAACCCTAGACTTTTGAACAGTCAGAAACACAAACATCTCAGTTCAAAACAGCCAAGATGGAGAACTATTAGCTTATTTATTATCTTACGGGTGATTGCTTTAAATTAATAACAGTTTATACAGTTGTCCATTAAAACAATACCAATGCTAAAGCGACTATTCTTCATCTATTATAGATCAGAGGAAAGTTTGGTAAAAAAGCCAGGAAAGAATATTGAAATCCAAGTTATCTGTGATCTTGATTTACAATCAACACTAGCATGCAGACAGAAAACATCCTGCTCTAGAATGTGTGTCAGATGAAGCTGACAGTACCAGACTCTGTAAATCAATTACTGCTCTCAAAGAAAAGGTCATGAGCAGATGGATATTATACAACAAAGGCAGAGTCTGATACTGAGACAGTTCTTCTAAATGATGTCTATTTCACAACGGATGGAAACATATAATTCAATTTCGTCTAATGTGAATTTTGTATTCATAACATCAATATGAGTGAGCTGATAAAGCTCAAATAGTAAATTTAGTTCTCTGTTTTAACTTTTCCTTAAGGCTTATGATAATTATGAGATAGAATTGCATATATTGCAGCTGAAATATATCCATCCAGTGAAGATTTGACTAACGAGGATTGTAATTTATAGCTTTGGTGGTCCTGTGGCTCTTAAAAAGGGCTTGGTGAACCTTAAAATTCTATATCCAAAATTATTGATTGGAGATTAAGTAGCTCATATCTTGATTACCTTCTAATGTAAAGACAAAGCTACTATTGTTAAAATACCCTATTATTCAGTTGTCAACATCTAACTCCGGAAAAATGTAGGTCAAACATGAGTTGTCTGGACAATGTCATTCTTATGCAAGATGACCGACCGTATTAACCTATGAGATGTCAACTCCAAGAAGCACTTCCTGAGATCTACCATGTTGGATAGCGATCACCCCGAGGTGTAGTGCCTCAGAGATGTGCCTGTCTGAGCTCAGTCTGATGAGATGATTTAGGTAAGTTTGTGACAGTAGTAACTTGACAACCAACATGGTAGTCTGAGGCTCCATTTTAATCAGTCAATCACTCAGCTCGTTGTGAACCATTACATTCTTCAGGGGGATTTTTAAGGCAATATATCATCTATTTGAAAACAGTTGTAAAAACATTTTTTCCATAGGAAATATTCATTGTCACACTTTAGCAATGTGTTTTG
Organism: Steromphala cineraria; assembly: GCA_916613615.1. NCBI lineage: Eukaryota > Metazoa > Mollusca > Gastropoda > Trochida > Trochidae > Steromphala > Steromphala cineraria. Next base: position 35,071,126 of record OU744724.1, read on the forward strand.
ATTGGATTTGCATCTGAAGAGTTTTCTGTACACAATCAACACAATCGTTCAGGCAAAAAAATACTGGTGTGAAACTCTTGTCGGCTGAGTTTCCTGCTACTGAAGACCTAAAACTGCTTACACAAAAGGTGGCAAAAAGATCGATTCTGGCTAAATGTTCAACCTGAACACAATTTTGAACTGCCGTCACAAAAAATCCTTCAGAAATTGTTTTGACAAAACATTGATGTTGAAAAATTTCTTATAAAAATGATGTCCTTCAAAAGTCCTATGAAAAGCAATAGTTGAAATTGATTAAGGATTTTGAACAATGTCCTGTAATCCATGACATCACAAACGTTTGGCAAGCCTCGGATATTAGTTACTTTTATCAACTTGTGCTGATATATTTGATATCAGAAGACACTTGGGTGAGATTCTCTATATGTTAGAAGATGAAATCTGTACATCTGATTTAATTTAATGAATCCGTTTCAAATAGCTCCTTCAATTTTATTCACGATATCGATACTAATCCATGGATACTATCTGTCAAATCTATTCTGGATAATTGTGGTTTGTCTTCAATATTTGCCAATTCAAATGCATGTTCTATCCCTTGGCTTTTGCTACAAGTTGAATCAAGGGAATTTGTCATTGTTGGTTGATTGACGCATAAACCAAGCATATCCTCGAATCTTTGACATGATTTGTTTGTGTCATTTTTTGTTTTAATTTAGTTTTTTTAAATATAAATCATATAAAAGATATACATATATCAAAACGATAGATGAAGGGTTTGTTCATGAAGGTTAAGATTACCAGATACAAGATACAATAAAATAATTGTTTATATTTATACATGTCATAATTGATAGTTTTCATGCGTTTACTTATTAGCTACAGCTAACAAATATTGTTAATGACCAAGAGGAAGTATATATACTCTTTGCTTATAGCAAAGAATTTGAAGTGAACAAACGGGTTCCATATTACGTTTCGTTGTATTTTATTCTTTGTGATTAATGATGACAAACCCATGGTTCATTTAAATAAATTGCTTCTTTACGAATTTGAGTAAAATTTCATCAAGGAATTAGATATTGGAAAATAGATTAGGTTTGGAATATCTTGACAAAAGGTTCAACGGGTTTAAAGTAATAATATTTTTTAATATTTTTCGATGAGTTAAAGATAAATTGACGTGTTTCCCTTTAGATATCAGCATTCAATAATCTTTAAATCAATCAAATATAGAAAAAGTTCCACAAATTGTCACCTTGAACATTAGAGAACAGCAGTTTATGAATTGCATTCTACTCCTCTTTGTCAAATCAAAGACTTATCCTATGAAACAGTTTCAAAGATTTAGTAGTTGTTATATTTAATTTGATAAAACATTTGGGAGGGATGGTAAAGTCATTAGTAATGTGATTTACAATCAGAACAAACATGCAGACAGAAAACATCCTGCTCTAGAATGAGGGTCAGATATCGCTGAAATTATTTGATTCCCAGACTCTGTAAACCAATTACTGCTCTCATAGAAAGAAGTCGACCCTTGATACAATGAAGACATTGTCTGATACTTAAATTATGCTTCTATGAGGTCTATAATTCACTTAGCAGGATACCTTTGATGAGCCAATTTGGTCAAATGAGTTCGTTTGTATTCGTGTCACCCAAAAGAGAAAGCTCATTGAATAACATATATTGTACATTAAAATGAAATAATGACACTTCTAAAGTCTTACATATGAAACATGTTCCCAGTTCTGTCATTACATCAAACAACTGACTGTTATTAAAATGTGTTTAACTGTTTTTCGGTAGCCTATAACTCATAAAACAACACTATAAAGTCAAGTTTTTCAAGGAAACTAGAACATTTTCTCCCATCTGGCATTCGTTATAATACTAAGAATACTTATACTTATGCTGAACTTTCAAATCAGACATAGAGACAGATAACGCCCTAAGTATTAGATAGCTTTCTTCACGTATATCAGACGTATACTTACAAGTTCATGCAAGTGAATTGAACAATTGATATGGCTAGTGATTTAACACTTAAACGTTTTTATAAACATAAATGTAATAATGTTTATATGTATTAATGTAAATGAATGAACAAATGCAAGGATAATTTCCTTTTGAAACGTTTCAAATATTTAATTCAATGGTTGAATTTGATGTGTTTGTATGTATGGCTTCTGTTTGAATTGCTTTAGGATAAGCAGAATCATAATTGATTGATACTACTTACATTAACATGTTATCCTGCAAGACAGTTGTCATATAAATGAAGCTCATTCATGAATAATAAGAAATTGAATGTATTCATAACGGTATTAGATAAAATTTGATATATGAGAATCTGTGTTATCACAGTCATGCAAACAGAAATCATCCTGTGTTTGACGTGGCAGATTTGTTCTCAGTGGAGCCTCCAGAATCTGTAGAACAGAAACCTTTCTCACGAAGATGATCGATGCTGATAAATGTTTGAAGCGATCATAGATTAGCCATGCTGTAACGAAATGATTCTTCAAGTACTCGTTTCATAGATGACAAGACATTATTGTGAAAAAATTATTCTATTTAAACAGGTTGTTGTCCTTTATAAGTATTCCAAAAAAACACTTGTTAGAAATAAGTCTTGACATGGCCTCACATTTATACAAGTTGCGAAATATTATTTTATTATATTGTAAAGCTTAACATTGTCTTGCATTTGTGTTTATATCAGAACAAACAAGACAATTCAGGTTTAAAAGAATATGTCTGAAACGTACTTGAACGTATTTCCGAAAGGGGAAGAAACAGGTTTTTACGAAATTCATTTTTCAAATTTCTCCAAATAATATTAGTTTATGACTCATGTACAAACTTCCAACTTCTCATAATTTAGCCCAATAATGGATAATGACAGAAGAAAATATCAAGTTTCAAGCAGAAATCCCTCTCGCCCATATTTGTTATTCACTTATGTTAATTTAAGGTAGAGAAACTGAATTGCTTAGCTTAACTTCACCTTTACATTACTTACTTTGAATATATAGTATATAGTCTTGAAAGATTTTTTTATTTACCAAACCAAGCTACATATCCCTTAAAGGGGCAGTAGCACGCTTTTAGGGGGAATATAGGGTGATGTAAGGAAAATGAAAATTAATGATTTCAATTGAAAGACAATGTATTTAAACTAAATGGAGCAGTAATTATTCCAAAATATAAAGTTAAGTTTAGCCATGCGATTCCTTTTCTCACAAAAAATGAATTAAAGGTGTTCACAAAAAAATGGCCGCCAATGGATTTTATGTGAATCTTCATTCTTTGTCCTCTGACTATGGATGATTGACTTGTGTAATGAGAATTTTGACACTGTCAAAATAATACATTTAGCATTCACTTACAATTATCAGTGAGAAATTCAAATTATAAAATTATCAAAAAACGTGCTACTGCCCCTTTAAAGTACATCCACGTACGTTTACATGGTATTTTGGTAATTACTGCCATGACTTTGTACGTCAAGTCACTGATTTACTGATCGACAAAGAGATTGCTCAATGAGGTTTGATTGATGATTTGATATCAAAGGCTGTTTAAAAGAACCACTGTTTTCACACTGCTTCACACAGTAGACTTCAAAAGGAACAAGACAGAAAAACTAGCCATTGATGTTTAACGGAAATACTCGTTAGGGATTCTGAGTTACATTTCATCAAAAAAGTTCCTCCTTTTCTAAAGAAAGATGCGTTCAAGCAAGAACGTAATAATGTATTTTTAATTCACTAGATATCAAGCTTGGTAGCGATAAACTTCCATCAGAATGTCTTTTAATGATCCTTTAGGAATGTTACATTTATCTGCATAGTCTGACAGACTGAAATAACAACACAACATTAAAACGTTTGTTTATCAGTTTCAAAAACAAGTAAAAGGAAACTGCTTAAGATGTCTAATTGGATTAATGAAGTTTAGATAAACTCATTATTTATAATGGTATCGATCTGTGATTAACGATTTCGTTTCAGTGTTAGAAAATGCCTTGTTAAAGACTTCATTAAAAAACGTTCAAGGCTTTTTCAAGCATGCATGCTGGAACGAGGTAGGGCAAAATAAGTCATTAAGTGCAAAAACAAATAATCATATTTCACATTCATAATTTTTTCAGTTTGCAACACTACCGACGGTAATTCATGTATTCAGAAACGGGTATGGAAATGAATATTATGATAATATGTCTGCTTTAAATATCTCGATAAATGTGTTAAAGTGTCAACGTATTTATCCAGTAAGCATACTTTCAAAATCATAATGCTGTCCTTTATCAATTTTATTCTATATGAAAGGTTAACTTCACTTTCGTAAGAGAATGGCACCAATGAGCAATGAGTTTGCATATGTATTTGGGTGAATAATGTTATGTAATGCTAACCTTATTGAACCATAGACAGAGAATCGAATACGAATACCCTTAATGTTTTATTCTACTAGATGACTGCAAAAAATAGTGAACATTTAAATATGCACAAAAGATGATTTTTACAGGTTTAAAAAATCAGATTTGAAGTTCAACATCAACCTCAAGCAGAATTAAAACGAAAGATGTCAAAAAATGTTCGGCTGCTTTCATCAAACGTTGATTAATTGCTGTGCTTGATTTGGTTGAGAATTCATGTCATGCCCTTGTTAAAATCTATGGAAATTTCTATTGATTTCGTTCGCAAATCAGTGTTAAAGTTTCAACAGTATTTGCTTTAAATCTATCAATAATTACGATTTTGAATCCCATTGCCGCCACAGATATTCCAAAAGATCATAGGGATCATAGTTCCACTAAACTCAACAGCATGTCATCCATTGTAAGATGATATTGTCAATTTTTTAACATCTGAATTGTATATCTGATATCCTTTATGAAAACGCTTCTTAAAAAATGATTCATCTCCAAATTCCTTGTAGTAAGGATGTGTCAGAATCCTTTAAACGTTTTACAGCTTGAAATAATAGAAAACGAATTCAAAAGAAATTGGAAATATTTGGATTACTGTTTTATATTATTGACTCAAGATAATGATTCCTTATGAGACCAACATAATATACTTTGCAATTTTACAACCAAGTAACATTTTACAATGGAAGAGAGCACAGAAAACTTAGAATTCTTAGATGTAATGGTAAGCATACAATCAGGCCAAATAAAAACTGATATATAAAACAAATCTATTTTGTAAACTGAAATAGGATGCTATTGGAATATTGTGATTTATTTGACCCCTCTAGATATAACGATTACTTTTTTTCGACTGTTTAATTGTCATAAAAATCCCTTATCTGCAAAAACTGAAACAAAGAACTGAAATTTGGTCAAAGATAACTCTTATCATTAGCGAGAAACTTTGATTTTTCTAAATAAAAATAATATTTTTGATCGCTACTTGACATTCATACACAAAACTTGCTGATTGCCCAGTAACTAAGTATCACCTGAATACTATGATACTCAGACTTTGATGTTTCCGTGGTTTGTGAGCAACTTTGGATTTATAAAAAAAAAAATAACACTTATGATCGCTAGTTGACAATCATACATAAAACCTGCTGATTTCCCAGAAACTAAGTATCATCTGAACATTAAAAACTAAACAAGATTTGTTGTTCGTCAATTTACAATGTTGTTTTCCGTTAATGTTTAAAGTTTTCATAAATGAAAACCTTTTACCTTTTCACAACAGTGGTTTATGGAGACACAAAGTGATCCAGCAAATAAAACATTGACTTCAACAAATGTAGTTCTATAATTCTTTATGTGTCTAGTGCATGTAGCGACTTCTAGAAGTAATTCCAAATGCTACATTTAACCTTTTGTATTGATGTTGTTATGGAAATTTATGGTGGTGTTATCCAAAGTACGCAATGTAGAAGGTTTTCCAAATCATGCAAAGTATTTTTCATCAATATCCATTGCAGAGAAGAACACTCAATGCATTACAGTCTACAATATCAGCCTAGTTCCGAGGAATAATTTTTTTTTAAATAAATACTCTATCGAGAATCGAACTTATTATTTTGATATGTCATCTCCACTGAATCCTAGTGTAGAGGATCTCCGTAGAGATAATAATTTAGACCAATTTTAATCAGACTGAATGCATTACTGCTTATAAATGGAACCATTCACGACAAAAGAGGCACACAGCTGTAACAGCGAATGATGTTAAATATTGCAGTTAAATGACTTATTTTGCAGACTTCAAGAAACTTGGCACGTCTAAGATTCTTAAATGATATCATTTCCTCGTTAGGTAAAGCTTTTACCAAATGTAGAAGCAAAGTCGCTTTGATTCATATTTTACTTTCCTATTTCGAGCAGTCTTGTGCTGATAAAAGATGTGATTTTAAGTGCTAGACTGTCATAAAACAAATGTAAAAAAGGATCATTATATCTGTTTCTCTAGTTGGTCCACTTCAAAATCTACAGGGCAATACTGAATGTCATTAAAAGCAGCCAAAAAGATTTGGATGGCACACTGTAAACAGTCTAGGGTAAAATGGCTCAAATGTTGCTGTGGTGCAGCAGGAAGTATCCTTGTAAATCTGTCATCAGATCAATTAGCCCTAGCAAGATAACATTCCAGCACCCAAGTCATCAGGGAGTCTCTGGGAGAGACCTGTGTGAGTCGGTGTCATGTTACAATAAACAAATAAATCTGAAATCTGGTAGCATCCTTAATGATTCAATCCTTTCAATAGGTACATGTGAAGTCATTTATATGCACACAACTCAGGAAGATAGTCATAGGTCAGATATTTTTATAGGAGGAGAATCCAAGAGAAGTTGTTGATGTGTGACATTAAACTTATCTGTCATACACAATTCACAATCAAAATGCTTTTTCAAGTTGTTCATATTGGTTTTAGCTGAGTTTCCGTCGGCGTTGACGTTGGCGTTGGCGTCGGCGTCGGCGTTCCCATTTCGTTTCCGGAGCAATTATCCCTAAAACTATGTTACCGATCATCACCAAACTTGGTATACTGTCTCTCCATATCATGTAGATGTGCCTTTTGGAGGTTATATATATCTCAAAATTTAATTATTTATTTATTTTCATGGCAACAATTTGGACTGAGTCTTTTTCAAGGGTAGTGTTCGTTTCAGGAGCAGATCTCTAAAACTATGTGACCAATCATCACCAAACTTGGTATACTGTCTCTCCATATCATGTAGATGTGCCTTTTGGAGGTTATATATATCTTAAAATTTAATTATTTATTTATTTTCATGGCAACAATTTGGACTGAGTCTTTTTCAAGGGTAGTGTTCGTTTCCGGAGCAGATCTCTAAAACTATGTGACCAATCATCACCAAACTTGGTATACTGTCTCTCCATATCATGTAGATGTGCCTTTTGGAGGTTATAGATTTTTTGATTTTTTTTTTTTTTCCATGGCAACAATTTAGACTTGGTCTTTTTCAAGGGTAGTGTTCGTTTCTGGAGCAGATATCTAAAATAATGTGACCGATCATCACCAAACTTGGTATATTGTCTTTCAATATCATGTAAATGTGCCATTTGGAGGTTTGAGATTTAAAACAAATTATTTTGTTTATTTCCTATTTAAAGGGTAGTGTTTGTTTCCCGAGCAGATCTCATTAATGGTGCTTTATGATAGTATTGTTTAGAGGTTTGGAGTATTTGAGGAAGGGGGAGACATCTGTTTTTACGGGTAAAAACACTTTCTAGTTTTACTTTACTTTTGAGTAAATTTAAACTTGAAAAGACTTATATACTTTGGCCCGAAATGACGACATATCCTGTATATAGATTGCTGTGGCTTAAATTGTGAATTCCTTCTGTGGTAGGAAATTACTCTAATTTTTATTATATTGATAATTGAAAGTATTTTTATTAACTGTCTGTTTATAAGGAAAACACTAGATTGGCAATGTAAACAAATTATTTTATTGAGGATGTTTTTTTCAACTTTTTCATATTAAAAGATATTTTCTTCACAAGATAACTTAATGATAGGCCAAGTACTAACTGATTCATACCTAGCGTAATTCTATCAACAGAAAACAATGTAAAATTATTTATTTTGGATGACTCATGGCAACTAACTCATGCCAAAAAGGTATTTTCGTTTCATATTTATCTTTAGATTTGAGCCCTGTAATTAAATTTTTTAACAAGAGAACAGACATTTTTTTGTCAATTTCAAAAGAACCTTTTTTTTTTTGGCATTCAAGAAGTTATTTTGATTAGTAATAATGACAAATTTAACAATGGATCACTTACTTGACACCATTGGTATCTATGTCCAAATATTTCCTTAACAAAATGAATAAATAACTTGCTTATCAAGAAATAACTCCTCGGTCAAAAGGAACTAATGAACTAATGAAACTAATGAAATATGATAATTTAATATTAAAGTTCACAATAAAATCAATTAGTATTTAACATTTGAAATATAAAATATTGTTATATTTAATATATCAACTTTCAAGCAAGATGACAGGAGTAAGATAACTGGAGTACGTTCTATGACCGTCCGCTTACACACTTCAAGTCTCCACATAAACATTTAGTCCCTGAAAAAAAGAGTTCTTTAGTAATTTTATATTTATATTTTTTATTTAAAAGATATAAAAATGGGCCCTGAACAATACTTAATTTCCTAAAGCTGAGACATCTAGACTTGTCAATATTTTCTAGACTTATGAAGGCTCCTTTTGTGCTAAGGATCTGGATAACAGACTAGCCTCCACAGTGAAATTGCTGGACTAGGGTTCCTCTCTGGACTGGGCTTATTTTAGATACTCTGTCAAGCATGTAGTGTGTTGCGTTGGTCAGCCATCTGGTCATAATGAAGCTCTCTATCTAAATGACCAGTGACAGAATCACTTGTAAGGAGAAGATAGTTATTCTTCACACAAGATAAGCTGGTTGTATCAAATTACCAGATCTCCCAAGATTTCTGCCATTTTTCCCAGAACTGTAAACTCTTGCCTAGCATCCTGACTTTTGTGCAGATATCTGTGTTATCTTTCAACATATGAATTTAAATTTATCACAATCTAAATAAATTTAGATCAACAGGTTTTATATTTGTCATACTGTTGATCTAACATTGGCCCGTAAGGCAGGTCTTCCCGGTGACCTCTGACATCAGCCTCTCGGCCAATCAGAAAACTTGCCCTAGCTCGCTGGAAGTTAAAAAACTCAGCAGCGCATCTTTTGAAATGGATGATGTTCGGAGCTTTGTCATTCGGAGCGGATTGCTTGGATGTATTAATAGATTAGATTTTTTCATTTTGAAATGATTTAGCGTATTTGCTAGTTGTCGATGACAAATGATAATTGCACATCGCACAGATACTAATGTGGCGAATAATAATCACAAAGTTAGAGCTTGATAAATGCCAATATCTGCAAAAATCCATATGCAAGGGGAGGTAACTCCTTTTTTATCAAACTCGTTTATACTAATTTATTTCATTGTCATCTAAATAATGTTTAAAATAGTAATTTTTGTCAATCATAAAACTAAAAATATTTCATACAACCAAAATAAAATCAACCTATTGATATTTTTCTTATCAGTATCGAAAACAAGATTTATTTTTCACAATGCACACTGTTATTGAGAACAGGCCATAAGCCATCATATATTTCTTCCCTTCATTCTTTGAAATAGCGACTATGAACTGTTTGTAACGTCGAATTTGATTGATCAAATCGCGAATTCCTTATTTGCATACGAAAGGTCACCGGGACGACCTCTCACACTGGTCAATGTTAGATCAACAGTATGACCAAATATAAACCTGTTGATCTAAATTTATTTAGATTGAATTTATCATAGCAACAATATTCAAAACAAAATGACTCAAAACATGAAAACCTCACAAGTTAAGTCCAATGACATATGCGCAAAACGTTTTTCAGCAATCAATAACAGTAAATAAAAAGAAACAAAAAAGGTTATTAAAACAAAATTCAAAAATAATTTTAAGTTTTTATCACTGCATTTCGTATATAAAATATGTGACATATTTTCCCTTTAAATCTTATTCAAGAATGTATTAACTATTTTGTGTATTTTTTCAATGTTGATACAAGACATATTTGTTTCATAAAAATAACTTATTTACACAAATCGTCATTGTTTCTTAAAGGTAATTCATGTTGATTTACTTCATATTACTTTTAAGCCCAATTTCAACATTAGTCAATTACAAAATCGCATAACTTGAAGAAAAACATGGAAAAGATTATATTATTTAAAAGTTAATTTTCAAAATAATATTTCATTATTCAAGCCCTCATGCTAACAAGTACTTGACATGATATCTTTACGACATAATTAGATTCAAGATATATATTTCATCCAAATAAGTCCATAGTTTGCTATTTCTAAATACCTCGATACTATGTCTCCAAACTCCTTGATCATAATGACAAAATTCGTTAATGACTTTCCGTAGGATAAGCAAAAATTGTATTTACCGTTTTATTTTATTTTATGGTTTGTTTTAGCTCTTTCTCTTTACTCGAATTCGCTTGATGACATTCACTGGTAAAAGGAAACAACATGATCGAATCATTAAGATGAAATGATTCATGCATAAAATCAAATACACCGAAAACATCTGATGTTGATGACGTCGTAGTACACTTTGATTTCAGTGGATTTCAGTTTGGTATTTCAAAAGCTTTTGAATGAGAAACATGTCAGAAACACCAGACACAGAACACAGGACTTTTGATATTGCACGCCGGCTGGAACCACATGTATGCAATTTATAGGAGTAAATTAACTATTCCTATAACTAAATCTGCATTTGAATATACTATAGATCTTTCAGTCTGAAATCTACAATGAATCTTTCCTCGCGTTATATGAGCTTAGTTTACCTGGTATACATGATTATTTATCCTTTGAAAGGAGATAATCTGCATGCTTTCAGAGATGAAATCTATCAATCAAACTCATGAATGTTTAAATATTAAACTCGCATTTTTAATGTTGTTTATTTTATTATCTACACATACAGTGATACATACACTATACAGCTATTGCGGTAAAGTACCCTTTATGCAATGAATCTCTTCGAGGGATCTTATGGAAATAATATAAGCCAAAGGCTAACAAAATGCTTTGAAACATTAAACATATAAGCGATATTTTATTAAACAATTTCAGTTCCTATTTTTTCAAAGGTTTATAACCCTACTGAAGTACGTTTGAATATGGACGCTGTATTCAGCTTCTCTTTTCACTGAACAATGTCACATATATAACTGAATACAATAGAAACTGAACATGTGCAAATAAGGCTTGGCGCCGGTTGTATTTAACGGTTTGCCAAAACCAAAAAGACCCTGAAGAGATCCAATATTTCGGATTTGACTTTTAGTAGTAAAGAAAATTAATTGTATTCAATCTGAATATTAAACCTATTGTCTTCATGGGGGCCAATTCGCTTTACATAACGTGTTGCGGTCTTCTTGTTACTTTTACTGCTGTGGAAAAGAATTGAAAGTATATGTGGCAGCATTTACTTTATCAGTATTTATTTGTAACGTGGCAATGCCGAGCTTTTGATTTCCAAAGATAAATTATAAACAAAACCGTAACGGATTTATAATCCATTGAAATTGTATCAGAATAGTTGGTGTCATCCAATGCATCATTGCGATTGAGGTGATTGTACATTATCAGGACTAAATTTTAAACGGGAAATAATCAGTTTCATAAATTTTACTTGCATGTCGGTTCTGTTTTCTATGAAATGACACTATTGACAAAATGTGTGACCTCAACAACTCACTGAGAGGATCTTTAAAGCTATTTATCTTTCAATCTCATTCACCATTGAAATTAAAACGAATTCAAAAGTTCAGCTGCATTAAGCCGGTGTTGAGTAATTGCTGTGCTTCATTTGGTTGAGAATTCATGTCATTCCCTCGTTAAAATTTATGGAAATTTCTATTGATTTAATTTTGCAAATCAGTGTTTAAGTTTCAACATTATTTGCATGAAAGCTATCAATCATTTCTATTTTGAATTCAATTGCCGCCATACATATTTGAGTTTCTTCACTTACTGACCATGTTTGTACAGCAATTCTTCCATTGATAAATAAAACCGATGTTTTTGTTCTAAATCACAAAGTCTTCAGTTTAGAATTTCCCTGAATAAAATGAATTTTGCCTTGATTGTAAAATGACGTTAAATAATATTTTTATCCACATCAAATTTTTATTTCCCTATAAATTGGAACCATGTTTTTTTTTTATCTTAATCTAAGAATGCCGAATCTAAGAATTCGAAGTGATTACAGAAAATCGTATATTTGATATGATAAAGGTGCATCATCTCGTACATAAAACGCTCAGTTACACTTTCTTTGCAATTTTCAGATCGAAAATTGAAAGCAGAAGCATTCAGTAATTTGTCGAAAAAGAAATCATTAGACTTATGAATTTTCAGTTTGAAGGGTTTATCAGGTGAAATTGATCTACATGTACAACACCTAATATTCCCCATACAGAAAACATTCTAATAATTAATGGTGTCACACCATCGGGTCACACATGTAGTTGTCTTTATAGTTCATCAGACCAGAATGACCCGATTCGCTTGTGGCATGACACGTCGTCTGTCCGTCCTGTCGTAAGGTTAGTGCAATTTGATCTTCTTCTCCAGAACCACCCACAACAGAAATTTCAATTTTGTGTACTTACTTCTCGACTAGTTATGATAAATTTGTATAGTTGTGATGGCTATGATACCTTCATTAAGGGCCACACGAGTCCCAACCTGTAAAACCGTTTCTCATATTCTTCTCAAAAAGCAAATGAGCTAGAAATCTAAAATCTTGTGTACAGACTTTGCCGGTGGGATTCTAATCTATAGCCTTGGTAAACCTGTGAATTTTAATGGGGGCCACATGGGCCAAATTCTAAAAAAACAATTTCACCTTTTTCTCAAGAAAGCATAATATTCTGAATCCTTGTGTGCACACTCATTAAATTATGTTTTCAATTCATAGATTTTGTGACTCAGTTACTCCTCAAAAAGGCCAGATGATGAACCTGACGTCATTCGTTTCCTTGAGGACTGTAGAATTTTCAAACTTTCAAAAAAATTAAATTGAGCACAATTACAGTTTGTTCACATATAACATGAAGTCAATGCTACAATATGTTAAATTGAAATCTAATTGTAAGCAACCGTTATTGGTATTTAATAACTTATTTCAAACAGCGCTTTATTGTGTCGTAAATATGTCTCATTATTGAATCATTTAATGATAAAGAATTTCACCAACTTCAAATAACAAAGCAGTTTATGAATTGCATTCTACTCCTCTTTGTCATATCAAAGACTTATTCTACGAAACAATTTCAAAGATTTAGTATTTGTTTTTACTTATTATATTTAATTTGATAAAACATTTGGGAGAGATGGTAAAGTCATTAGTAATTTGATTTACAATCAAACATGCAGACAGAAAACATCCTGCTCTAGAATGTGTGTCAGATATCGCTGAAATTATTTGATTCCCAGACTCTGTAAATCAATTACTGCTCTCACCGAAAGAAGTCGACCCTTGATACAATGAGGGCATTGTCTGATACTTACATAATGCTTCTAAAAGGTCTATAATTCACTTAGCAGGATACCTTTGATGAGCCAATTTGGTTAATTGTGTGAGTTTGTATTCGTGGCATCCAAAAGAGAAAGCTCATTGAATAACATATATTGTACATTAAAATGCATTAATGACACTTCTAAAGTCTTACATATGAAACATGTTCCCAGTTCTGTCATTACATAAAAAAACTGACTGTTATTAAAAAGCGTTTAACTGTTTTTCGGTAGCCTATAACTCATAAAACAACACTATAAAGTCAAGTTTTTCAAGGAAACTAGGACATTTTCTCCCATCTGGCATTCGCTATAATACTTAGAATACTAATACTTATGCTGAACTTTCAAACCAGACATAGGGACAGAAAACACCTTAAGTATTAGATAGCTTTCTTCACGTACATCAGACGTATACGTACAAGTTCATGCAAGTGAATTGAACAATTGATCTGGCTAGTGAGTGTGACAGACATTACTTCATGTTTCCAGTCCAAAATTTAACACTTAAAGGGGCAGTAGCACGTTTTTTGATAATTTTATATTTTAAAATTTTCAGTGATAATTGTAAGTTAATGTTAAATGTATTATTTTGACAGTGTCAAAAATGTCATTACACAAGCCAATCATCCATAGTCGGAGGACAAAGTATGAAGATTCACATAAAATACATAGGCCGCCATTTTTGTGTGAACACCTTTAATTCATTTTCTGTAAGAAAAAGGAATCGCATGGCTAAACTTTATGTTAAATATTTGAATTATTACTGCTCCATTTAGTTTAAATACATTGTCTTTCAACTGGAACCATTAGTTTTCATTTTCCTGACATCACCTCATATTCCCCCTAAAAACGTGCTACTGCCCCTTTAAACGTTTCTATAAACATAAATGTAATAATGTATATATGTATGAAATGAATGTACAAATGCAAGGACAATTTCCTTTTGAAACGTTTCAAATATTTAATTCAATGGTTGAATTTTATTTGTTTGTATATATGGCCTCTATTTGAATTTCTTTAGGATAAGCAGAATCATAATTGATTGATATTACTTACATTAACATGTTATCCTGCAAGAGAGTTGTCATATAAATGAAGCTCATTCATGAACAATACGAAATTGAATGTATTCATAACGGTATTAGATAAAATTTGATATATGAGAATCTGTGTTATCACAGTCATGCAAACAGAAATCATCCTGTTTTTTGACGTGGCAGATTTGTTCTCAGTGGAGCTTCCAGAATCTGTAGATCAGAAACCTTTCTCAAAAAGTCGTAAGATGATCGATGCTGATAAATGTTTGAAGGGATCATAGCTTAGCCATGCTGTAACGAAATGATTCTTCAAGTACTCGTTTCATAGAGGACAAGACATTATTGTGGTAAATTATTCTATTTAAACAGGTTGTTGTCCTTTACAAGTATTCTAAAAAAACACTTGTTAGAAATAGGGCATGGCCTCACATTTATACAAGTTGCGAAATATTATTTTATTATGTTGTAAAGCTTAACATTGTCTTGCATTTGTGTCTATATTCAGAACACACAAGACTATTCCAATGTTGACGTTTACGTCAGAAACGAACTTCCACATATCTTATAAAGGGATAAAATATGTTTTACCTAAATTTGTGTCTATATTCAAAACACACAAGACAATTGCAATGTTGACCTATACGTCAGAAACGAACTTCAACATATCTTTTTAAGGGATAAAATATGTTTTACCTAAATTAATTTTAAATTTTCCCTAAATAATATAAGTTCATGCCTCCTGAATTATCTTCCAAACTATCATTATTTAGCCCAATGATGGATGATGGCAGAAGAAAATATCAGGTATCATGCAAAAGCCTCTGGCTGTCATATTTGTGTGAACAGCTATATAAAAGGAGAGAAAGTTAATAGCATAGCTTAACTGAGCATGTAACATTTATTTAAACTTGAATATATAACATAGTCTTGCAAGATCAAGTTATTTACCAAACTGAGCCACTGTCCCTACATGAACATCCACGTACGTTTACATGGTATTTTGGTAATTACTGCCATGACTTTGTACGTTAAGTCACTGATTTCCTGATCCACAAAGAGATTGGTCAATGACAAGAGGTTTGATTGATGATTTGATATCAAAGGCTGTTTAAAAGAACCACTGTTTTCACTTAGCTTATAACAGTAGACTTCAAAAGGAACAAGACAGAAAAACTAGCCATTGATGTTTAACGGAAATACTCGTTAGGGATTCTGAGTTACATTTCATCGAAACAGTTCCTCCTTTTTTCAAAGATGATGCGTTTAAGCAAGAACGTAGTTATGTATTTTTAATTAACTAGATATCAAGCTTGGAAAACGATTAACTTCCATCGGAATATCTTTTAATGATCCTTTACGAATGTTACATTTATCTGAATAGCCTGACAGACTAAAATAACAACACAGAATTAAAACGTTTGTTTAACATTTTCAAAAACAGGTAAAAGGAAACTGCTTAAGATGTCTCATAAGATTAATGAAGTTTAGATAAACTCATTATTTGTAATGGGATCACTCTGTGATAAACGATCTCGTTTCAGTGTTAGAAAATGTCTTGTTAAAGACTTAATTAAAAACCGCTCAGGGCTTTTGCAAGCATGCATGCTGGAAAGATGTAGGGCAAAATAAGGTCATTAAGTGCAAATACGAATTAGCATATTTCACGTATATAATTTTTTCACTTTGCAACACTTACAAAGGTAATTCATGTAATGAGAATCGGGTATGGAAATGAATATTATGATAATGTGTCTGCTTTTAATATCCTGATAGATGTGTTAAAGTGTCAACGTATTTATCCAATAAGCAATACTTTCAAAATCATAACGCTGTCCTTTATCAATCTTTTCTTTATGAAAGGTTAACTTCCCTTTCGTAAGAGGATGTCACCAATGAGCAATGAGTTTACATATGTATTTGATGAAAAAAGTCATGTAACGCTAACCTTCTTGCACCATAGACAGAGAAGACCCGTAATGTTGTATTCTACTAGATGACTGCAAAAAAATAGTGAACATTTGAATATGCACAGAGTTGATTTCTCCAGGTTAGAAAATCAGATTGGAAGGTAAACATCAACCTGAAACAAAATGACAACGAAGGAAGTCATCAAAATGACTTCAGCTGCATTCAGCAAATGTTGATTAATTGCTGTGCTTGATTTGCTGGAGATTTCATGTCATGCCCTGCTTAAAATCTATGGAAATTTCTATTGATTTAGTTTGCAAGTCAATGTTAATGTTTTAACAATTTCCTTTAAATCTATCAATAATTACGATTTTGAATTCCATTGCCACAACAGACAATCCAAAAATATCATAATGATCATAGTTCCACTAAACTCAACAGCATTTCATCCACTGTAAGATGCTATTGTCAACTTTTTAACAATCTGAATTGTATATCTGATATCCTTTATGGAAACCCTTGTTTATAAAATGATTCATCTCAAAATTCCTTGTAGTAAGGGTGTTTCAGAATGCGATAAACGTTTTACAGCTTGAAATATTTGAAAACGAATTCAAAAGCAATTGAAAATATTTGGATTACTTGTTTATATTATGGACTTAAGATAATGATTCCTTATAAGATCAACATGATATACTGTTCAATTAACAACCAAGTAAAGTTTTACAATGGAAGATAGAACCGAAAACTTAGCATTCTTAGATGTAATGGTAAGAATACAATCAGGACAAATAAAATTTGATAATAAAACAAACCTGTTTTGTAAAATAAAATAGGTTGCTATTGGAATGTTTTGATTTATTTGACCCCTCGAGATATAGCGATTACTTTTTTATTTACTATTTAATTGAACTAAAAGTCCGTTATCTGAAAGTAGGAGAGAACTGAAATTGTATCAAAGATAACTCTTATCATTAAGGAGAAACTTTTTTTTTTGGATAAAAAATAATATTTTGGATCGCTAGCTGACATTCATACACATAACCTGCTGATTGCCCAGTAACTAAGTATCACCTGAATACTAGGATACTCAGACTTTGATGTTTCCGTGGTTTGTGAGCAACTTTGGATTTATAAACTGAAAAATACTGATGATCACTAGTTGACAATCATACATAAAACCTGCCGATTTCATCATCTGAATACTAAAAAACTCAAGATTTGTTTGTATATTTTCAATCTTGTTTTCTGGTAATGTTTAAAGTTTTGATAAATGAAAACCTTTTATTTTTTCACAACAGTGGTTTGTGGAGACACAAAATGATCCAGCAATGAAAACATTGACTTCAACAGATGTAGTTCTATAATTCTTTATGTGTCTAGTGCATGTAGCGACTTCTAGAAGTAATTCCAAACGTTACGTTTAACCTTTTGTATTGATGTTGTTATGAGAATTTATGGTGGTGTTATCCAAAATACACAATGACAAGGTTTTCCAAATCATGCAAAATTTATTTCATCAATTTCCATTGCAAAGAAGAACACTCAATGCATTACAGTCTGATGAAAAATCAGCCAAGTAAATGGAACCATTCATGACCCAAGGTCGTGATACACAGCTGTAACAGCGAATGATGTTAAATATTGCAGTTAAATGACTAATTTTGCAGACTTCAAGACACTTGGCACGTCTGCGATTCCTAAATGATATCAATTCCTCGTTAGGTTAAGCTTTTATCAAATGAAGAAGCAAAGCCGCTTTCATCCATATTTTACTTTCCTTTTGCGAACAGTCTAATGCTGATAAAAGATGTGATTTTAAGGGTTAGACTGTCATAAAACTAATGTAAAATGAACATCTCAGACATTAAAACATCTGCGTAGCTTAAGTTTCTTCACTCACCTTCGTATCCAAGGGAAATATCATGTAAATTGTCTTTGAGGCCTAGTGGCATTGTGATACTGAAACGGGGAAATTCTAAATTTCTACAAAAATTAAGATTCGTAGTAAGTCAACATATTCATTTGCTTTACCTAATACTTAACCGTACTCCTTGGTACCACACTGAAGTGACCAGGAGGGGGGAAATCGAAAATTTAATAATGATTTAATTTTTTCTCGACAGTTTGTTCATTTACCTTGAAATCAAAGTGCATATATTTTGTGCATTGCTTTGTCTACCATGCTTAGAAGCATATTGATATCGCAATGGGGAAAATTCAATTTCTACAAAAATTTAGATTTGTAGTACCTTAACCAATTCATTTGCTTTACCTAATACTTAACAGTACCACTTTGGTACACCATTAAAGTGACCAGGCGTAAAAAATTCGAAAATAAATTATTCATTTTCTTCTCAACAGTTGTGATCAACAGCACACAGGTTATATTTGCTTTTCTCACCTTGTCATATGCTAAGAGAGTCGTTCCGGAATATGTTAATTGATTCTTGAGAAAATCAGGATTTTCATTATTAATCCCCTTCTCTCTATAACATCGTGCTATGGTTATAAACAAGTTTTATACACCATCAATTTGTTGACTCTTTGTCAATTGTGCTGACGTCCTCTTCTTTACATTCCTTTTAACATACTCAAATTACATTATATTTGCACAAGGAGGTACTAGAAAATAAACTTATGTACTCTATTTTACTTTTATGTTATGAAATGTAAAGAAAACAATGATTCATTCTGTTTAAGATTCGCATTTATCATAATGTGAGACATTATATAAATTTGTAAAACATATTATGTATTGTTTAGAAAGATCATTAAAAGCTATGACGAACTATACTGTTTCTCCAAATAGAAACAAATCAAACATTATTAAATCATGGAGAGAATATTCATATAACTCATTGTACTGAATAGGATGCAAGGCAACTTTTAAACGAACACTTTGATAGTCTTAATATCACTGTGATAAACAGTAACAATTTTCAATCACAAAGAAAAAGATCTTTTCCTACTCTTTTTGTCTCCTCTTTGTTTATTATCATATTGTTTTATTATCACAAACTCTCCATGACTGTGAAATGGTTATAACCATTCAATCGAAAATCGTTCACATCTTTTGTCTGACCTTTGTTTGAACAGTCAGAAACACAAACATCTCAGTTCAAAACCGCCAAGATGGAAAACTAAAACTCTACTATAGCCTATTATAAATAATTGCTTTATTATCTTAAGGGTGATTTGCTTTAACGGTTTATACAGTTGTCCAGTAAAATCATACCAGTGATGAAGCGACTTTTGTTTATATATAGTAAATCAGAGGAAAGTTTGGTAAAAAAGGCAGGATAGAATATAGATTTACAATCAGCACTAGCATGCAGACAGAAAACATCCTGCTCTAGAATGTGTGTCAGATGAAGCTGACAGTAGCAGACTCTGTAAATCAATTACTGCTCTCAAAGAAAAGGTCATGAGCAGATGGGTATTATACAACTAAGGCAGAATCTGATACTGAGACAGTTCTTATAAATGATTTCTATTTCACAACGGATGGGAACATATATTTCAATTTCGTCTAATGTGAATTTTGTATTCATAACATCAATATGAGTGAGCTTATAAAGCTCAAATAGTAAATTTAGTTCTCTGTCTTAACTTTTCCTTAAGGCTTATGATAATTATGAGATGAGAATTGCATATATTGCAGCTGAAATATATCCATCCAGTCAAGATTTGACTGACGAGGATTGTAATTTATAGCTTTGGTGGTCCTGTGGTCCTGTGGCCCTGTGGCTCCTAAAAGGACTTGGTGAACCTTACAATACTTTACCCGAAATTATTGATTGGAGATTTAGTAGAATTCTAACTCACTTTACGGTTGGTCTCGTTCTTAAATCCACACTTGATGGCCCTGTGGTCCCCTACTAAGGGGGAAACCACAGTGACCACAACCTAAAGCCAAACTGAAATATGAAGTCTGATGAGCTACAGAGCCAATGATTCTTTTTTTTACAACATTCGTGCTTATGCATGTTTATTTCTACGAGCTCACATCTTGATTACCTTCTAATTAAAGACAAGCAAAAGCAAATTAAAGCTACTATTGTTAAAATACCCTATTATTCAGTTGTCAACATCTAACTCCGGAAAGATGTAGGTCAAACATATATAAATCGTCTGGACAACGTCATTCTTATGCAAGATGACCGACGGTATTCACCTCTGAGATGTCAACTTCACGAAGCACTTCCTGAGATGTATCTTGTTGAGATAGCGATTACCCCGAGGTGTATTGCTTCTGAGTTTTGCCTGTCTGAGCTCAGTCTAACGTGATCGTTTAGATAGGTCTGTGACAGTAGTAAATTGACAACCAACATGGTAGTCTGAGGCTCCATTTCAAACAGTAAAGAATCAAAGCAGTGGCGTCATTGCCTTGTGTTTATTTTGTCAAACCATAGTGACATGATTACAATCATCAAAGCATGATTCTGCAAACTAATTTTGTTGATTCTTGTCAATAATGTCGGAAACTGTTTAACAAAGGTGTAAGTCAATATTTCAAGATACATAACCAAAATCTCTAGTACTGTACAATAATGACAGCAACTCTAGTATTCATTCAAAGGTAAAGAATCAAAACAATTTGAATTGACAATAATTCAATATAGACGAGTGTTCCATTACATGCTTTTATATAAATGCCAGCAGCAAAGAGCCCATTGCTTCATTCAAATTGTGCCTGATTAAACATCAGCATGTTGAACGAGTGAGCGAGTAATTAATCTGTCAAACATGTTGATTCTATTCAAGCTTAACAAAATACCCAAACTCAAAATGGCTGATTATTGGAGCAAATGAGTCCAATGTCTATTTTAGTGTGCATTAGAACTGAGAAATAGTGCATATTAAACCTAAACCCTTTCATAAACAATATCATTGGTAATTTTAAAAGAAAGAAAGAGAGAAAATACCATGTTTCCCTTTAAACATGTAGCACGTTTTTATTAGTGACGTACACTCTTTGGTGAGAACCCGTAACATGAACAAGGACAAGGAAGCTTTCATAAAAGGTTATGGATAGATTAGTATTAGAGTCTCACCTCACAAATGGAAAAACTAAGGATCACTTTGGCGTTTGTGTAGTAAAAGACTGCAGGTTTTGGCACACAAACACACCACAGAAGTGATGTATAACATAAAGCATATTTTCCGTAAATCATTCAAGTCGGGAAAATCATCAGAGTTACCCATAGTTATGTTTTGCTCGACAGGTAGCCAGTGAAAACATTGAAGTACAGGGCTAAAACCATTTGACAACATACCAACTCCTGCTGAACTAATTTGATCTTGTTCCAACAATGCTAAGAGAAAATGATCAATTAAAGCCATTATCTGAAGTTCTCTATTGTTGTTCTTTGAGCTATGGGATGCGTATTTTATGGGAATTTGTTCATGAAAATTTGGACGAAAACAGTTTTGTTTGTAACTGTAGCATTGGGTCAATAAGCTAAACATGGCCCGATCCAGATCAATGATTTTTCAGTCGTTTCCATCAGGAACTTTCCACAAAATATTGCAGTTTAATCTCACGATCGATTGCAACTTGGTTTACTCCAAGAACTTGACATGTTTATGATTCTTAAATGAGTTGTTGACCTCTTCATTGGGTAAATTATGCTTTGTTTATTATCAGGCTATATAGACCTAGGTTACAGGGGAACGGATGAATGAGAGATATATTATGACTTAACCTTTGACCATTTTACTTTGCTTTTCTTGTTAATTTGCCGTTTGTGATTATGATTGTGACATTTACAGTTTTAGTCAGGAACATGAATGCCATCATGTTAAAAAAATTTTTGACTATTTATCACAAATATATAAAAGTCGTGAAATGTCAAAAGGATCATTATATCTGTTTCTCTAGTAGGTCCACTTTAAAATCTACAAGACAATACTTAATGTCATTAAAAGCAACCAAAAAGATGGGGATGGCACACTGTAAACTCTTGCCTAGCATCCTGACCTTTGTGCAGATATCTGTGTTATCTTTCAACATATGAATTTATATTTATCTTAGCAACAATATTCAAAACAAAATGACTCAAAATATTAAAACCTCACAAGTTAAGTCCAATGACATATGCTCAAAACGTTTTTCAGCAATCAATAAAACAGTAAATAAAAAGAACAAAAAAGGTTATTAAAACTAAATTCAAAAATAATTTTCAAAGATTTTATCACTGCATTATATATAAAACATGTTATTTTTTCCCCCCTTTAACCCTTATTCAAGAATGTTTTAACTATATCGTGTACTTTTTTAATGTTGATACAAGACATATTTTTTTTCATAAAAATAACTTATTTACACAAATCGTCCTTGTTTCTTAAAAGTAATTCATGTTGATTTACTTCATATTACTTTAAAGCTCAAGTTCTACATTAGTCAATTTCAATATCGCATAACTTGAAGAAAAACATGAAAAAGATTAGATTATTTAAAAGATAATTTTCAAAATAATATTTCATTATTCGTGCCTCATGCTAACAAGTACTTATATGGCATGATATCTTTACAACATAATTAGATTCAAGATAAATATTTCATCAAAATAAGACCAAAGGTGGCTATTTCTCAATACCTCGATACCATGTATCCAAACTCCTTGATCATAATAACAAAATTCGTAAATGACTTTCCGTAGGATAAGCAAAGATTGTATTTACCATTTTATTTTATTTCATGCTTTTTGTAGCTCTTTCTCTTTAGTCGAATTCGCTTGATGAAATTCACTCCTAAAAGGAAATAACATGATCGAATATTTAGATGAAATGATTCATGCATAATATCAAATACACAGAAAGTATCTGATGTTCAGTGACCGCGTAGTACACTTACTTTTACTTTACCTAAATTTCAGTGGATTTCAGTTTGGTATTTCAAAAGCTGTTGAATGAGAAACATGTCAGTATCACGTGACAAAGAACACAGGACTTCTGATATTGCACGCTGGTTGGAACCACATGAAAGCATTTTACAGGAGTAGATTAATATTCCTACAAAACAAACTTAAAACCTGCATTTTACCATGTTTTCGATCTTTCAATCTGAAATCTACACTGAATCTATTCTTGCGTTATATTAACTTAGATTACTTGGTATACATGATTATTGTCATCCTTTGAAAGGAGATAATCTGTATGCTTTCAGAGATGAAATCTATCCATCAAACTCATGAATGTTTAAATAACAAACTCGCATTTATAATGTTGTTTATTTTATAATCTACACATACAGTGATACATACACTATACAGCTATTGAGGTAAAGTACCCTTTATGCAATGAATAATTCTCCGAGAGATCTTAGATTCCTAATAATATAGGCCAAAGGATAACAAAATGCTTTGAAACATTAAACATATAAGCGATATTTTATTAAACAATTTAAGTTCCTATATATATTTTTTCAAAGGTCTTTAACCCTACTGAAGTACGTTTGAATATGGACGCTGGATTCAGCTCCTCTTTTCACTTAACAATGCCACATATATAAGTGAATACAATACAAACTGAACATGTGGAAATAAGACTTGGCGCCAATTGTATTTAACGGTTTGCACACAACCAAAAAGACCCTGTAGAGATCCAATATTTCGGATGGTATTTGATAAAGCACTGGACCTTTAGTAGTAAAGAAAATTATCTGAATATTAACCCTATTATGTCTTTATGGGGGCCATGTCGCTTTACATAACGTTTTGCGGTCTTCTTGTTACTTTTACTGCTTTGGAAAAGAATTGAAAGTATATATGGCAGCATTTACCCTATCAGTATTTATTTGTTACGTGGCAATGCCGAGCTTTTGACTTCCAAAGATAAATTATAAACAAAACCGTATTTATAATCCATTGAACTTGTATCAGAATAGTTTGTGTCATTCAATGCTTCATTGCGATGGAGGTGATTGTACATTATCAGCACATAATCAGTATCATAAATTTTACTTGCATGGTTTATCAGCTTTAAAAGGCTACAGTAAATTCAACAGTCGGTTCTTTTTTCTATGAAATGACACTATTGACAAAATGTGTGACCTCAACAACTCACTGAGAGGATCTTTAAAGCTATTTATCTTTCAATCTCATTCACCATTGAAATTAAAACGAATGCAAAAGTTCAGCTGCATTCAGCCGGTGTCGAGTAATTGCTGTGCTTCATTTGGTTGAGAATTCATGTCATTCCCTCGTTAAAATCTATGGATATTTATATTGATTTAATTTTGCAAATCAGTGTTTAAGTTTTAACATTATTTGCATGAAAGCTTTCAATCATTTCTATTTTGAATTCAATTGCCGCCATAGATATTTGAGTTTCTTCACTTACTGACCATGCTTGTACGGCAATTCTTCCATTGATAAATAAAACCGACGTTTTTGTTCTTAATCACAAAGTCTTCAGCTTAGAATTTCCCTGAATAAATGACTTTTGCGTTTATTGTAAAATGGCGTTAAATTGAATTTTTACCCACATCAAGTTATGACTTTATATTTTATTCCTTATTTATTGGGATCATGTTTTTTTATCTTTATCCAAGAATGCCATTCACATATTTAAAGTGTTTACAGGAAATGCTATATTTGATATGATTAATGTTTATCATCTCATACATAAAATGCTCAGAAACAGAAGCAGAAGCAGAAGCATTCAGTAATTTGTCGAAAAAGAATTAGACGGATGCATTTCCATCAGTTTTGCTAAGATTCAAAATTTATCAGCTGAAATTAATTTACATGTACGACACCTGATATTCTCCATACAGAAAACATTCTAATAATTAATAGTGTCACACCATTTACCAGACCAGAATCACTTGATCGCTTTCAACATGGCATGTAGTCCCTCCTTTCGTAAGGTTAGTGCAATTTGATCTTCTTCTCCAGAACCACTCACAACAGAAATCTGCAATTTTGTGTACTTACTTCTTGACTAGTTATGATAAATTTGTATAGTTTTGATGGCCATGATACCTTCATTAAGGGTCACACGAGTCCCAACCTGTAAAACCGTTTCTCACATTCTTCTCAAAAAGCAAATGAGCTAGAAATCTTAAATCTTGTGTACAGACTCCTTTGCCGGTGGGATTCTAATCTATAGCCTTGGTAAACCTGTGAATTTTAATGGGGGCCACATGGGCCAAATTCTAAAAAAACAATTTCACCTTTTTCTCAAGAAAGCATAATATTCTGAATCCTTGTGTGCACACTCATTAAATTATGTTTTTAATTCATATATTTTGTGACTCAGTTACTCCTCAAAAAGGCCAGATGATGAACCTGATGTCATTCGTTTCCTTGAGGACTGTAGAATTTTCAAACTATCAAAGAAATTAAATTGAGTACAATTGCAGTTTGTTCACATATAACATGAAGTCAATGCTACAATATGTTAATTGAAATCTTATTGTTAGCAACCGTTATTGGTATTTAATAATTTACTTCAAACAGCGCTTTATTGTGTCGTAAATATGTCTCATTATTGAATCATTTAATGATAAAGAATTTCACCCACTTCAAATAACAAAGTAGTTTATGAACTGCATTCTACTCCTCTTTCTTATTCTACGAAACAATTTCAAAGATTTAGTAGTTGTTTTTACTAATTATATTTAATTTGATAAAACATTTGTGAGAGATGGTAAAGTCATTAGTAATTTGATTTACAATCAAACATGCAGACAGAAAACATCCTGCTCTAGAATGTGTGTCAGATATCGCTGAAATTATTTGATTCCCAGACTCTGTAAATCAATTACTGCTCTCACAGAAAGAAGTCGACCCTTGATACAATGAGGGCATTGTCTGATACTTACATAATGCTTCTATGAGGTCTATAATTCACTTAGCAGGATACCTTTGATGAGCCAATTTAGTCAATTGTGTTCGTTTGTGATCGTGTCATCCAAAAGAGAAAGCTCATTGAATAACATATATTGTACCTTTAAAGGGCATTATTTTATGATACTTCTTGAAAACATTCTATCGAGTAACATATGCAACATGTTCCAAGGTCATAACCTCAAATAATTGTTATTCAGAACAGTTTTACTGCTTTTCGGTACCCAATACTCGACATAACAACACTATTAAGTTAATTTCTTTAAGGAAACTAAGACATTTTCTTTCATCTGACAATCGCTATAATACTCAGAATACTTGTACTTATGTTGAAACTTTCCGATCAGACAGAAGGACATACACCGTCTGAAGTGTTTGATAGATTTCTTGACGCAAATCTGACTTATAAGTTGTAAGTGTAATTGTAACATGACTTCGGTAAATACTTGATTCTGATTGGCTGAGTGGAAAGATTTCCCAACGTTGTGCAACAAACACCCTAAAATTAACAAACACCCAGACAAAATTCCTCCTGTTCTTGACGAAGCAGATCCTGTTCTCATTGGAGACATCAGCTCACGGAAAAGGTCGATTGATGCTGATAAATGATGATCACAAATAAATTGCTGTTACAAAATGATCCCTCAAGTACTCGAATAGAAAATATTTTATTTAAAAAAGAAAATTTAAAATAAATCAAAAATGAAATATGATGTGCATAAAACTTTCACGTATTGTGAAATATTTTGTCTAACATACAAGATAAAACATGAATATTGTCTTGCATTTGTGTTTATATCAGAACAAACAAGACAATTCAGGTTTAAAAGAATATGTCTGAAACGTACTTGAACGTATTTCCGAAAGGGGAAGAAACACGTTTTTTATCGAAATTCATTTTTCAAATTTCTCCAAATAATTTTTAGTTTATTATTCATGTACAAACTTCCAACTTCTCATAATTTAGCCAAAGAATGGATGATGGCAGAAGAAACTAGATTAGCATTTGCGGGACACCGCAAAAGCAGAGCAGCCCCGAAACTAGGGGTTTCGCCTTATCCTGTTCTGCCTTCTACAAGCCTCAGCATATTGGGCATTTTCTTGTGACCTTGACTTTTGACACTCAAGGTCACACAATCAATGAATACATTTCATTGAATATAACATTAATGTTACGAATTAAAGCGTTAAAAGTTAAAATAATCCATTTTCTCAATCTATGTTGACCTTGCTGTAACCTTGACCTTTGACCTTGAAAGTGAACATGTCATTGTAATTCCCCAGAGGTGTAGACACTTATACATGTTCATGAGTTCTGAAAAGCTTAATGGGATTAAGTTATATCCAAATTAGTTGCACATTGCAATAACACAAATCTCATGACCTTGACCTTTGACCTTCAAGGTTACACAATCAATGAACACTTTTCATTGAGGATAACAATCATCTATTGTTTAAAAGTGTTCATTGTTAAAATAAAGCATTTTCGCAAAACCATGCTAAAGTAGTGACCTTGATGTGACCTTGACCTCAGACAGATTGTAGCGAAAACCTTTTCAAAATTTTTTACTCTTCCAAGGATGATACATACCAAGTTAGAGCTTCATAGCATAGCTTCATTGACCTTTTACCTAGAAAGTGAACATGTCAAAATCGTTCCCTCGAGGTGTAAGCAGTAAGTCATGAATACAAGTTCTGGAAAGCTTAGTAGAAAAAAGTTATAGCAGTTAGTATGAGCGTGGACGCGGCGGCAGCGGAAACTGCACAAAAACTTATAGCAGCGGCTGCTAAATATCAAGTTCCAGCAAAAATCCCTTTCGCCCATCTTTGTTATTCAGTTATATCAATTTAAGGTAGGAAAACTGAATTGCTCTGCTTAACTTCACCTTTGCATTACTTACTTTTAATATATCGTATATAATCTTGAAAGATTATGTTATTTACAAAACTAAGCTACTGTCCCTATAAGTACATCCACGTACGTTTAAATGGTATTTTGGTAATTACTGCCATGACTTTGTACGTCAAGTCACTGATTTCCTGATCGACAAAGAGATTGGTCAATGACAAGACGTTTGATTGATGATTTGATATCAAAGGCTGTTTAAAAGAACCACTGTTTTCACACTGCATATAACAGTAGACTTCAAAAGTAACAAGACAGAAAAACTAGCCATTGATGTTTAATGGAAATACTCGTTAGGGATTCTGAGTTACATTTCATCAAAAGGTTCCTCCTTTTTTAAAAAAAGATGCGTACAAGCAAGAACGTAATAATGTATTTTTAATTTACTAGATATCAAGCTTGGAAAACGATAAACTTCCATGAGAATGTTTTTTAATGATCCTTTAGGAATTTTACATTTATCTGAATAGCCTGGCAGACGGAAATAACAACACAACACTAAAACATTTGTTTAACAGTTTCAAAAACAAGTAAAAGGAAACAGCTTAAGATGTCTAATTGGATTGATGAAGTTTAGATAAACTCATTATTTATAATGGTATCGCTCTGTGATAAACGATCTCGTTTCAGTGTTAGAAAATGCCTTGTTAAAGACTTCATTAAAAACCGTTCAAGCCTTTTGCAAGCATGCATGCTGGAAAGATGTAGGACAAAATAAGGTCATTAAGTGCAAATACGAATTAGCATATTTCACGTTTATAATATTTTCACTTTGCAGCACTGACAAAGGTAATTCATGTATTGAGAATCTGGTATGGAAATGAATATTATGATAATATGTCAGCTTTAAATATCCCGATAAATGTGTTAAAGTGTCAACGTATTTTTCCAGTAAGCAATACTTTCGAAATCATAACGCTGTCCTTTATCAATCTTTTCTATATGAAAGGTTAACTTAAATTACCTCTCGTAACAGGGTTTCAACAATGAGTTTACATATGGCTTAGACGAATAATGTCATGTAATTTTGATTTCATTGTTTACAATAAATCCTCTTCCCTATAAGAACTTAGAATTGTTGTCAATCATTTCAGCAAAAGGCTCTGCTTGATTCGTAAGATGATGGCATAATGTCATAATGTCATGTAATGATAACTTTCTTGAATCATAGACAGAGAATTAAATACGAAGACCCTTAATTTTTTATTCTACTAGATGACTGCAAAAAATAGTGAACATTTGAATATGCAAAAAAGATGATTTCTACAGGTTTTTATAAATCAGATTGGAAGGTAAACATCAACCTAAAACAAAATTACAACGAAGGAAGTCATCAAAATGAGTTCAGCTACGTTCAGCAAACGTTGATTAATGGCTGTGCTTGATTTGCTTGAGAATTCATGTCATGCCCTGCTTAAAATCTATGGAAATTTCTATTGATTTAGTTTGAAAATCAGTGTTAAAGTTTTTACATTATTTGCTTTAAATCTATCAATAATTACGATTTTGAATCCCATTGCAGCAACAGATATTCCAAAAAGATCATAGGGATCATAGTTCCACTAAACTCATTTCATCCATTGTAAGATGATATTGTCAACTTTTTTACATCTGAATTGTATTCCGATATCCTTTATGAAAACCCTGGTTTATAAAATGATTCATCTCCACATTCCTTGTAGTAAGGGTGTGTCAGAATGCTATAAACGTTTAACAGCTTGAAATAATCGAAAACGAATTTAAAAGAAATTGGAAATATTTGGATTACTGTTTTATATTGTGGACTCAAAGTAATGATTCCTTATGAGACCAACATGATATACTGTACATTTAACAACCAAGTAATGTTTTACAATGGAAGATAGCACCGAAAACTTAGCATTCTTAGATGTAATGGTAAGCATACAATCAGGACAAATAAAATCTGATATATAAAACAAACCTATTCTGTAAAATGAAATAGGATGCTATTGGAATGTTTTGATTTATTTAAACCCTCGAGATATAACCATTACTTTTTTATTGACTATTTAATTGAACTAAAAATCCCTTACCTGAAAAATAATGAAAGTAGGAGAGAACTGAAATTTGGTCAAAAATAACCCTTATCATTAGGGAGAAACTTTGAATTTTTTAATAAATATAATATTTTTGATCGCTAGTTGACATTCATACACAAAACTTGCTGATTGCCCAGTAACTGAGTATCACCTGAATACTAGGATACTCAGACTTTGATGTTTCCGTGGTTTGTGAGCAACTTTGGAATTATAAAATAAAAAATAACACTGATGATCACTAGTTGACAATCATACATAAAACCTGCTGATTTTCCAGAATATCCGATTACTAGGAAACTCAAGCTTTGTCGTTTGTCAATTTTCAATCATACCTTGTTTTCTGTAAATGTTTAAAGTTTTAAAAATGAAAACCTTTTACCTTTTCAGTGGTTAGTGGAGACACAAAATAATCCAGCAATTAAAACATTGACTTCAACAAATGTTTATGTGTCTAATGCATGTAGTAATCCCAAATGCTACGTTTAACCTTTTGTATTGATGTTGTTATGAGAATTTATGGTGGTGTTTTCCAAAATACACAATGAAAAGCTTTTCCAAATCATGCAACGTTCTTTTTCATCAAATTTCCATTGCAGAGAAGAACATTCAATGCATTACAGTCTGATTAAAATCAGCCTAGTTCCGAGGAATAAAAGTTTTCAAATAAATACTCTATCGAGAATCGAACTGAATCCTAGTCTAGATGATTTCATATTCCTGGGAACTAGGCCGATTTTAGTCAGACTGAATGCATTACTGCTTACAAATGGAACCATTCATTACAAACGGCCGAGACATGTTAAGTATTGCAGTTAACTGACTTATATTGCAGACTTCAAGAACCTTGGCAGGTCTAAGATTCCTAAATGATATCATTTCCTCGTTAAGTAAAGCTTTTATCAAATGAAGAAGCAAACCCACTATGATCCATATTTTACTTTCTTATTTCGAACAGTCCTATGCGGACATAAGATGTGATTTTAAGGGTTAGACTGTCATAAAACAAATGTAAAATGAACATCTCAGACATCAAAACATTGTGTAGTTTAAGTTTGTTCATATACCTTCGTATCTTGTGCGTTGCGTTGTCTTCCATGCTTAGTAGCATATTGATATCGTAGTGGGGAAAATTCAATTTCTACAAATAATTTGATTTGTAGTACGTTAACCAATTCATTTACTTAACATACCACTTTGGTACACCATTGAACTGACCAGGCGTAAAAGACTGGAACATTAATTATTCATTTTCTTCTCAACAGTTGTGATCAACAGCACAGGTTACATGTATATTTGTTTTTCACCTTGTCAATGTAATTGTCTTATTCATATGTTTAGAGAGTCGTTCATGAATATTTTAATTGATATTTAAGAAAATCAAGATTTTAATGATTAATCCATTTCTCTCTATTACATCGTGCTATAAATTGGGTTATAAATTAGTTTTACACACCAACAATTTGTTGATTCTTTGTCAATTGTGCTGAAGTTCTCTTTACATTCCTTTTTACATACTCAAATTACATTACATTTGCACAAGGATGCACTAGCAAACAAACGTAGGTACACTATGTTAGGTTAAAAAAGTGTCATTTCAAGTTTGCAGTCAGATTTCTGTTACGACTTACACTGGTTCCAAATATGATATAAAAAATAACAACTTACATATAATGAAATGTAATGAAAACAATAATTAATTCTGTTTAAGATTCCCATTTATCATTATGTGAGACATTATATGAATTTGTGAAACATATTATGTATTGTATAGAAAGATCATTAAAAGTTATAACTAACTATACTGTTTCTCCAAATAGAAACAAATCAAACATTATGAAATCATGGAGAAAAATATTCATATGATTCATTGTACTGAATAGGATACAAGGCAACGTTTAAAATAACACTTTGATCGTCTAAACATAACTGTAATGAACAGTAAAATTTTAATCACAAAGAAAAAGATTCCCATTCTTCTTTGTCTCCTCTTTGTTTATCATCATATTGTTTTGTTCTCACAAACTCTCCATAACAGTGAAATGGTTAACAATTCAATCGAAAAAAGTTCACATCTTTTGTCTGACCTTTGTTTTAATATGGTGATTCTAGCAACCCTAGACTTTTAAACAGTCAGAAACACAAACATATCAGTTCAAAACCGCCAAGATGGAGAACTATAAGCTTATTTATTATCTTAAGGGTGATTTACTTTAAATTAATAACAGTTTATACAGTTGTTCATTAAAACAATACCAATGATAAAGGGACTATTATTTATCTATTATAGATCAGAGAAAAGTTTGGTAAAAAGGCAGGAAAGAATATTGAAGTCCAAGTTATCTGTGATCTTGATTTACAATCAGCACTAGCATGCAGACAGAAAACATCCTGCTCTAGAATGTGTGTCAGATGAAACTGACAGTACCAGACTCTGTAAATCAATTACTGGTCTCAAAGAAAAGGTCATGAGCAGATGTGTATTATACAACTAAGGCAGAGTCTGATACTGAGACAGTTCTTATAATTGATTTCTATTTCACAACGGATGTAAACATATATTTCAATTTCGTCTAATGTGAATTTTGTATTCATAACCTCAATATGAGTGAGCTTATAAAGCTTAAATAGTAAATTAAGTTCTCTGTCTTAACTTTCCCTTAAGGCTTATGATAATTATGAGATAAGAATTGCATATATTGCAGCTGAAATATATCCATCCAGTCAAGATTTGACTGACGAGGATTGTAATTTATAGCTTTGAGGTCCTGTGGCTCCTAAAAAGGGCTTGGTGAACCTTACAATTTTATACCCAAAATTATTGATTGGAGATTTAGTAGCTCATATCTTGATTACCTTCTAATGTAAAGACAAAGCTACTATTGTTAAATACCCTAATATTCAGTTGTCAACTTCTAATTCCGGAAAGATGTAGGTCAAACATAAATCATCTGGACAATGTCATTCTTATGCAAGATGACGGACGGTATTCACCTATGAGATGTCAACTCCACGAAGCACTTCCTGAGATGTAATGTGTTGAGATAGCGATCACCCCGAGGCGTATTGCTTCTGAGTTTTGCCTGTCTGAGCTCAGTCTGACGTGATCATTTAGATACGTCTTGACAGTAGTAAATTGACAACCAACATGGTAGTCTGAAGCTCCATTTCAAACAGTAAAGAATCAAAGCAGTGGCGTCATTGCCTTGTGTCGTCATCTTGTTTAATACGTCAAACCATAGTGACATGATTACAATCATCAAAGCATGATTCTGCAAACTAGTTTTGTTGATTCTTGTCAATAATGTAGGAAACTGTTTAAGACAGGTGTAAGTCAATATTTCAAGATACATAACCAAAATCTCTAGTACTGTACAATAATGACAGCAACTCTAGTATTCATTCAAAGGTAAAGAATCAAAACAATTTGAATCGACAATAATTCAATATAGACGAGTGTTCCATTACAATTTTGAAGTGTCTCTAATGGTCCGGATGATAAGAATGCCGCACGGTGAGTGCAGTCGGTTAATTTGAGGGAAAAAATATAAAAACTTTACACTGATAGATTTGATCCATTGTAATAACACCAAAGTTGATGCCTCGTTGCTACAGCTATGTAAAATAGCAGTGTATGCATACATGTGCGTGGTCTTGCCTTTAAGTACCGGACTGACAACCCTTGTCATTATTGTAAGCATTCTCGCTCAAGCTTTTTGACTTAGATATATAATATAATGAAAATTATGAACTTGTAGCTGAGATCTTTTCTAAAAATTTTAGCAACTTTCGGCTGTAATACGATCAACACTCAATTAAGGAAAATTATTCTTGCAACATGTAATTAACCTGAAAGTCAATGGGGAAATTCGTCCGGTTAATTCGTCCTTTTAATTTTGTGTTCTTACTTCTTGATTAGTTCACTGCATAAGTTAAGATTCAGTTTGCTTTGACATATTTGTATGTCATACCTAGCAGATAACTGTAACAAATTTGACAGGTCATTGAAGTGGGCACGGGGCAATATCTTGCAAACACTGATTTCTATTTTGCTCTACAAAATCTTTCATAAGTTATCAACAGCTTTAGATCTTATTCATATGTGTTCCTTTGCTTTAATGCAACGTAACTGTGCTGATTTGTTCCCGACAATGTTTACATGGATGATTTTAATCGAAATTTACGAAAATCCAAATTTCACAAATAAGACCCCATCTGTCTATTTAACAATGCCAAATATCGACATTCAGCACCAGTGACAGGACGATCCCAAAATATAGTTTGGGAATGGTTATGTTACACATGGGCAATTGATGATCTTCTGTAAGTACAGTGTAGTCCTGGAGTTATATTATGAACATCAAAACGAAACCCAAATTACATGATATTTGCACAAGCAGGTGAACAAACCTTTGGTATGCAACTGTAGCCTTGAAAACTATGTGACCTCTGTTAATGGCTAAAGGGGTCCCAGAAGGCATAAAAAGCTGAATCCTTGTGTACACACTCATTACATTTTGTTTTTAATTCATAGATTCTGTTACCCCTTAAATAGGCAAGATGATGAACCTGACGTCATTCGTTTCCTTGAGGGCTGTAGAATTTTAAAACTATCAAAGAATATAAATTGAACACAATTGCAGTTTGTTCACATATAACATGAAGTCATTGCTACAATATGTTAAATTGAAATCGAATTTTAATCAACCGTTATTGGTTTTTAATAATATATTTTAAACAGCGCTCTATTGTGTCGTAAATATGTCTCATGGTTGAATCATTTCATGATAAATAATTTCACCCACTTCAATTAAGAAAGCAGTTTATTCCTATTCATCTTTGTCATATCACAGACTTATTCTCTGAAACAATTTCAAAGATTTAATAGTTGCTATATTTATTTTGATAAAACATTTTAAAAGAATGGGGAAAGTTGTCAGTAATTTGATTACAATCAGAACAAATATGCAGACAGAAAAACATCCTGCTCTAGAATGTGTGTCAGATATCGCTGAAATTATTTGATTCCCAGATTCTGTAAATCAATTACTGCTCTCACAGAAAGAAGTCGACCCTTGATACAATGAGGGCATTGTCTGATACTTACATAATGCTTCTATGATGTCTATAATTCACTTAGCAGGATACCTTTGATGAGCCAATTTGGTCAATTGTGTTCGTTTGTATTCGAGAGAGAAAAAAAGAGAAAGCTTATTGAATAACATATATTGTACCTTTAAAGGGCATTATTTTATTATACTTCTTGAAAACATTCTATCGAGTAACATATGCAACATGTTCCAAGGTCATAACCTCAAATAATTGTTATTCAGAACAGTTTTACTGCTTTTCGGTACCCAATAATCGACATAACAACACTATTAAGTTCATTTCTTTAAGGAAACTAAGACATTTTCTCTCATCTGGCAATCGCTATAATACTCAGAATACTTGTACTTATGTTGAAACTTTTCGATCAGACAGAAGGACATACAACGTCTGAAGTGTTTGATAGATTTCTTGACGTAAATCTGACTTATAAGTTGTAAGTGTAATTGTAGCATGACTTCGGTAAATACTTGATTCTAATTGGCTGATTGGAAAGATTTCCCAACGTTGGGCAACGAACACCCCCAAATTAACAAACACCCAGACAAAATTCCTCCTGTTCTTGAAGAAGCAGATCCTGTTCTCATTGGAGACACCAGCTCATGGAAAAGGTCGATTGATGCTGATAAATGGTGATCAAAAATAAATTGCTGTTACAAAATGATCCTTCAAGTACTCGTATAGAAAATATTCTTTTTAAAAAAAAATTGTTAAAATAAATCAAAAATGAAATATGATGTGCATAAAACTTTTACGTATTGTGAAATATTTTGTCTAACATACAAGATAAAACATGAATATTGTCTTGCATTTGTGTTTCTATCAAAACAAACAAGACAATTCAGGTTAAAAGTATATTTTTGAAACGTACTTGAACGTATTTCCGAAAGTGGAAGAAACATGTTTTTTATCGAAATTCATTTTTCAAATTTCTCCAAATAATATTAGTTAATGACTCGTGTACAAACATCCAACTTCTCATAATTTAGCCTAATAATAGATAATGGCAGAAGAAAATATCAAGTATCAAGCAGAAATCCCTCACACCCATATTTGTTATTCAGTTATGTTAATTTAAGGTAGGGAAACTGAATTACTTACCTTAACTTCACCTTTACATTTGTTTTAGAATTGTTTTCTTTGAATGTATAGTATAGTCTTGAAATATTATTTTATTTAACAAACCAAGCTACATATCCCTTAAAGTACATACACATAACGGTTACGTGGTATTTTGGTAATTACTGCCATGTCTTTGTACATAAAGTCACAGATTTCCTGATCTACAAAGCGATTGGCCAATGACAAGACGTTTGATTGATGATTTGATATCAAAGGCTGTTTAAAAGAACCACTGTTTTTACACTGCTTCACACAGTAGACTTCAAAAGGAACAAGACAGAAAAACTAGCCATTGATGTTTAACGGAAATACTCGTTAGGGATTCTTTGTTTCATTTCAAAACAAAAGTTCCTCTTTTTGTAAAAGTAGATGAGTTCAAACAAGAAAGTGATTATGTATGTTTAAGTTTACTAGGTATCAAGCTTGGAAAACCATAAACTTCCATCGGAACGTCTTTTAATGATCCTTTAGGAATGTTACATTTATCTGAATAGCCTGACAGACTGAAATAACAACACAACATTAAAACGTTTGTTTAACAGTTTCAAAAACAAGTAAAAGGAAACTGCTTAAGATGTCTAATTAGATTAATGAAGTTTAAATAAACTCATTATTTATAATGGTATCGCTCTGTGATAAACGATCTCGTTTCAGTGTTCATTAAAAACCGTTCAGGGCTTTTGCAAGCATGCAAGCTGGAAAGATGTAGGGCAAAATAAGGTCATTAAGTGCAAATACGAATAAGCATATTTCACGTTTATAATTTTTTCACTTTGCAACACTAACAAAGGTAATTCGTGTATTGAGAATCGGGTATGGAAATGAATATTATGATAATATGTCTACTTTAAATATCCTAATTAAAGTGTTTAAGTGTCAACGTATTTAGCCAATAAGCAATACTTTCAAAATCATCACGCTGTCCTTTATCAATCTTTTCTATATGAAAGGTTAACTTCCCTTTCGTTAGAGGATGACACCAATGAGCAATGAGTTTACATATGTATTTGATGAATAATGTCATGTAACTCTAACCTTCTTGAACCATAGATAGAGAATTAAATACAAAGACCCTTAATGTTTTATTCTAGTAGATGACTGCTAAAATAGTGAACATTTGAATATGCATAAAAGATGATTTCTACAAAAATCAGATTTGAAGGTAAACATCAACCTAAAACGAAATTAAAACGAAAGATGTCATAAAATGTTCAGCTCCTTTCATCAAATGTTGATTAATTGTTGTGTTTGATTTGCTTGAGAATTCATGTCATGCCCTGCTTAAAATCTATGGAAATTTCTATTGATTTAGTTTGCAAATCAGTGTTAAGGTTTTAACAGTATTTGCTTTAAATCTATCAATAATTAAGATTTTGAATCCCATTGCCACAACAGATATTCCAAAAAGATCATAGTGATCATAGTTCCACTAAACTCAACAGCATTTCATACACTGTAAGATGCTATTGTCAACTTTTTAACAATCTGAATTGTATATCTGATATCCTTTATGGAAACCCTTGTTTATAAACGTTTTACAGCTTGAAATATTTTAAAACGAATTCAAAAGAAATTGGAAATATTTGGATTACTCGTTTATATTATGGACTCAAGATAATGATTCCTTATAAGATCAACATGATATACTGTACAATTAACAACCAAGTAAAGTTTTACAATGGAAGATAGCACCGAAGACTTAGCATTCTTAGATGTAATGGTAAGCATACAATCAGGACAAATAAAATCTGATATATAAAACAAACCTATTTAGTAAAATGAAATAGGATGCTATTAGAATGTTTTGATTTATCTGACCCCTCGAGATATAACGATTTTTTTAAAATTGACTATTGAATTGAACTAAAAATCCGTTATCTGAAAAATAATGAAAGTAGGATAGAACTCAAATTTGGTAAAAAAAATAACTCTTCTCATTAGGGAGAAACTTTGAATTTTAATAATACAAATTATTTTTTATCGCTAGTTGACATTCAAACACAAAACCTGCTGATTGCCCAGTAATTAAGTATCACCTGAATACTAGGATACTCAGACTTTGATGTTTCCGTGGTTTGTGAGCAACTTTGGATCTATAAACTAAAAAATACTGATGATCTAGGATACTCAAAGTTTGATGTTTCCGTGGTTTGTGAGCAACTTTGGATCTATAAACTAAAAAATACTGATGATCTAGGATACTCAAAGTTTGATGTTTCCGTGGTTTGTGAGCAACTTTGGATCTATAAACTAAAAAATACTGATGATCTAGGATACTCAAAGTTTGATGTTTCCGTGGTTTGTGAGCAACTTTGGATTTATAAACTAAAAAATACTGATGATCTAGGATGCTCAAAGTTTGATGTTTCCGTGGTTTGTGAGCAACTTTGGATCTATAAACTAAAAAATACTGATGATCACTAGTTGACAATCATACATAAAACCTGCTGATTTCCCAGAAACTAAGTATCATCTGAACATTAAAAACTAAAAAAGATTTGTTGTTCGTCAATTTACAATGTTGTTTTCCGTTAATGTTTAAAGTTTTCATAAATGAAAACCTTTTACCTTTTCACAACAGTGGTTGGTAGAGACACACAATGATCCAGCAAATAAAACATTGACTTCAACAAATGTAGTTCTATAATTCTTTATGTGTCTAGTGCATGTAGCGACTTCTAGAAGTAATTCCAAATGCTACATTAAACCTTTTGTATTGATGTTGTTATGGGAATTTATGGTGGTGTTATCCAAAGTACACAATGAAGAAGGTTTTTCCAAATCATGCAAAGTATTTTTCATCAATATTCATTGCAGAGAAGAACACTCAATGCATTACAGTCTGATTAATATGAGCCTAGTTCCGAGGAATAAAAGTTTTAAAATAAATACTCTATCGAGAATCGAACTTATTATTTTGATATGTCATCTCCACTGAATCCTAGTGTAGAGGATTTCATATCTCCGTAGAGTTAATATTTATTCTCGGAACTAGGCCGATTTTAATCAGACTGAATGCATTACTGCTTATAAATGGAACCATTCACGACAAAAGAGGCACACAGCTGAACAGCGAATGATGTTAAATATTGCAGTTAAATGACTTATTTTGCAGACTTCAAGAAACTTGGCACGTCTAAGATTCCTAATTGATATCATTTCCTCGTTGGGTAAAGCTTTTACCATATGTAGAAGCAAAGTCGCTTTGATTCATATTTTACTTTCCTATTTCGAACAGTCTTGTGCTGATAAAAGATGTGATTTTAAGGGCTAGACTGTCATAAAACAAATGTAAAATGAACATCTCAGACAACAAAACATTTTCGTAGCTTAAGTTTGTTCATTTACCTTCGTATCAAAGTGCATATACATGTATCTTGTGCATTGCATTGTCGTTCATGCTTAGTAGCATATTGATATCGTAATGAGGAAAATTCAATTTCTACTAAACTTTAGATTTGTAGTACGTTAACCAATTCATTTGCTTTACCTAATACTTAACCATGCCACTTTGGTACACCATTGAAGTGACCAGGCGTAAAAGACTCGAAAATTAATTATTCATTTTCTTCTCAACAGTTGTGATCAACAGCACAGGTTATATTTGCTTTTTTCACCTAGTCAATGTAATTGTCTTATACATATGCTTAGAGAGCATTATATAATTCATGGTACCGAATAGTATGCAAGGCAACTTTTAAAAGAACACTTTGATCGTCTAAACATCATAGTGATGGGCAGTAAAAATTTAATCACAAAGAAAAAATACCATTCTTCTTTGTCTCCTCTTTGTTTATTATCATATTGTTCTGTTCTCACAAACTCTCCATAACAGGGAAATGGTTATATTAATTCAATCGAAAATCGTTCACATCTTTTGTCGGACTTTTGTTTTTATGTGTTGATTCTAGCAACCCTAGACTTTTAAACAGTCAGAAACACAAACATCTCAGTTCAAAACCGCCAAGATGGAAAACTATTAGCTTATTTATTATCTTAAGGGTGATTTGCTTTAAATCAAATACAGTTGATACGGTTGTCCAGTAAAACAATACCAGTGATGAATTCGAAGCGACTATTGTTTATCTATAATAGATCAGAGGAAAGTTGGTAAAAAAGGCAGAATAGAATATGGAAAGCCAAGTTATCTTTAATCTTGATTTACAATCAGCACTAGCATGCAGACAGAAAACATCCTGCTCTAGAATGTGTGTCAGATGAAGCTGACAGTACCAGACTCTGTAAATCAATTACTGCTCTCAAAGAAAAGGTCATGAGCAGATGAGTATTATACAATTAAGGCAGAGTCTGATACTGAGACAGTTCTTCTAAATGATGTATATTTCACAACGGATGGGAACATATATTTCAATTTCATCTAATGTGAATTGTGTATTCATAACATCAATATGAGGGAGCTTTATAAAGCTAAAATAGTAAATTTAGTTCTCTTAACTCTCTTAGTTGTCTTAACTCTCATTTAAAGCTTATGAT
This sequence comes from Steromphala cineraria, assembly GCA_916613615.1. NCBI lineage: Eukaryota > Metazoa > Mollusca > Gastropoda > Trochida > Trochidae > Steromphala > Steromphala cineraria. Next base: position 35,112,269 of record OU744724.1, read on the forward strand.
AAACATGAGATAAGCATTGCATATCGATTGTATCCAAAGAAAATTTTGTTCGTGTTACACAAATAATTGAAATGGGTTCATCCATTCAAGATACAAGATCATGGGTTAATGAACCTTTGGGTCCTACATGTATACCCGAAATCATTGATTGAAGATTTAGTTGCCTTCTAACTCAATGTAGAGGTGGTCGCATTCTAAAATGCACAACCTAAAGAAAAATTGAAATATGAAGCTTGATGAGCTACAGGGCCAACGGCTCTATCTTTTATAACATACCATTTGTGCTTATGCATTAAGATCACTTATCTTGATCACCTTCTTTTTCAAAGACAAGCAAAAGCAAAGCTACTATTGTTAACATACTCTATTATTTCGAAAGATGTAGGTCAAATATATATGCATCACAGCATCATTTGCGATCTTGAAGCAAAACCCATAAACTTGCAAAAGTAATTTAATTAAACTCAATGCGAACAAGGAAGTTTCAGAATGGCATCTACACGCCAAAAAGAGTAGGGCCCGGGCCAGGTAGGGTCCACGTGCACCCCCCCCCCCCACTTCCCAGCTAAACAATGTTTTTCTGAAGCCTAAATATATACTAAAGACAAATCAGAATGTTAACATTGAAAATTTTCCAATGCACTACCTGTTTTGACCCTATGATTAGGTGTACCCCCTTAACGGGCTCGGACAAGATGTCGCGTCAGAAATTAAGGGGGTGGGTTCGGTCTACAGGCTCTTAAATAAATACTGCTGCACATACACCCATGTATTTTATACCATATGAAATGTAATTGAATTGCCTTTCCAATGATATAAGGCAGGTAATTATAGCTCTAAGATTGACTATGCTGAGACCATTTGAACATACGATGACACGTTAAAATCTTAAATTCTCCCGATAAAGTCCTACATGAACAAAACCATATTTAAACTTCATTTAGTCTCCATTTGGGTTTTATTTTTGACACAAACATACATAAACAACCCTCTAGAACAAAGCTGGAACCTTACACCATAGCCTGTTAAAACATAAATGAGAAAATCTCATGCGGCGGACAGGCGAAAAATCACCTATTCGTCTCCAGTGTTTTGTGAGCGCAAGTTGTTACCTTTCCTATTCCGACAGTTAACCACATTGCATGCCAACCCAGTAAGATATGACATCACAAACAACATACATATAATAATTGAAAATATATGTAATATCTGAATCTGAGACGATATTGACACGCTTTCTGACAGTTTCATAAAATTGCTCTTGATATTTTAATGAACTTTTACCAAGTCTTAATTTGAAACAAAAGTGTACGTTTTCATTAAAATTACAAAACTAAAATAGCATACTAGCTATCAATTAATAGCGGTACCATCATACACTATGCCTGTTGCATAACATAATGATATGATTGACTGTATTTGTCAAAAACAACGTGGCTTCCATTTGCAACAATAATTAATTTTCTTTCTCCATAACATTTTGGTGTTTGACCATTCTAATGCGATATAACCAAATAAAAGCTTACTGTAATCATAGTAATTACAAAGCAATTGCCAAACCTGGCAGCACTGTGAAAATATTGCAAAAATTGACATGCATATATTGTCCTGCAAAATGCTTTACATGTATAGTTCAGACATCTATTCCTAGTCGGAATCAGAGCTGTCGGCATGAGGATAGTCCAATTCATCTGGAATTGAGTCCGCATCATCAGAGTCCGAGTCACTGACATCCATGGAGTCCTCTGCAATGTCAGCCAACTGCTGTGGTAGTGTATTTCCATCATACCACAGAGGTTCAAGTGTTCCATTCACCAAGGTCCAGCCGTGCCCATCACTCGCATCAGGTATGTCGGGGTTTGCCACAGTGGCTCGCTTCCAAATGCCAACCTGGTAGTTGACTTTTCGAATGTGCTGCTCCAGGCTCTTTCTACATGGAGGCAAATTCGCCATGTCAACTGTGCTGGAAGCTGCTAGATTACCATCATCTTTGGCGCACAGTTCACTCATTCTCAGGAAGCGCAACTCATCAACACGTCGTGTACGAGGCCTTCCATACAGCGCACATGTGAACTCATCTAAGTTGTCCATCAGGTCTCTTGGAACTTCCCACGTGTCGCCTAACCTGGCTAAGACTTCGACAAATCTTGGCAGTTTCGAAAGGGTCTTGAGTGGTTTCACCTTGCCGAGCCCCTTGAACGCACTGGTGGTGTCACACCCACTGTAGGCATGAAGAGCCATCAGTGCTGTGGAATGTTGTGGTGAATAGCCTTGTGCTATTTCGCTCATATCCACAATCCTTTTCTTGTTCCCAGTCCCTGTATCAAAGAGTACCGTCAAGTTGGTCATGGTTGGAGCATAGTGTAAGAGGATGGCGAAGACGTCACTGTCTGGACTCTTTACTCTGACGTGACTGTAGTTCTCACTTCTGGCATATTCACAATACAGCACTATCCGCGAGTCAGTTTCCTCTTGGTTGGACTTGAGTTCATGCAGTTCTTGCCTACTTGTTGAGATCCCATCTTCAGATGTTAGCAGATATGCGGATCCTTCACATACCACAATGACCTTTCGATTTTGTAACCGGCTGGCATACACATCTTGACTCCAGAGTCGGGTGAGAAGCTGAATAAACTGCTTCTTGTTTTCGTCATTGCTGAGGAACAACTTCCAGTCCGCAGGTCTTTTTGTGTTTTCCCCCTTCAAGATCAGCTTTTCTCCAGTTCCTCTCCGCTGTCTTTCCATTGCCTTGACAGAGTTAGGTACATAGCTGTCTGTGCTGAACACAACGTCTTTGAGGATGCTGCCCAACCACCAAGCGACCAAACTCTAGTTATCATCGATGGAAATGCCTGTTTCTACTTCTTGAAAGAGTTACCTGGCAACTTTAGTCAAATATGCAGCAAACTCTTCAACATCATGCCCAAGACGGGTGACGTTGTGTTCAGCACAGACAGCTATGTACCTAACTCTGTCAAGACAGTGACGTCTTCGCCATCCTCTTACACTATGCTCCAACCATGACCAACTTGACGGTACTCTTTGATACAGGGACTGGGAACAAGAAAAGGATTGTGGATATGAGCGAAATAGCACAAGGCTATTCACCACAACATTCCACAGCACTGATGGCTCTTCATGCCTACAGTGGGTGTGACACCACCAGTGCGTTCAAGGGGCTCGGCAAGGTGAAACCATTTAAGACCCTTTCGAAACTGCCAAGATTTGTCGAAGTCTTAGCCAGGTTAGGCGACACGTGGGAAGTTCCAAGAGACCTGATGGACAACTTAGATGAGTTCACATGTGCGCTGTATGGAAGGCCTCGTACACGACGTGTTGATGAGTTGCGCTTCCTGAGAATGAGTGAACTGTGCGCCAAAGATGATGGTAATCTAGCAGCTTCCAGCACAGTTGACATGGCGAATTTGCCTCCATGTAGAAAGAGCCTGGAGCAGCACATTCGAAAAGTCAACTACCAGGTTGGCATTTGGAAGCGAGCCACTGTGGCAAACCCCGACATACCTGATGCGAGTGATGGGCACGGCTGGACCTTGGTGAATGGAACACTTGAACCTCTGTGGTATGATGGAAATACACTACCACAGCAGTTGGCTGACATTGCAGAGGACTCCATGGATGTCAGTGACTCGGACTCTGATGATGCGGACTCAATTCCAGATGAATTGGACTATCCTCATGCCGACAGCTCTGATTCCGACTATGAATAGATGTCTGAACTATACATGTAAAGCATTTTGCAGGACAATATATGCATGTCAATTTTTGCAATATTTTCACAGTGCTGCCTGGTTTGGCAATTGCTTTGTATTTACTATGAATACAGTAAGCTTTTATTTGGTTATATCGCATTAGAATGGTCAAACACCAAAATGTTATGGAGAAAGAAAATTAATTATTGTTGCAAATGGAAGCCACGTTGTTTTTGACAAATACAGTCAATCATATCATTATGTTATGCAACAGGCATAGTGTATGATGGTACCGCTATTAATTGATAGCTAGTATGCTATTTTAGTTTTGTAATTTTAATGAAAACGTATACTTTTGTTTCAAATTAAGACTTGGTAAAAGTTCATTAAAATATCAAGAGCAATTTTATGAAACTGTCAGAAAGCGTGTCAATATCGTCTCAGATTCAGATATTACACATATTTTCAATTATTATATGTATGTTGTTTGTGATGTCATATCTTACTGGGTTGGCATGCAATGTGGTTAACTGTCGGAATAGGAAAGGTAACAACTTGCGCTCACAAAACACTGGAGACGAATAGGTGATTTTTCGCCTGTCCGCCGCATGAGATTTTCTCATTTATGTTTTAACTGGCTATGATGTAAGGTTCCAGCTTTGTTCTAGAGGGCTGTTTATGTATGTTTGTGTCAAAAATAAAACCCAAATGGAGACTAAATGAAGTTTGAATATGTTTTTGTTCATGTAGGACTTTATCGGGAGAATTTAAGATTTTAACGTGTCATCGTATGTTCAAATGGTCTCAGCATAGTCAATCTTAGAGCTATAATTACCTGCCTTATATCATTGGAAAGGCAATTCAATTACATTTCATATGGTATAAAATACATGGGTGTATGTGCAGCAGTATTTATTTAAGAGCCTGTAGACCGAACCCACCCCCTTAATTTCTGACGCGACATCTTGTCCGAGCCCGTTAAGGGGGTACACCTAATCATAGGGTCAAAACAGGTAGTGCATTGGAAAATTTTCAATGTTAACATTCTGATTTGTCTTTAGTATATATTTAGGCTTCAGAAAAACATTGTTTAGCTGGGAAGTGGGGGGGGGGGGGGTGCACGTGGACCCTACCTGGCCCGGGCCCTAGAGGAATGATGCCAATCATAGCAAGAAAGGAGTTTCCTTAAATGAACGTTTGTGTAGTTACAACATCATCCTGGTCTGAAATAATTGTCAGGTATTGTATTTGAGCTGCCCGAATCTGTAGATCAAACACTGCTCTTACAGACAAGGTCGAGGGATGATCTATGATAAATGTCTAGTCTGATCGGGGTTCAGACATGCTGTCACTACAAGATTCTTCAGGAATTTGTTTTCATATGAGACAAAGATATTGATTTAGAAATCGAATCTTATCAACAGGATGATTTTAACGCAGATGGTTTTGATTAATTAACGCTTAAATTTGATGTGAGTACGCCTTCGTTTTTGTTGATGTAGTAACGTTTTTGAAAAATATTATGATGCCAAACATTTTTGTAATTTTTAAAAATATTTCAGGCATACACACAGTTTAACATACATGGTAATATACAAATAATTCCACAACAATAAAAATTTTGGGTACATTGTTCATACTGAAAAGTTGATAAAGTCTAGTATTCATCTAAATAGAACATGCAAAATAATCCACAATTTCAGGAAATATGCTTCCTGGTTTTGGTTAATATTTATGTATTTTGTGATAATGTAATATTGTGTGATTTGCCTCTTGAAATATATAATATTTGGGATAAAACATTTCTTACTACAATAGTATATATATAATATTCTTTACCAAATTCTTATTCAAAATTATAACATGATTCGACATAAGAATTAGATTCATGTTATGTTTACAGTGTAAGTTGGTACATCTGTTTTGAACATTTTACTTTACTTTTTTTAAGAGTGAGTGAGTTATTACTCCGTACAGGCAATATCACAGCCATTAGCGGCCGTTTTTTTTAAGAATACTTAGTATCCATTACAAATGTTTGTCTTTCAAATACTTTTATTTCATGAACAACATGCAATGTTCTTGCACTGTACATCTTTAACATTACGTTGACATCATCACATTTCATCTCTTAAACCAACATTTTCATATTCCCATTATTTACATGTAATTTTGATAAACATTACGTCAATTTACTGTTTTTGGCTCCACAGAGAGATGATTTACTGTCAGGGTAGAGCTTTGATTGATGTTTTGATATCAAGTCTGTCAACATGAACCATCTGTATTCACATTGCTTACAAAAGTAGACCTCAAACTGGAACAAGACACCAGTTGTTCTTTTATGTTTTACGGAAAACGTTCTTAAAGATTCTGAATAACAATTTATCTAAATAGTGTCTCACCATAAGATCTCCAATTTCCTTAAAAGGAACATTAAACAGCTATACAAGACACTAGTTGTTCTTTAATGTTTTATGGAAAACGTCCTTAAAGACTCTTAATAACAATATATCTAAATAGTGTCTCACCATACGATCTTCAATTTCTTTAAAAGGAACATTAAATAGCTAATTCACCATATGTTTTTAAATTATCTAGATATAAGTGAAATTCAACTGCCTACAAGTTTCATTTCAAGAAACTGTAATGAAGCCAAGATAGATAAACAGCTTTACTTAACTGGTCGATCAGTAAATGCAGGTTTCTGAAGGTTTCACATCCCAAAGGATTTCTTGATATAGGCTTGTAAATGGGTATCGCCATACATGCACTTGGTTGTCCTGATGGAAATACACTTTAAAGTCACTAAAAAGATTAAACCTTAAGTCAAATTTATTTAAAGCAAGTAAATTAAACACTCGTATACTAGTAGTACACTTATAATATATCTGTAAATATTTTGTCTCCCTATAATCATCATGTATATATGTTTGATTGCATACCAATTTAAATGAACCACAAATTCTTCACAGGAAATAAAGTATTAGCTTATGTCATTTATTTTCAATGGGTTCATAAGTTAAGTTAAACTCTCTCTAAAAAATATCCGGTAGTTTAAGTACTCAACTACAATCTTCTTTCCAGTTTTAATCTATTTTTCTTATTTGTGCTTATTTGTATCATTCATAAGCACGGATTTACGCATTTTCATTCATTTTTGTTCCTGAAGATATATTGAAAAGCACTCTTTAAGTTTTTAAACAGTTTTTAAGGTCTATCATGCTTAACCGAAACCAATTTATCATGTATTAGTCTATATCAAACCATGTGTCTTGAAAACTTAGAAAAAGTTTGTGACTGCACTTGTTCAATCTTCTTCGTTGACATGCTAGAATTGATGGTGTTAATAAGTTTGTAGATTAGAATGTTAGAAAAAGTCGCACCGAAATGTCATTTTGTCTGAAAATTTAGAAGTTTTTAAAAATTTATACGTGGACCTACTGTCCACCAATAAATTACGTCTTCATTGATGTCAATGTTCTGCAGTCCAACTAAACACTCTAAAAGTTATCCATTAATGAGTAAAAGTTCTAAAAAGTAAAGATTGTTACAGCATTTGTAAATATACTCTTAATTAAACGTGCCTCCTCAATAACCAACATGAATTTAATCCACGATCTCGCCATGAAGTAATATTTTGTAGTAACTGTATCAGAAGGTGACAGTGTCTGTAACATGGTCAGGATTGACAGGGTTGACTTCGGGATTCAGAATGATAAATACAATGATCAATGCAACAGAGGAACAACCTGCTGGAATACAATCCCAAAATATATCAAACTAAGAAAATATACTTTTATATATTTGAAATAATTTTGACAGCAAGTCCTTAGTCCAAATGGTTTGTGTCAACTCTGTCCCCCTGATGCCTCATATAAAATGACCTCTCCTGGTGAGCAATCCTTGAACTATTGACTGCATTGGGCTTTCTTGTATTTCCCTTGCATATGAATGATAGCCCGAGTGTCACTCTCAGACGATTATCAGAAAGTCAGCAGCATAAGGTATATATGAATTTTAGAAAAATTCGTTAACAAGATTAAGCTTAATAAAGATAACTATACTAACGCCAAATAACAACATGGAGATGGTTCAATCCTTTTTGCAATGTGTGTATTTTAGTTAACAATCAAATTTGGATTTGATGCTAGAAATTCCAGAAGATGGACATATTTTAGATAAGAACAAAAGTAGAACAAGAAGAATTTATATACCATTGATGTAAACATATAATCAAACAACTTCCTAAAAACTTCTAATTGCTATAGCGTTTTCTGCATGATTTAATTTACTTTAATTTTTTTATTGACTTAGATGAAAGTCATTTTATGATTTCAGTACATTGTCAACTTCTAATGTAACCAGATGACCCTTGCAGACTGATAATAGTCTAACGATGGATAAATGAACAGCAGTCCCATATTTTTGCCAAACTATTCAGAGGATCTGACGATTGAATATAACCTGGTCTCGGTAAGAGTCTTATTGTCTAGTTACTATAACACTTAAAAGCACCATGTGTGAAGTGTAATTACATTACCATTTCAAATGAAGATGTATCGCACAATGAAAACTTGCTAGTAACATGCTTATTATAGGATAGGTCACTCGAGAGGGGCAAAAACCCTTCATAGTTGCCGGTTATAAATCACGTACGCATAATCATGGAGACAGAAAACATCTTCATATTGAAGAGATGTCAGAGACTGTAGTCAGCAGTCAATATGTATATCAAAATACTGTTCTCACTGCAGATCGTTAGAAGTTGGGATAAAGTTTTGTTTCAATTCATGGTCTGACATGCAGTCTCAAAATAACGCTTCAAGATAGTGAATTAGTTTAGTTTTTAGTTATTAGGATAGTTTTACTCTTACTGTAAAATTGTGTTAATTGTGTTACAGTTACCATGTTCCTGTTTTGCATATACTACTACAGAAATATCTAGACTCTTTGGTCTGGATTTTCGAAGCTCTCGTTGTGCTAAGATAGTCGACAGCCAATTTTAATGTACATTGTATGGTAAAAGCTTCGAAAATCTAGGCCCTGACTGTTTGCAATGACAATGTTCATGCGCAAATGACGGAAGACTTCTTATCTACTTGTTTGAGCATAAACGCATATTAAAGAAGAGCTTTATGAGCATTAAACATACAATGGGAATACTATATACAATTGTATATATATGAACAGAAGGTGTCATAGTAAACATTAACGAAATAAAGAAGTAAAAAGAGCAAAGGTAAACTAGATTTAACGATGAATGTAGAAAGTCAAAGGGATGTTCAACTTTTCAGGAACCTTTTTCGAACTGAGTTCAGTGAAAATTAAGTTATTGTTAAATTACAAACGTCTCAGCCTTTGTAAGCAATGTGAATGAAGATGATATATGTAGACAGCCTTTGATATCAAATCATCAATCAAGCATTTACTCTGACCGTGATGACTTTCTACGTGGAGCAATGCTTGGAAGTCATGGACACAAGGAAACGTGTCTTTGTGTATGTAATAGATGAAATGAGATGTAGCCAACATGGAGAATACACAATAGATCTACAATACATGTACATGGTTATGAAATGGAGGTATATGAATCACAAACACATAACATTGTTTTTTCGGCGATTAGCATCAGTCTTATTCCTGTCCTGTTTATTAACAGTTTTAGCCAAAGACCACCATGTAATTACTATTAATGAATTAAAATGATCAAATATTAGCAAATTTCCCTTTGCAACACAACCAGAAAACATGATTTTTACAAAAGTTTGTTTGATTCCAATGTCGTAACAATATCTAATTTGTTCGTACGAAGAGTCATGACCAAATAGTTTCCAGCGTATTGCCTTGTGGGGTATAGGTATCGGTTGACCAAATATAAAATCTGAACTGATTGTCTTTATAATGTATTGTCCTTATTTGACTTTCAACTTTTCATCATTTAAACATTGTCCTTATTTGACTATCGACTTTGCATCAATGAATATTGTGTTTATTTGACTTTCGATTGTGTATCAATGAATATGTTTTTATTTGACCATCAAGTTTTCATCCATGAATATTGTCCTCATTTGATTTTCAATTTGTCTTTCATAAAACATTTACCTTATTTGACTTTCAACTTCTAAAATGCCATTTAAAGAAGTCATGCTTGTCTTCATAACAAATCTCTCTGAGTCGATGAAATTGACAATGCATGTAGGTATTAATTAGTCATCATGTGTATTCCTTGTTGGATAGCTGTTATTTTCGAGTATTGATCGCTGGTGTAAAAAAAAACATTGAACTGAATACTTTTCAGACTAAAAATTATCGTGTTGACCTTTGTAAAAAGGACTGCTCCTTATTTGCAATCCTATTGACTGCATTTGGCCTTCTGATTATGATAGCCCTAGTGTCACTCTCAGATGATTTTCAGAAAGTCAGCAGCATGTGGTATCTATGAATTTTAAAGTAAAAAATGTTAGCAAGATTAAGCTAAATAAGAATAACTATACCAACGCCAAATAACAATAAGAAGGTGATTCAATACTTATTGCAATATGTGTATTTCCGTAACAATCAAGTTCTGATTTGATGCTAGAAATTCCACAGATGGACATAATTTAGATAAGAATAAACGTATCACTGTGAATATAAAGAATTTCTAAACCATAACTTTTTCAATCTTTTTATTGACTTATATGAAAGTCATTTTAAGATTTTAGTACATTGTGAATATATAATGCAACCAGATGATCCTTTCACCATGTATCCACCAGTATCACCATGGATAAATGAACAGCATTCCCATATTTTTGCCAAACTATTCAGAGGATCTGACGATTGAATATAACCTGTTCTCAGTTAGTCTGCGATGATATAACACTATAATGCACCATGTGTGAAGTGTAATTACATTACCATTTCAAATGAAAATGTATCGTACAATGAAAACTTGCTAGTAACATGCTTAATATAGGATAGGTCACTCGAGAGGGACAAAAAGCCTTGATAGTCGCCGGTTATAAATCACGTACGCACAATCATGCAGACAGAAAACATCTTCATATTGAAGAGATGTCAGATACTGTAGTCAGCAGTCAATCTGTAGATCAAACAAACAAAAGATCGATGGATTAAGTTTTGTTTCATCCCAAGGTCTGACATGCCGTCTCAAAAAATCACAACAAGATAGTGAATTAAACTAGTTTTACTCTTACTTTAAAATAGTGTTATTGTTTTACAGTTGCCTTGTTCCTGTTTTGAATATACTACTCGACATAAACGCATATTAAAGAATAGTTTTATGAACATAAAACATACAATGAGAATGCTATATCCAATTGTATAAATATGAACAGAAAGTGTAATAGTAAACATTAACGAAATAAAGAAGTAAAAATAGCAAAGGTAAACTAGATTTAACGATGAATGTAGAAAGTCAAAGGGATGTTCATTTTGTTCAGGAACCTTTTGAATTCGAACTGAGTTCAATGAAAATCAAGTTATGTTATCGTTAAATTACAAACGTCTCAGCTTGATATCTAGTAAATCTAAAAAAGTATAATGATTTATCTGTGAACATGCATTTCCTTTAGAAGAAACTGTTAATTCTATAATGATACACTTTTTTATGAATTGTTATCCACCGTCTTTAACGACGTTTTGCTGTACAACATCAATGAGCAATTGCTGTCTTGTTCGTGTTTGAAGCCTACTTTTGTAAGCAATGTGAATGAAGATGATTTATGTAGACAGCCTTTGATATCAAATCATCAATCAAGCATTTACTCTTACCGTGATGACTTTCTACATGGAGCAATGCTTGGAAGTCATTGGCAAATGGAAACGTGTCTTTGTGTATTCTAGAGACGAAATGCGATGCAGCCAACATGAAGAATACGTTAAAGGTCTACAATTTTACATGTGCATGGTTATGAAATGGACATAGCTTTATGAATCACAAATACATGTCATTGTCTCTTCGTTTTATTATTGAAAATTCAGGCGAGTTAGTAGTCTGTCATCCAGACCCTACAGCAAAAATATTTAATTAATGTCCAAACCTGTATAGAAAAGTATAGCAAGTCTAGATCGCTCAGCTTTTTTTCTGAAGTTAAAGCATCTTTTGGGCTCCATTTGGTTATAATACATGATTTGTTTAAACATATTGTCAATATTGAAAAAAATACTTCTGAGACTAAATGTTAGTCTAGCGAGTAAGCATCAGAGTCTTATTCGTATCCTTTATATTAACAGTTTTATACGAATGCCACCATGTAACTATTGATGAATCAAAATTATCAAATATAAGCAAATTTCCCTTTGCAACTCAACCAGAAAATATTGATTTTTACAAAATGTTGTTTCTTTCCAGTAAGGTTTAATATCTAAGTTGTTTACAGGAAAAGTCAGTCCTAACAGCTTCCATCGTATTGCCCTGTGGGGTCGCGGTTCAATTAAATAGACCAAATTTAAAATCAACTGATTGTCTTTATATTGTATTGTCCTTATTTGACTTTCAACTTTTCATCCATTAAACATTGTCCTTATTTCATTATCGACTTTGAATCAATGCATATTGTGCTTTTTTATTTTAAACTTGGCATCCATGGATATTGTGCCTATTTGACTTTCAACTTTGTATCCATAAAACATCGTCCTTATCCGAGTTTCAACTTTGCATCTATAAAACAGTCTTATTTGCCTTACAACTTGTCATCCATACATTATTGTCCTATTTGACATTGAACTTGTCTCCGATTAATTATTAATCTTATTTGACGTTCAACTTTTTTTCCATAAAACATTTTCTTCAATGAAACATTTTCATCTTCTAAAATGCCACTCAAAGATGCCATCCTTTACTTCATAACATATCTCTCTGAGTCGATGCCATTGACAATGCATGTAGGTATTAATTAGTCATCATGTGTATTCCTTGTTGGATAACTGTTATTTTCGAGTATTGATCGCTGGTGTAAAACAAAACATTGAATACTCTCCAGACTCAAAATTAAAGGGTCTCTATGCCTGGCCGCAACCAATTTATCATCATTAGCCCATTTCAATACCTTTGTCTTGAAAACTTAAGAAAGTTTTCATCTGAGTCAAACTTTTTAATCTTCTATGTTGACAGATGAGAATTGATGATGTTTAATTAGTTCGTTTGATTTTAAGATTGCTAGGGGAAAAAACAGGGTTTATTTGTTATCATTCAATCTAAAAACTTTCCTAAGTGATTTTACTTTTCGAAAATTATGAGGGAGATTAAATATCGTAATACCAAAATGAATCTTGATTGCTGCCAATGCAAAGCTTAAAGAAAATGCTCAAAAGTAAACAGATATTCTTTATTCTGTATAAGCGACACGAGATCGAACTTACAGCCTCATAGTTTCAGCGTTTAGTTATGAGACGAAATCAGTAACAGTGGACATGCACCTGAATTTAGATGAAATAGAATTGACAAACTGTTGGACCATGAAAGTTTTGTTCTGCAAGAATTACTGTCAATATATTTTTAGTTCCCTATCTTTAACATTGGGTTAAATATTGCAATCACAGATCATTAATATATATGACAACAATTTGAGTAAGAAGAGGTTAAAGTTTTAAGTAAACCTAGCCTCAATAATACTCGATACACTCCCGATATTGAGTCTAGCCAGACACAGTAACATTTCATGCCAGCCGACCTTTCAGCGACCAACAACCCTCCATTTAAAAGCGAGACGATCAGATGGATTTATCCAATTATAAAGCGGCTACTAGTAGTAGTATTTCAAATTTGAAAGTTATGTGCAAATGCAGACTATTGCGGCTTGGTAAAATGCACACTGATTAGTCAATTCAATTGATCTGCTGACCATGGCTTTTGCAACCAGTAAATCTTCTTTTTTGTTTAACTTTGTATAGTTAAACGCTGAAAGTAAAGAGAGAAAACTTTGACAGCTAAGTTATCTTGTAATTCATTATCTGAAATCTGTATTTATGATCCTTACAAATATTTAGGCAAACAATCTTCTGTGGAATGTGTGTCAGGTCCTAATGACATGTGCAGCATGGAAAGTCCGTGACTCTGATAATGAATAACTGCTTTCAAATAACAGGTCGTGAGAAGATGAATGATGGTAGTTTTAAGGTAAAATCTAATGTATAATTTTTGAAACAGTACAGTGATCTTATAGTTTTAGTTTTGCAGAAAGGATACAGACGTCTCATGTGTCAAATTGGTCAAATTTATTTGTTGATATTTAAGACATGGCAGTAAGTTACCTCATTGAAGTAGCTTAGAGGAGCATATAACAACACTACTATTGTAAAGAGTTAGAAATGATATCAATGGTATCATTTGATTGAAAGACCTGACTGATTTGTTAATATTCACTTCATATGCTTAAAACCTTAAAATAGATTCTTAAGTCAACGATGCGCAATAAATGACACATTAACTTGTGAATATTATTGAAATTCAATATCATATTATTACTTTTATTATATGTTCGGAAAATTTCAACTCTAATTAACTACTGTACATTGTAATTTGTATATCGTTCACAAAAGTACCTGTGATGCGGTTTGAAAAATCATCTATGTGCCAGTATCATTAAGTGTCAGTATAAAATGGTACATCAGTATGAAGCATACGACGTACTTATGTTACTAATTCTATTTTGTCTATCGCCAATATGAATAAGTCTAGATCGACAGTTCCATATTTGTTAATACTGTCGACTTAATAACAATACCTGTTTACCAGTATTTATTTAGATTGGCCTGTCAACAACCATCCTGTCTCATGGCACGAACGTTATGCTAACTTCACTAATCTGTACCCTGGGCTCGGAAGCTAGATTCGCTCGCGCGGCTCAACTTGGGATATAGCCAATCAAATTATTTGCTTATTTATGTAACTTCATGTTATAGGAATGCGACACCTGTGATAGCGGGTAAGCGAGAATTGTACATAGTAAGAGATAAGTCGTGAGTCGATCGTCAGCCACTCAAAAACAAACATTTTATTGTAAGGTTAGATAAACCCCCTTTTTAAGGTTGATATAGTTAAAAATGTATTGATAAACACTTCAAATCAGTTTTTTGTGAAAACACTGAAAAAGAATTGTGCAAATAACTAAGATTTTATAATTGGTTTAGACATAGTGTTTTTGCAAATTCTGTAAATTTCTAGTTACAAGACTGATTAAAAAAATGAATCAGTATTTGTTTATTGTAACATCTTAAGGGAATTTTTTCACAGCATCATTTGCGATCTTGAACACATACACTTGCAAAAATAGTTCAATAAATCTCAATGAAAACAATGAAATTTTAGATTGACATCTGCACATCACAAAGAAGCATGCCAATCATAGCCGTACATATGTTCTGTAAATGAATGTTAGTGTCAGCTACACCATCAGATCTAAAAACATCCTGGTCAGAAATAATTGTCAGACACTGTTATCATTTGAGCTTCACGAATCTGTAGATCAAACACTGCTCTTACAGACAAGGTCGAGGGATGATCTATGATAAATGTCTAGTCTGATCGCAGTTCAGACATGCTGTCACTACAAGATTCTTCAGGAACTCGTTTTAATATAATGAGACAAAGATATTGATTTAGAAATTGAATCTAATCAACAGGACGATTTTCTTTCGGAATATTTCGAAACGCAGATGGTTTTGATAAATTAACGCTTAAATTTGATGTGAGTAAGCCTTCGTTTTTATTGATTTAGTAACGTTTTTGAAAAATATTATGATACCAAACATTGTTTTAATTTTTTGTTCAGGCATACACACAGGTTAACATACATGGTAATATACAAGTAATTCCATAACAATATACATTTTGAGTACATTGTTCATACAGAAAAGTTGATTAAGTCTAGTACTCATCTAAATAGAACATGCAAATTAGACCACAAGGCACCGATTTACGCATTTTCATTCTTTTTTGTTCCTGACGATATATTGAAAAGCACACTTTAAGTTTTAACCAGTTTTTAAGGTCTATCATGCTTAACCGAAACCAATTTATCATCATTAGTCTATATCAAACCGTGTGTCTTTAAAACTTAGGAAAAGTTTGTGTCTGCACTTGTTCAATCTTCATTGACATGCTAGAATTGATGGTGTTAATAAATTTGTAGATTGGAATGTTAGATAAAGTCGCACCGAAATATCATTTGGTCTGAAAAGTTAGAAGTATTATGGAATGTATACGTTGACCTATTGTTCCACCAATTAATTATGTCTTCGTTGATGTCAATGTCCAATTAAACACTCAAAACGTTATCCATAAATGAGTAAAAGTTCGAAAAAGTGAAGATTGTTACAGCATTTGTAAATATACCCTTGATTTAACGCGCTTCTTTAATAACCAACATGAATTTAATGCACGACTGCCATGAAGTAACATTTTCTATTAACTGTGAGTATATAAGGTGGTGTGTCTGTCACATGGTCAGGATTGACAGGCTTGACTTCGGGGCTGCGTTCGTTTTGACTCACTCGAGTGTAATCTTGCGCATGCTCGGATGGCACTAAGAGCGAACGACTTGTATGCTCTACTGAGTGTCGCACTTGGTTGCCTGGCTGTAAACAATATGGCCAAAAATTGAATTGATCGCAAACATTTAATCAGTTAAATTCTAACAACACATAGTCTTCAAAATCAACGATATGATATTGTTTTCCTTTAACTAAATCTATACCTCACATCGGTTTGTAGCGATTGTGTTAAAACAGACTTATATTGAAGTAAGCATGTCTTTGGTATGTTATAAAGACCGTGTCAATTGACGTATTTCCGTTACTCTCACGACCTCCCTCTCCGATTTAGCAGGAGGGACATTGAGTGACTCTAGAGTGCACACGAGAGTGATACTATCTTCGTTCGATTAGGAATTTCATCGCTCGTGCGACACACTCTGTGCAAAACGAACGCAGCCCGGGATTCAGAACGATAAATACAATGACCAATGCAACAGAGGAACAACCTGCCGGAATACAATCCCAAAATATATCAAACTCAGAAAATATACTTTTATATATTTGGAACAATTTTGACAGTGATACCTGAGTCCAAATGGTTTGTGTCAACTCTGTCCTCCTGATGACTCATATAAAATGACTGCTCCTTGTGGGCAATCCTTCAACTATTGACTGCATTGGGTCTTCTTGTATTTGCCTTGCATATGAATGATAGCCCAAGTGTCACTCTCAGATGATTTTCAGAAAGTCAGCATCTCTCAATCGATGAATTTTAGAGTAAAAATGTTAACAAGATTAAGCTAAATAAAAACAACTATAACAACGCCAAATAACAATAAGAAGGTGGTTTAATACTTATTGCAATGTGTGTATTTTCCTTAACAATCAAGTTTGGATTTGATGTTAGAAATTCCAGAAGATAGATATAATTTAGATAAGAATTTAAGCATCACTGTGAATATAAAGAATTTATACACCATTAATGTATACACATAATCAAACAACTTCCTTGAAAAATTCTTATTGATATAGCGTTGTCTTCATTATTTAATTTACTTTAATTGTTTTATTGACTTAGATGAAAGTCAGTTTATGATTTCAGTACATTGTCAACTTATAATGTAACCAGATGACCCTTGCAGACTGATAAAAGTCTAACCATGGATAAATGAACAGCAGTCCCATATTTTTGCCAAACTATTCAGAGGATCTGACGATTGAATATAACCTGGTCTCAGTAAGAGTCTAATTGTCTAGATACTATAACACTTAAAAGCACCATGTCTGAAGTGTAATTACATTACCATTTCAAATGAAGATATATCGCACAATGAAAACTTGCAAGTAACATGCTTAATATAGGATAGGTCACTCCAGAGGGTCAAAAACCCTTGATAGTCGTCGGTTACAAATCACGTAGGCCTACGCACAATCATGCAGACAGAAAACATCTTGATATTGAAGAGATGTCAGAGACTGTAGTCAGCAGTCAATCTGTAGATCAAAATACTGTTCTCACTGCAGCTCCTTAGAAGATCGATGGATTAAGTTTTGTTTCATCCCAAGGTCTGACATGCCGTCTTAAAATATCGCAACAAGATAGTGAATTAAACTAGTTTTATTCTTACTTTAAAATGTTGTTATTGGTTTACAGTTGCCTTGTTGCTGTTTTGAATATACTACTCGACATATATCTAGACTCCTGGGCCTGGATTTTCGAAGCTCTCGTTGTGCTAAGATAGTCGACGGCCAATGTTCATGTATGGTACTTACGACTAGCTTAGCACTAAAGGACCTTCGAAAATCTAGGCCCTGCCTGTTTGCAATGACAATTTATATGCGCAAATGACGGAAACCCTCTTATCTACTTGTTTGAGCATAAACGCATATTAAAGAAGAGCTTTATGACCATAAAACATACAATGGGAATACTATATACAATTGTATAAATATGTACAGAAGGTGTTATAGTAAACATTAACGAAATAAAGAAGTTAAACGGGCAAAGGTAAACTAGATTTAACGATGAATGTAGAAAGTCAAAGGGATGTTCAACTTTTCAGGAACCTTTTTAATTCCGAAACTGACTTCAACGAAAATCAAATTATCCTAACATAACAAAGGTCTCAGCTTGATATCTAGTAATTCTGACAAAGTATAATGATCTGTGAAAATGCATTTCCTTTAGAAGAAACTGTAAATTCTATAAGGATACACTTTTTTATGAATTGTTATCCACCGTCTTTAACGACGTTTTGCCGTACAACATCAATGAGCAATTGCTGTCTTGTTCGTGTTTGAAGCCTACTTTTGTAAGCAATGTGAATGAAGATGATATATGTAGACAGTCTTTGATATCAAATCATCAATCAAACATTTACTCTGATCGTGATGACTTTCTACGTGGAGCAATGCTTGGAAGTCGGGGGCAAATGGAAACGTGTCTTTGTGTATTTAGAGATGAAATGGGATGAAGCTTACATAATAGATCTACAATACATGTACATGGTTATGAAATGTACATAGCTTTATTAATCACAAACACATGTCATTGTTTCTTCGTTTTATTATTGAAAATTCAGTCGAGCTAGTACTAGAGTCTTATTCCTGTCCTTTATATTAACAGTTTTACAAGAATGCCACCATGTAGCTATTGATGAATTAAAATAATCCAAAAAAAGCAAATTCCCCTTTGCAGCTCAACCAGAAAATATTGATTTTTACAAAATGTTGTTTGATTCCAATATGGTTTAATATCTAATTTGTTTGCAGGAATAGTCAGTCACGTAATGCCGTGTGGGGTCTCGGTTAAATTAAACAGATCAAATTTAAAATCAACTGATTGTCTTTATATTGTCTTGTCCTTATTTGAATTTTAAATTTTCATCAATTAAACATTGTCCTTATTTGATTATCGACTTTGAATCAATGAATATTGTGCTTTTTTTATTTTAAATTTGGCATCCATGAATATTGTGCCTATTTGACTTTCAACTTTATATCCATAAAATATCGTCCTTATTCGAGTTTCAACTTTGCATCTATAAAAGAGTCTTATTTGACGTTCAGCTTGTCATCCATAAATATTGTCCTTATTTGATTTTCAACTTGTCATCCATAGAATATTGTCCTATTTGACGTTGAACTTGTCTTCCATGAATTATCATTCTTATTTGGCATTCAACTGTTTTTTCCATAAAACATTTTCTTCCATGAAACATTTTCATCTTCTAAAATTTTCATCTTCTAAAATGCCATTCAAAGAAGCCATGCTTGTCTTCATAACAAATCTCTCTGAGTCGATGGCATTGACAATGCATGTAGGTATTAATTTGTCATCATGTGTATTCCTTGTTAGATAACTGTTATTATGGAGTATTGATCGCTGGCGAAAATCAAAACATTGAATACTCTCCAGACACAAAATTAAAGGGTCTCTATGCTTGGCAACAACCAATTTATCAACATTAGTCCATATCAATACCTTTGTCTTGAAAACTTAAGAAAGTTTTCATCTGAGTCAAACTTTTTAATCTTCTATGTTGACAGATGAGAATTGATGATGTTTAATTAGTTCGTTTGATTTTAAGATTGCTAGGAAAACACAAAAAAATTTTATCATTCAGTCTGAAAAGTTTCCTAAGTGATTTTACTTTTCGAAATTCGTGCGAGAAAAAAATCGAATTACCCAAACGAATCTTGATTGGTGCCAATTCAAACCTAAATATAAATGCGCAGAAGTTAACAGCTTTTCTGAAAAATGCATAAGCGACACGAAATGGAACTCACAGCCTCACAGTTTCAGCATTGTGTACCGCACTGTCGGCTGGAAAGAAATGTTGAAACGGTAATTCGGCGATATCAGTAACCGTGGACATGTACTTGAACGTAGATGGCATAGCAGTGACAAATTGAAGTGTTGTGTTCTAGAAGAATTCCTTTGTCAAGAGTTTGTTAGTTTCCTATCCTAAATTTGAACAATTGATTAAGATTTTCAATCAAAGATCATTCATCTATATAACAACAGTTAAATTGAAAAAGAAGAGGTTTCAATTTCTCTTCGATTTTTTTATCTTGTGGGATTTTAATTTTAAAGAACCTACATAGCATTAATTGTACGATTTGAATATTCCACATATATTTATGTAATTATAATAGATTATCATTCTACGCCAATCTAACTATATTTAGATCAACAGATTTTTATTTTGACATACTGATGATCTAAGATTGACCAGTGTGCGAGGTCGTCCCGGTGACCTTTCGTATGCAAATAAGGAATTCGCGATTTTGATCAATCAAATTCCACGTCACAAACAGTTCATAGTCGCTCCCTGAAGGTGTGGACGGAAGAAACATATAGTAACTTATGGCCTGTTCTCAATAACAGTGTGCATTGTGAAAAATAAACCTTGCTTTTGATACTGATAAGAAAAATACCAGTATGTTGATTTTATTTTGGTTGTATGAAATAGTTTTACTTTTATGATTGACAAAAAAGCACTATTTTTTAATTATTTGGATGGAAATGAAGGAATTTGTGCAAACGAGTTTGATTAAAAAAAGAGTTACCTCCCCTTGCATGATGGTTTTAGTAAATATTGACATTTATGATGTTTTAACTTTGTGATAAGTATTCGCCACGTTAGTATCTGTGCGATGTGCAATCATCATTTGTCATTGACAACTAGAAAATACGCTTAATCATTTTAAAAGAAAAACAATAATCTATTAATACATCCAAGCAATCGGATTATTCATTGAAATGGTCGCTCTGCTCCGCTCCGAATGACATAGCTCCGAACACCGTCCATTTCAGCAGATGTGCTGCAGAGTTTTTCGAACTTCCAGCGAGCTAGGGCAACTTTTCTGATTGGCTTAGCGGGCTGATTTCAGAGGTCAGCGGGATGACCCGCCTTACGGGCCAATCTTAGCTCAGAAGCTTGATTCGCTCGCGCGGCCCGACTTGAGATATAGCCAATCAAATAATTTTCTCGTTGAATTTTTATCGAGAAGGTTGCGATAAAATGATTTGATTGGCTATAGCCCAAGTCGGGCTGCGCGAGCAAATCTAGCTTCTGAGCCCAGGGTACAGATAAGTAGAGTTAGCGTAACGTTCGTACCCAGAAACAGGTCGGTGAATATACAGTGATTGATCTGTCTGGATAATTTTGTATTTTATAATCCTCAACTTATGGAGGAATATCTATTTCTGTGATTATGCTATTTTCAATCAGATATCTTATATAGCATACCATGCTCAAGTTCTGTTTGCTTGTTTCGTTTGCTAAAAAAGACCCTTATTTTCTTCAACAAGCAAGACATTTTTCAAATTCAACAATTTATTACAACAAATCACAACGCATAGTATATGGATCTGATATAAAGTATACAATTCAATTTTATCACATCATATGTACCTCAAATACAACACATCATTTATTCATTTCACTATCACTTTAACTTATCACATGTTAAGCCTTATCACAAGTTATGAAGAAATAACAGCCATTTGATGTTTGATACATTCAATCATGCATCAACATTTCATAACATAACTAAGGAAACAACCAACATAATTCATGTATTTAATTACAAGTATTTGTTTTTCATATCATTTGATTTTATGATTCACTCCAAATAAAAAAAAAACAGTTTCCTTATCAAAACATATTTTGATATATATATATATATATATATACATGCAATCAATTTATTCCATGTTGTTTTAGTTGATCAAAACAAATTTAAAGTACATGAACTTGTATATAAAAGACAAAAATGTTTATTCTACCTTACTTTTCATTTTGTTTCAACACTTTAAGTTACATAACATAAACTTCCATTTTTTTAAATGGCTATTTGATTTCAATGAACTATCAATTTCAAATGCTAACTGTTATCTGACTGCCTTTAATAAGTTTCCAAAACTATTGTCTGTTTTTTTTATAATCACACTTTCATACATTCATATTGTTACCATACAACAATGATATCTTCAAAGGGGCACGTTTTTTGATAATTTTATATTTTATTTTTTTCACTGGTAGTTGTAAGTTAATGTTAAATATATTATTTTGACAGTTTCAAAAATCTCATTACACAAGCCAATCATCCATAGTCAGAGGACAAAATATGAAGATTCACATAAAATCCATTGGCGGCCATTTTGTGTGAACACCTTTAATTCATTTAGAGTTAGAAAAAGGAATAGCATGGCTAAACTTTACATAATATATTTGAATTATTACTGCTCCATTTAGTTTAAAATGCATTGTCTTTCATTTGAAACCATTAATCTTCATTTTCCTGACATCACCTTATATTCCCCCTAAAACGTGCTCCTCCCCCTTTAACATGTGCTTTTTATCAAAATCTGCACTTCTCTATCAAATGACACCATTGATAAACACCACAGAGTGGCTCTTTAATGGAATACATACAATTGCAAATTGTACCTCTGATATCAACCAACAATGATTCTTAATTTTACACTGTAAAAGTAAAAAAAACGAGAGAATATCACAGATTTAAGCAAACATTTCAAAATAAATATTCAAATAAAAAAGACAGCAGAACTTGTATCACGGATGTTTGGCACCAAAAGCAGGAGATATCAAAAGAGTTGATGAGATATCTCACTGGTTGACAGGTAGATGTTTGGATATCTTCCACAGACTTGGTCTCTTGGTTGTCTGCAAGATTAACACAATAAATGAATTAATAAAATGCCTCTGGAAATAGTACTTAAAGTTATCTCCCTTTCCATATGAATTTCAAAGCTATATTTTGTAGTTATCTTTTTTTATTATTATTAACATTAACTTACCACTTTTGAAGAAATAACAGAGCATATCAGGAATCTGACTTAAATTTGGGATGGGTGATTCTGGGGTGTCAAAATTGAAAATTAGACAGAAAATTGCTGGATTCATATGCAAAATTGTTGATTGTCGAAGCTAAGGCTAATTATTTTAGGGAATGGAGAGCTGATACTACTTATATTTCACTCATCTTATATGTTTATAATTTAAAACTGTAAAATTATGAAAATTCAAGTGAAAAATGGATCACTTCCAAAAGACTCCATGATAAATAATAACAGAGCATCAGAACTGGATGATGTCACAACCTTATTTGAAGCAGCTGAGAACACCCACCTGGGCCGGCAGTTTGCTCTTGAGCTGGTGGAGGCCGAGTAGAGGCATGATGGAGGGTCGACCGTGAGCGCACTGGAAGGGCAGGTCACACCCAGACAGAGACTCCAACAGCTCCTTGCACTGGTCCAGGCTCAGTCCATCACCAAACTTGATAGCACCTGGTCACAATACAGATCAAACACCTGACTAACTCAAAAACCTTCCTAACTGAAAGACTTCAATAGTCGTGACACTCTCTCTTCAGATTAATTTGTGTTTGGTTATCATACTGAGGTGGTATGTGACTTTAGCAAAACAGCCTGTCAAAATACAATGAACTGCTCCAGCTGATGTTGAGTATTGAGGGTTGGAGCCAGTCTAAGTAAACCTAACCTCAATATTACCCGTTTCACTCCTATACTGAGTCTAGAAAGGTCTAGTTGAGGGTCGCGTCAGCCGACCTTTCTGCGACCTATGACCCTCCAACATTACACGTGTGAAGGCAGACTATTGTGGCTTGATAAGCTGAGTTCCGATTGGTCAATTCTATACGTGGGCTGACGCGACCCTCTACAAGGCCTTTCTAGACTCAGAATAGGAGTGAAACGGATAATATTGAGGCTAGGTTTACTTAGACTGGGGTTGGAGCTTGATGAGAATGAAGCTTACCATGACATGCCTGTGAGCACAAGACTTTATGGATGGCTGGAGGGAGACGGTTTCTTGCCCCGCCTGTCACTCGCAACATCTACAGTGGAAAGAAGATTCATGAATAAAAGGTTACTATAGGGAATTTGACTGGTCGTCTTCCGCAATAAGTTTTTATAAAACTGCTAACACGTTAGCTGTTCAACTATTTAATCCATCAAAGTGACGGAGAAACAGAATCTTCTTAACTGAGGGTATAATCCAAGAAATTTTCATTGCTAAAGAATGACATAACAGTAACATGTCAAAGCAGAATAGATACAGACAGACATTTTATTCAGTATTGAGGCCAAAGGCCCAAAATACAAACATATTGCATGTGATACAAGCCCAGATTAAATATAGGGTTATGGTTTGACACTTATAGCTCTACTTTTATTTATCCATTTGAGAAAGTTACACACATAATTAATGATATTTCTATCTTCACTGTTAAGAATGTATCTCAAGTTAATCTGTCTGTCTGTCTAAGAATAGATACATGACTAGATGAAAATGATTTAATTAGATATATAATTACACATTTTTTAAATGTTTTAAGAATAAGCATTATTACCTCAAGGTGTTCTTTAATCAGATTCTGCAACAAAAATTTAACAAAATTAATAAAAAAGGATATACCATAGGAATGATAAAGTTGATAGTGATGTCAAGATAATAAATACCACATCAACACTGGTGCTTGCCATTGAGTTCCCCAGGGTTATCTTATGAGCTATGCTGCCTACAAGAGTTCAAAAAACAATTTTCAATTTAATATTCCATATACGCTTGTTCTGTAAATAATTTTTCCAAATACTCATTCATATACAAACATGTATTACTTTACTATGTCACTGATTTACTTATTGAAATAAGATTGCAATAAAATATTTATTTATTAAATGGTCATTTGTCTCTCTTTATGGCCTTGAAATGAATGTCAAGGTCACATATCTCCAAAATCTTCCTTTTTTATTGGCAAGCAATGTGCAAACTATGACAGAACAATGAATATGGTTACCGTGAATACATCTTTTTCAGATATTGTTATTTTCTCAATCATATAGATGACAATATTGATACTGAGGATATATATATCTTTAATAGCCCAGCAGGAAAAACAAAAGCTGTCAATATTGATATTCACAGTGCCTTCACCTCAATCGAGGCACCACATTGCTACAGAGCTAAGAGCTTCTAGTAGACCTACCTGTGCGATGTCCATGACGACAGAGTCCCTTCCCCTCCTGACCTCGTTGGCTTCCCTCTCCACCAGACAAGCTGGGATCGTGTGGATGTTGACGCTGTCTCGGGACATCCCACTCACACTGAACACCACACCTGCAATAGTTACAAGGTTACATCTCAACTGATGATATAACGAACTAGACTTCATGGCTGAAATATTGGACAGGTGCTCCTAAACAACTCACTAGGCATTAGAAACGTTCACAGTGCCATATGCATTAAGTTTAGCATCCATATGTTGATCCTAAGAAATGGTTGAAGGACCAAGTGGGATACTTCAGCCAACAATCTTATCATTAAGCCTGATATGTTGAGCATGAATATCCACCTAAGTTCAAGAGCTCTTCTCTTCATGGTGGTAGCATCAATGTCAGGGTTTCCCATAATTGAGCAATGATTTCAAAATTAAGATCATTTTTGCCATGATTTAATGAGTTGAAATGAATAGCAACTGATTTGTCCCTATTGTGACTGATGTCTGCAAAGTGTTCTGAAAGTCTGAAATTTCTTTCAGTTTCTCCCACATATTGTTTTTTGCATTTTTTGCACGTGAGTAGTTAGACTACATTGTGAGATTGGCAGATGTAATTACGTTTTCTATATACTTTGTGAGTGACACTACTAGTGAAGTGGTCAGTGGCGTTGATCTGAGAGCAGATTTTGCAATTATCTATGTTGCAGTGTGGATCAACAAAATTAACCCCCCGAGCCTCTAGTTTGGTGTAGGCTAGTGTAGCTCTAACAAGGTGATCTTTTAAGGTTTTGTTCCTTCTGTACGCCGCAACATGTGGGGTATTAAAGACACTTTTGCAAGTGTCAGATCCGCTTAGTAGGTGCCAGCAGTTTCTGATTATGGCATTAAGATCCATATTCATGGGGTTGTAATCGCAAACTAGAACTGTCTCCTTGGAGACGGGGTAGAAGATGTGTGTGGGGTGAGCAGTGTTGCTCTTTCAAGAGCATCAGCCCTGGATTTATTCTGTTGTATATGTTTTCTCGGGTAACCACGCTTGAGGTAGTATTTAATGAGATTGAGGCTGTGTTTGTCGTACTCGGACTGAGAGAACAAATGCGTTTTAGTCCGAGAAACTGACTGAACTGGCCTTTAGTTTTGATATGCCTAAGAAATGGGAATGATAAATTTTATAAATGTAAGCAAAGACAACATTAATGATAACGGTACATATTTTAGTACTACGATTTGATTTAAAAACTTTATCGTAACAAGAAATATGCTGAACTGATTTGTGTCAGACCAAAATATGTGGCAAATTAACAGAAACTGCAACTCATTGACCAATGGAAGGACCCAAAAGTATCCACTATATAATCAACTATAAAATAGAAAACCCATTTTGTCTTATTCAGCATCCTCATGCAATTTATCATCTATATTGATAAATTCTATTCTAGCTTTTGAAAACGTCTTAAGTAAAGTAAAAATAATATGATCATAACCTCTACAAACATAAAATCTTAGTTCTTTGTTTCTGTTCAGTTTAATAAAGCTACAATGAAGAGACCATGTCTACTTACCTATTCGCTTAAACTCATCTCGGAAAGACTTGATGAGTCGCACTTCTTCTTCGGTGAAGGTGAGAGTTTTTGGAGGGGAAATAGTACTTTGTTTGATGCAACAATCCGTTACATCCTCACTGTCTATGTAGATATCTGTAATGTGAGTATTCCTTTAAATATCACTTAATGAGTAACATTTTGACATCAACAGGATGAAATAGATCTCTGTATTCTTTACAAAGATTTAAAAGCTCACAGGAAATCTATTTAAAAAATTTGATTTAAACAGTATTTTATTTTCATAAAACATATACAAAATGGTTTAAACATATTTATTCAGAAACAAACTGACAGGATTGGCAAACAAGCAAATCTTTGCTTATGTGAATACAAGAATTTAAAAGTTCACAGGAAATCTATTCAAAACATTTGCCATTGATGTTTTTCACCTAAACATACATTTTATTACACTCAGCACTTTGGATACACTTTTGTTTTAATTCCTACAAAGCAGTAACACAAAGATAGGACAAATTTTACAATGAAGTCAAGGAGGTCTCCAGACTGGTCTAAGGGAGATAACTCTATTTACCTTCAGTCAGCTGTTCCAATCTGACCCGCTCATGTGCAGCATGCTGATCAAACAGTACAATGAGGTCAGGAGCTGCAACAAATGGAACTAGAATTTGAGATTGCCTCACACAAGAAGATACTACTTGTGCAAGAAAAGGTGACATCTACAAGCAACACCTACATTGTAGATATCATTATCATAAAATTGAATCATCATGCAATTTCAGCGGTCAAAGCCACAAAGTCATGATTTCACAAAGCAGATTACAAAACGATGCTATGATGTAGTAGAAAGTTCATTATACAATTGTAGGCAAAGTACTGGGGTCTATTAATGAATATTAACCATGTAAAATTTGTTTCAATTGAAAATATCATTGAAATGTGTTCATTATCTTTAATTTCATAATCCAATATAGCCTTTAAAGTATGGGACAAGCTCAAATCAATTTAAAGAATAAAAGACGTTAAGAGGGTAGATTTGTTGCATAGTTCTGGTGGTCAATGGCAGAGATAGTCTTCCCACCTTGTGCTGGATTCTTCTCATTAGTGTTGAGGACACAAGCAATGAACTTGTTGTCAACCTGACCCAGCACCTGAAGGTAAACATAGCTTACAAGTTGTAGAATTATCAACAATGCTCAGAAAGAACTGCTCAGAAAATATCTATAATTGAAGTGATAAGCAGTAACTTACATGAATAACTCCTTAAAAGATTTTCATTTGAAACTTGAAATGATTTCATGATACATTCAAAGCAAACAGATGGAACATTAATAGTGATGTTATTTCAGTATGGCATTCAGTACCATCCTGTGTCAGGGTACGAACGTTACGCTTAATCCACTAATCTGTACCCTGGGCTCAGAATCAAATCATTTTCTCGCCACCTTCTCGATAAAATTTCAACGAGAAAATGATTTGATTGGCTACATCCCAAGTCGGGCCGCGGGAGCGAATCTAGCTTCTGAGCCCAGGGTAGAGATTAGTGGAGCTAGCGTAACGTTCGTACCCTGACACAGGATTGTACTGAATGCCATACTGAAATAACATCACTATTAATGTTCCATCTGTTTGCTTTGAATGTATCATGAAATCATGTTGATTTAGTACACACATCATCATTAACTGTCCTCTGTATTGTATATGCTATGTCACCTCATTCTCTTCATGTATATCTATGTATATAAAAACCATACTGGATATTTCATTATCAGTCACCTGAAGACAGGGCAAAAATTGGCCCAGAAAAGTCGTGAGAAATCAATAAAGAATTTTTATCAATAACATTTGTCTTATATTATAAACGATAATAAAAAGGAGATATATTGCTTCAATATGTTTTGATTTTTTCACTTAGTCAAGGTTCTTCTTGTCTTCTCTTACCTTGATAGTTTGTAGCATTGGCTTGGTGAACTTGGTTGGGTAGAGAGATTGATAAGACTTGGAGGCCGCTCGACTGGTGTTGGACACCTCAGCATTTACACACGACTGAAATACCAAGTTGTTTAAATAAAAAACAACAGGCAATTTCTTTACAAAAGAGGTTTTGCAAAAGCCCTATGTGGTCTGTAAATGAGTGATCAATAACTGAAAAACTGTACCTTAAAATCATGCAAATATCACCAAAACAGGATCATAGATGGCTTGCTTTTTCAAAACAAATATCCAGTCTGATTAAAATCGACCGAGCTCTAAGGAATAAAATAGCAAAAATGTTGTCTCTACCGGGGTTCCAACCAGCTGGGATGTCCTCTCTGTCTCAGTCTGAATGCATCCACCTTTGTAGCATGTTGCCATAACCAGTTTAGTGCAGACAAACCCAGTGGTAAGCTATCCAATCACATCCTTTTGTTAAATAGCATTTAGCGGAGATGATGTATAACAAATGGTACACTGGAGTACCTGCCCCTAGCATGATATCGAAAGCTTTTGCTGCTCGCCTTGTGATTGGTTAAAAGAGCTTAGGTCAGAAACATTCGACAGAGGTGGGTGCATTCAGACCGAGACGGAGAGGATATACTGGCTGGTTCAAACCCCAATAGAGACAAAATATTTGCTACTTTATTCCTCGGAGCTTGGTCTATTTTAATCAGACTGAACAAATAACTAACAAACTGGCTAAAACAACTCCTGGTAAAAAACAAATTCAAACTGAAAAGACACCTGCTATTTAAAAGGACTGTGCTACTGGGGATGTAGTTCAATCTAATAGAGCATGTTCTCGATGCCTAGGAGGCCATGTTTCGATTCCTGGCCGCCTCATATCATAAGACATTAACGATGGACATATTGCTTCCTTGTTTGAATAAAAAATTGCTTGAACTGATACTACACTGCATGTGGCTGCCAATCCTTTACTCAAATGATTTTAAGATGTTCACACTAAAATGATTATGCAGTTTTGACTTAAAACCTTACTGTTCAACAACAGATAATCGTTTTAGCAAATAGAAGTTTTACCCCTAAATAAAAAAACTTTCATATAATTTGGAATGTTTTAACAAATCAAACATAATTTAAAATGCGCTACAGTGCCTTGTATTACCAACAGATAACTAGAGGATAAGGATAATTGATAAATAACATAGTTTACTATATTATTCAGAGAACCAAATTATTCAATAATCAGTATATATATGTAAACCTAGCCTCAATAATACTCTTATACTCCAATACTGAGTCTAGCGAGATTCAGTAAGATGTCGCGTCAGCAAACCTTTTTCGGCAATCTATGACCCTCCAATATTATATCTGCTAAAGCAGACTATTGCGGCATGGTAAGCCCTGATTGGTTAATTCGATTAGTCGGCTGAGGCAAACCCTTACTACACCTAGTTAGACTCAGTATGGGAGTATGGAGAGTATTATTGAGGCTAGGTTTAATTACTGTAAACTGTTCAATAACCTATGAATTTTCTTATATGATAAGATACTGTACCTGATGTGGTATATCCTGCACTGGGTTGTTCCATGATGAAAATAAATCCTCAATGCTGTTTGCTTCATCTGAAAAACATTGTAGTTAAGCCATTAAGAGGACTATAAAGAACTTCTGCACAAAATAAGACATTATTTCCAAGCTTTGATTTATGTCAAATATAATCATATGTTCATTTTGTCCTAAATACCATACCTGCTGATGTGTCTGTGTGACAGGAAGTAGTGGGTTGTCTCCACTTGACTTGAAGGTCAGCACTATCTGCCTGCAGGTGGCAGTTCAACATCGAGTGCAGGTTTTCCCGACCAGTAGGGGACAGCGGGGTATGGTTTGATCCTGTTGAGGAACATGGTGCCACTGAAATAAGGATTTAAGTATTAGTTACTCAGTGAAGAATCGAGAACTTATCAAAAGGGGGATGAGGTGAGGGGAGGGTGGTGGTCACCTTTTTAAAATTGGGGTTCATCCAGGTTGCCCATTTTATTGGCTAATTCTTTTCCCCATCTTCTTAAAATGTTACTTTTTACTAAGTTGCCTATCTATAAGAACTTATTTCTCTCAATCATAAAAGCTTCTAAAGAAATGTTGTGGTCATCCAAAAAGAAATTATCCTAAAATTTCCCTAAATGATGTGATGAGAATTTCAAGCAAGTCTTTCTTTAGATACGGAGTTACTGAACATGAAGTTATTTTAAAGTGTTAAACTCAAACACTCACCATGACTTTGAAATTATGACATTAACCTAATCAACTAGTCCTGCATCACCCTCATAACAGATGGATGCTACTAGTATATCATTAGCTATCAGAGAAACATGAATAACTAAAGAACAAATTCCATTTTTCATGAAAAAGCTTTGAAAAATGACACTTAAAAATACTGAAATGAACACAAGAAACAAATAATAACTATAGGCAGAGTTAGTCCTTTTGAGTTTGTATATGTATAGACATGACTTTACCAAGCACAAAATGATTCAGCATTAGTGAGTGCACAGCTCCCTTATAAAGCCGAAATGTGTTAGTGTACACAGAAGCTTCAGATAAAGATACTGCATCACATCAAAGTTCAATCAAAACTGCAATTAAATTATTCCTAATAATATGGGTATAACCCTTAAATCACTGTGTACAAGCTGATAACCAGGAGCACAATATTATATAAGGAATGTTATTTGTCGTCACGAAATTACGATTGAAATTCAAAGTAATGTAAAACATCATGCTTGCGCGAGTGTATCTTTGACAAAGATTTGAATGAATTTCGATAAAATGTGATTGATAAATTTGGAAATATATCTTATTAATCCTTTTGGGCCGCCTTTTGAAGTAATAACTCTTGATAATATTTGGAAAATCGGGTTTCAATTTCCGATCGTGGGTGCGAGTGAAGCCACATCGGATCATCGATCTGCCGAAGTCTAACAGTATGTGAAGGTTGCTTGAATATTTCATTAATATCTACGTATATTTTTCAACTTCTCTTTGTATATTTTCATTAAAAACAACAACACAACAAGAAGTACTTTTATTTTACAAGTTCAATATAGAAATGACCTCGATGATTGTGCAAGTTGCTTCCTGTGTTAACATCGACTCGCGCTAACTCGCTGTGCTGACTGATATTCGTGCTTGGTCTCTTGATTTGTTGTGTGATATGGTTTATTTTATTCAAAAATTACATGGTACCGGCGATTTTGATTTTGTACCGGTAAATATTACCCCTGCCGGTACACTGTACCGGCAAATTACAAAGTCACCGGAAACACTGAAAAAACAGATGTCTCCCCCTTCCTCAAATGCTCCAAACCTCTAAACAATACTATCATAAAGCACCATTAATGTTCTCTGTATAATTCAACTTGAATAAATAACCTATCAACTCCACAATTGTAGCAAACAAAATATTCAAAATGCTAAACAATTTGAAGCTGAAACCCTTGAAAAAACTAAGTCAAAATTGTGGCCATGGAAATAAAAATAAATTAGATTCTAAAAAATCTATAACCTCCAAAAGGCACATCTACATGATATGCAGAGACAGTAGGCCTATACCAAGTTTGGTGATGATCGGTCACATAGTTTTAGAGATATGCTCCGGGAACGCCAACGCCGACTCAGCTAAAACCAAGATAGGGGGGGGGGGGCATAATATTCAGTTAAACATGTTTATAATACCGTAAAACGAATATTACAGAAATGCGGTTGTTTTAATTTACGGTCATCATAAAAAAAAAGTTTACGGTCATCTTGGTCGAACAGTGAAATTATTTTACGGTCATCATCGGTAAAATTTTCTCGAGCCTCATATCAATTATTAGAGTTACCTCGTGCTTTATACGTGATATAGATATGAAGAGCACACAATTATCTACAAATCTCAGATAGCTGTTAATTCCTGGAAGCAGTCGGAGAGCTGAAATCGGGAAAAGAAAAATCCTACCGTAGTCGGCTGCCGCCATTTTGGGATGACCGTAAGATATCTTACAGTCATCAGCTTGTACACAGTGCTTAAATAGCACATCTCTTTGGTGTGAAATTTACTTATTGACTGAGTCAATGTTTATGCCATATTTAAGAACCACCCCCCCCCCCCCCCCCCCCCCCCCCCTAAAAAAAAAGCTTTACAGTACCCACACACAGCGGATCTAGCATTAATGATTAGCCTAGCATGTAAGTATATAGGTAATATGTGTCGTTTTTGGAGCAGTATTCACATAAGCTTTTAGCTAGTTTACCAATCCATTTCTTTATCAAAATGAAAACGGTATGTTTAAATCATATGTCTTCGACAGCGAAGTAGAGAGAATATTCCACATGACCAAAATACAGCAATCCAGAGACAAAAAGGTGTGAGTGGCAAATCACACATCCAAAATTACTATTACACGTATAATTATATGTATACATTTTATATATCTTACCAACTTAAAGGGGCAGTAGCACGTTTTTATGGGGAATATAAGGTGATGTCAGGAAAATGAAAATTAAGGTTTCCAATTGATAGACAATGTATCTAAACTAAATGAAGCAGTAATAATCTAAATATATAACGTAAAGTTTAGCCATGCGATTCCCTTTTCTTACACAAAATGAATAAAAGGTGTTCACACAAAATGGCCGCCAATGGATTTTATGGGAATCTTCATACTTTGGCCTCTGACTATGGGTGATTGGCTTGTGTAATGAGATTTTTGACGCTGTCAAAATCATACATTTAGCATTAACTTACAATTATCAGTGAAAAATTAAGAATATAAAATTATCAAAAAACATGCTACTGCCCCTTTAAGGCTTTCTATCACTGTATCTATGTTGAAGATTTAATGATTTCATATTGCTGGTTTATATGTCAGACCAAAATGAAACAAGAATTTTAAAGATAAGAAGTTTTCTTACAAAGTTAACAATTTTAGTTTGGAAACTTTAATTAGATTTGATAAATATTGTGCTTTTACAAAAACTATAACAGCTTATTTTGTAAATGTTTGACACAACAGTAATATTTACGAACTACTGTTGCTAGGCAAGAAATAAATATTTTTGCATTAGACGTAGTAAACAGAGCACTGTATTAATTTAAATGTCCTCTGCTTTTCAAAAGTAGCCAATCAGAAATGATTATTTTCACATTTAATGTCGAAAAATCAACTGTTAGTGAGGTTATAAAACCGTTACATTGGCCACAGCCTGACTTATAAGCAGTGCAGATCTTCTTTCAATAAATTTCTTTTAAAAACAACTGACGTTAATCATTTTTGCCTAGGACACATCATTACAAACATTTCCATTCAAGTATTCTGTCAACATATATTCACCATGGATGTCAAAACATTTCAAATAATTCAAGAAACAGGCACAATGAAATGGTCTTTCCTTATAAGGATACTTCCTGGGAGTTTAACTTCAAAGGAGCTTACAATGGTTATTGATAGTCACAATGACACTGTGTTGCTCAGACGTTTTCTAACTTGGTCAGCATTACATGGCATATTGATCCATGGGACTTTTATGATGAATGTTTATTGAGGAACAAATAGATTTTATTCATGATTTCAAAATTTGAGTTATTTCAATTTTTTATCAGTGTTGATAATCAGAGATGATTTTATCAATATAATGTAGATAACATGCATCACAATGTAACATTTCAAAATGACCAAAAATGACCTTGACTTTATTAAACTTATCAAGGTCAGTGATGTGGTTCTATATATAGTCCAATGGTTATACCATCTGTCATAATGACACTAAAATCAATATACTCATCACCCAGATTTTGGTATACTAAATTATCAACACTTGAACTACCTCCCAAAATGCATTTGTGTTAGAAAAAAAATGTTGCACATTACATAGTATACAGAACTGATCCATGTGAGTGATGTGTACCTATTTATAGCTTCAAGTCAAATGCATTATTTATTCATAAGCCGGCCGGCTTCAGGACAAAGCATCAGCTGTTTGTCTGCTGTTTAGCGCAAACTCACATCTCTACATTCTGTCATGCAAGACTGGTCACATATTTGGCCTAAATGTTCACAACAAGACATTTTCCTACAAACAACTTGGTTATTTTTTCAGCACATCCGGTACTTAGTTTTATAAACTAACCAGGTCAGTACCGGCAATTCAAAATCAATGACTAGTAGCTGCCACGTTGCGTCTGCATCAATGGACTGAGAAGCAGACGGGCAGGAGTGACATAAGCTTGGAGAAGGTCCCTGTGTGAACATGCCTTCTGTTACTAGGACTCAAGTGCAGTTTATATGTGATTCCAAGGACTCTGCCTTACTGCAGCCTGGCATGGAACTCCTCAGGCAGGCGGGAGTACATTGTGTGGAACTACATAGTCACCCTTATGCTGGAGGCTCTGAAATAGCATTGATTGAACAGTTTACTGACATGTCAGAGTGGAATATCATAGTTCTCTCATCAAATGTGATGGATTCCTGTGGAATGCTTCAAATGCAGCTTGAACTTGCAAAATCAAATGCAGCTGTTAAAAAACGGAGCAATATAATTGTCTTATTTCCAAATCTTCAACTTATGAACTTTGATGCCTACAATCTAGGTATGTATGAAAATGTTGTTATGGATGACTACTGGGTAGAAACTCTGAAAGCGATGGTGTTGACAACTCCTACACTATTGAAGGACATTACCAATAAGTGCAATGATGAGTCACACAAGAGCTACAAACAGTGGCTTCAGGTGGAAGCAGAGAATCTCTCACAGTCAGATGAACTGCTAAGAGTTAAGAGATTTGTAGAGGTCAAACGACCAAAACTCTCTAAAATCTTCCAACTGTGTAGAAGACGACAGGACATAAAATACCTCAGAATATAAGTGTAGATCATAACTGTATATGTATAACAATTTCAAATGCTGTAAAACATGGTCAAACCGAACTGATTTTATTTATGGCAAATAAATACTTAATGAACAAATGTGAAGGCCACGAGGAAATGCTACAACAAAATGGTTTAGGTAAGGAACAGGAATAAACCATGGTGCGAGTTATCAGGCCAATCAGCTGCCTCATAAAAAAATGATTTGGATCTACAAATAGACCAAGTTGTCCAAACAGGACTGTATCCACTAAACAATTATTGTGTCCCTAGCTGATTGTCCTAAACAAATTCTCTCTCTCTCTCTCTTGTTATTCAAGCATATGGGCAGGGACACATTTCACATTGAGCAGGCAGCAGAGCGGATCATTGAGGTGATAAGCATACAAAATTATTCATAAAGCCTGATTCACAGTGACACTTGCTAAGCTATAGTGATCTTCAAACTGATGATACAGTTAAATCATTCCTGTCATAAATCATGTTTCATCATCATAAATCATGGTCATCACAGATTAATCATTTTCTAACGGCGAATCAAAGAATTTATATGCAACTGGTACCAATGAATAATTCAGCAGAAAAAGTGCTATCCATAGAACTGCTACTGAATGTTTGGTCAAAATAAACTAGCATTATGGCTGTTACAATGTTGTATTTGTGAGAGAAAAAATGTTTTGTGTGTTGGATTTGCATGATTTTCACTTCTATATTTACATTTGTTCAGAAAAGTGGACAACTCCTTACAGGTTTAATTGAATATTCATTGCATTACAAATATTAGCATTGCCAGTGTCATATATCTCAGATGTTCACATGTGCACAAATCATCTTGGCCAACATCCTTTCAGGCTTTGCTTATTTTTGTATAACATCATTTATTTTATCAAAATACAATTTTACAAGATGTCATAATAGAGAAGACCGGCAAATCTGCTTATATTTCCTTCTTGTCTTTTCATTATATTTTTTTAGAAATCAACGTTTTGTGACCACATGTTAAAAATAATTTGAAAACTTGATCATGACAAAAAAAGTGAACACTGCCTGCTTATCATATTCAATAATATGTTGTTCAGTGAGCTTTGCTTTAAATGTGATATATAATGGGCTGTAATATGTGATTTTATATTTTTCTTATTTTTTCATTTGCTAACTATGACTCAAGAAAATATATTTGACGAGAGTTAATTTTCTAACTCAAAATGAATTTTATGTCAAATTCAAAGTATTAAAAAAAATGAAACAATGAGTTTGTGGTAAGAAATGATTAATCATGGCTGCAAGAGCTAGTACTTGAACTTATATTGAAACTCTTCAGAAGTGTAACAGAATAATTTTGCTGTCAGGGGGGCAAGGGCTTTTTTTTTTCCTGAACAAAAAAAATTTACACCTGCAAAAATGAAAGTCTTCTGTTTAAACTTAAAGACAGAAAATTTATATATTGGATTTCAATTCTTATGATTTTTTGTGGAAATACTGTGAATAGGAATCTAGAATCCGTATAGCTGTATTGTCTGTGATAATATATATCATTAACTTGTCTTTTTATTTTACAAATTATTTGTTGGCCATTATATATTTATTTAAGTTTGTTAATGTTTTATTTTATTTAAGGTTATAGTTTTACCTCAATGTATTTGCTTTCAAACTTGCAAATGTTCTTAAAGATATCATATTCAAAATCATAGTATTTTTATAACTTATACAAATATGATGTGCACATTCAGGAAAAATGCTTAAATCTTTTTTTAAAGAAATTTGTAGAATGCAAAACAAATCTTTCGTTTGTACTTCAACAGTATATATACAAGCTCTTCTCAAAGTGAAAAGCATAATCTTATTGTACTTTTTAGCTACTGAATTAACAATTAATTTTCCACTTTTAGTTAATGATTATCACTGTTATCTTCAGTTACTTAATTATGATGTATGAAAATTTATGTCATCTGCTTGTTGCGGAACACATTCCTTTTAAGGTCAGTGAATAAAATACAGCATTATCACCAAACTGTTTTGGGTTTTATTTTTGTGTTTGACTCAAGGTGTGATTACTCTCTTTTGACAACCTGTTCAAAGTTTTGCATAAAAAAGTCTTAAGCAAATTGAATATCATGAAAGCTCTTATGATAAAGGATATCTAAATGTAGCAAGGTAACCATCTTACTGCAGTGTTGACAGTGTCTTCTGACGTTTTTAATTCAATTAGTAACCTTTGCTTCAAGTTGGCAACCTTATGTGATCGACTGCAGTCCAAGTAAACCTAGCCTCAATAATACTCGCTTATCTCCCTATATTTAGTCTAGCAAGATGTAGTAGCAGGTCGCATCAGCTGACATTTCGTCGACCTATGACCCTCCAACGCGAATGAATACTATTGCGCCTTGGTAAGACGATCCCTAATTGGTCAATTCAATAGATCGTCTGACGCGACTCAATACTTACTGCTTGCTAGACTCAATATCGGGAGTGAAGAGATTATTATTGAGGCTAGGTTTACAATTAGAATGTTATTGACTGCTGATTGTTATGATATATCTTGCTATACAGATTTACACAGTATAACAAATATTTAATGTTCATGGTGTCACGGTACTCAACAAAAAATCTTTTTTTACCTGCACTCACGGCTATTTAGAAAGCTGTCAGAGGATAGTTGCTTTATTATAAATATACTCAGCGAAAACATCAGTGCATCCTTTTAGTTCCCGATAAGGTGTGTGGAACTGTCACATATTTTAAGTATCACTCTAGACAATGCTATAGACTGAAACCACAGACAAAATGGAATCTGAGTACATTTATACTATTTTCATAACATGGTACACTTGAAATCTTCAAAGGACCAATATGTGAAAGTATCATCATCTAATTAGCTAATCTTTAACTATGATACAGTAATGCTTGACCATTATCCTGTTGTGATTGAAAAAGTATTATGTCAGCAAACAGACCCAGCCATATAAACAAAAGATCCTTATCTCATATCTGTCCTCAGTACTATATGTCAGCTTAAATGAGGTCTGCTCTGCCTCAAAAGAGCAATAGAAAATCTTCATCTCGAAGTAGTGCAGGTTTAAAGTTATTAACATGAGATCTCAAATTTTAAATCTCAAGTTCTATCTCTTATTTCCGGATTTGAACATAACTCATGATCTTCTGGTCTTCAAGATCAAACAATTAATGATCACTTTTCATTGAGTACAACAATCATGTAATGATTAAATGTGTTCATAGTTTAGTTAAAACATTTTCTCACAACTATGCTTAAGTCATGACCTAACTGTGACCTTGTACTTTGGAAAAAAACAAGGTAAAGCAAAGTCTGGGTAATTCTCCATAGTCATATACAATAGAACATGGATAAAACAAACTCAAAGGGACCAAAGAATTTAGTTCGCTATATCCGGTGTTCGCTACAAGTTTACGTTTGGCCGCCATGAATTCGGCTTTTGATGGGACTTAAAATGTGTTCACTATATCCCATTGTTCGCTATATCCGAGTTCGCCATAACCATGTTCTACTGTATATTTATATCAAATTAAAGCCTGATAACTTTTCAAACTAAAATGTTTGCAAGGCATATATTACTGATAAATCTTGTGACCTTGACCAATGACATTTAAGCTCATACAATCAATTATCACCCTTCAATGACAATAACAATGATTTATTGGTTATAAGTATTAATAGTTTGAATAAAAACATTATTGCAACAACATGTCTAAATAATGACCTTGCTGTACCTTGACCTTTGACAGTGAAAACCTTGGGTGTTCTTCTCCATAGTTGATATATACCAAATAAGAGCTTCATAGCACAAAACACATTTCAAGATTTTGTGTTTACAAGTATGTTGTAAGTGATTTTATAACTGGTAACCTCGGCCTTGGACCTTTCAAGGTCACACAATTAATCATCACTTGTCATTGACTATGTAAAATCATGTAATGATTACAAGTGTTGATAGTAATAATACAAATTCATAATACCATGCTTAATCGACCTTAGGCAAGGCTGGACCTTACTCATTCTCTCCCTTCAGAGGCAGCTCAGTCATACCCGAGTTAGCCTCGGTTCTATTAAGGCTAATACATGGGATAGAAAGGTATCTGATTGGAGGCAATCGAAGTGAGTTGTGCAATCAGCGATACCGTTTCAAAAGTGGCCATTCGCAAAACCTTGGCCATTCCCGTATACTTCGGCAAAGCTATCGTTGAAATTTAACATCCAGGGGAGATAACTCTTTATTTGACGAACCATTTCTTTTTGCCTCCTCATAAGTTTTTATTTGGTTAATTAGTAAAATAAAATCTGTCATAAAACAAATAATAATTTACACAAATATAAAACAAATTCTATCTAATGAAAAACCCTATCCATATCTGATTTTTCAAACATTTTCCCTCTCACACTGCTAATGAAAAATAAACATAAAGGTATGATAATTTCAATGTCACCATACCACAGTTAAGAATTCGCCGAGTCATGGATATCAAAAAAGTGTTTTCATTGGCTGCAAAGAAGGAGATATCTTTAAGTTACAAATTTTTGCCACTAGGGCAATCTGCCGAAACCCCGGAATCTTGGCGTAATAGAACAGAGGCTAACTTGGGTATGACTGAGCTGCCTCTTAGGCAGCATATAAACAATAAGCAGCATGCTCTGGTTTAAGAAGCAACAAGAGTCTCTCCCTACCTTCCATCTGTGTATCCTGCTGCTCCTGCTCCTGCTGCTGCTGCTGCTCCTGGAGTGAGTATCCACACTCCTTCCACTGCTCCTCATACAGAGTGTGGCCTGTCACACTGTTCACATAGATCTTCCTCCCTGTACGTCAAAAACCAATACAGGATACTATCAAGCATCTGATTTTACACTATTGTCAGTAAACAATTTAATTATCTTATCAATGAGCAAAAGCAAAACTGATATGATACTTGGGATGCAGATTGAACATTTTGCCAATCAGACATTTAAGCTTTGAACCAAAACAATGAACTGGAAGTATCTTGTATGCACATTTACATGGAGCACAGTGGTGTACTTTATTATGGGGCACAGTTCATCACCAATAACATTAATATAATCAATTCCAAGTTTATCACAAATGAAAGTGATCCTCATAATCATAATGGATCATACCTGTTCTGGGATCAGCAACCTCTGACCATGTTGGCTTCTTCAAAGTCATCTCTACAGCAGAGCTACAGGGCAGAACTCCAGGGGAAGCAGGCATCGGGTCACTGACATGACCTCCATCAGGAGTTGAGGCCGATTCGACTTGATCCCTCATCTTTAATGGTATAGACACCCCACTACAAGACTTTCCACAATAGACTGAGCTGTCCCGATGTGTAATATTTGAACTAAATACAATTTCATTTGGCATATCACATTCAAACTCTTTTTCTAGTTCAGGGTCTATCTCATTGTTTAGAATATCAGGAGTGGTTTCTTTTGAGGAGAGTTGTTTTTCATTATTGCTGGTACCTTTGCAGGAGTTATTGTTTTGCATCAAATCATAAGTTTGGATATTCATTTCTTCTGAGCCTTCTGGTAGTAGACTTCTGAGAGGAAATGAATCACTTGCACTAGGTTGATCTGACCGTGAGGAGTGACGCTGCCCACAGGAGATGGAGTCTTTGTCTTGACTTCCAAACAAACTAAAATCTATCAACGTGGCAGAATCATCTTTCTTTAAACCCTCTTCACTTGCTACAGGACAACCATTATCAGAAAGCAGTTCTTCTTGAACAACATTCCTTTGCTCTTCAGTTATATTGTTCTGTGGATTGTCGAAAGAGAGTGATATTTCATCATCTGTTCTCAAGCGGCTGTGGTTATTAAAATTCCATCCTGATGTCGCCATGCTAGAACCCACATTTTTACATTCACCTACAGAAAACTGTTGTGACATCCTTACATCTTCCATGTTCCTTGGTGAGAAGCCACCGCTCCGACAGTCGTCCTCATAGAACCTGTGGAGAGGAGAGAACCCCTGTGACTGAAGACCACATGGCTGGAAGGACTGGCTGAAGCTATCCAGTGATCCAATGCTGGTGTCTGATGTGACTGGGGAGTAACAGTCCACATGAGGCAGAACAACAGAGTCTACACTCTCAGCCTCCGACATGTCCAATATTGTCACTCTCTCAAGCTCCTTTGCATAGTCAGTATCAGCATAAACAGAAAAGGGCAAAGGTTTTGTTGATGCTCTAGGTAAATACATTTGCTCCGTTTCTGTTAATTGTTCTTCGGCCATTGGGATCTGTTCTGTATTTTGGTCCATTTGTTCAGTACGGGTTGTGTTTTGGTCTTTGGGCACAAAAGTTTGCTGTTCAGGTATTGACGGTTGCTCTTGGATCTGAATTGGAATTCGCTCGTGTATTGCAGCAAGCTCCTTTGGAATTGCAAGAATATCCATGCCGACTGAATCAGTTGTTATCAAGTGAGCCTCATCTATATTCTGAGTTTCAGCAACATTACTTTCGGAATCATTTGATAAAGATGGCACAAAATATGACTGATTTTCACTCAGAAGTGTGGCCACTCTCACTTCTTGGTTTTGACATTTTCTGCTGTCACACGTTTCATTCATCTGCATGCTCGATCCAAAATCATTCACTTCATTATTACACTCTCTGTTATATTCATTTTGTAGTGGATCACTCTTCCTTCCTAAAGTCTTGAGAACAGACTCTCCTGTTTGAACTATGGACGCAGTTGAGAGAAATTCCTTCCTCCCTGATGTTTCACTAGAATGTTCAGACACCCGTGCCAGTTTTGCAAGTTTTGATGCAGTGGACAGAGCAAATGGGTTAAATCTTTTTCTCGTTGATGTTTCAGAACTTGACACCAGGAGATCAATATCAGCTATGGTAGGCACAACTGGGTCTCTGGCTCCTGATGCTGAGGTCTTGAAACATGATGTGTTGGAAGATAGAGAAGGCAACACAGAAGTCAAATTATTGCTATTTCTGTCAATGTCAACTAGATCACATTTTGATCCAACTGGTTTGCTCGATTCTTCTATTATTCTGTCACTTTTATCTGAATTGTCCTTATCTTGAATATCAGTAGCTTTGATTTTCACATTTTCTTTCGCTGTGTTATGACCATATGAAGATTTTGAAAGATTATTTGTGCTTTTGAATCTTTCCAATTTGGAACTAATTTGTTTCTTCTCTTTTAAACCAAGTCTTTCACTTATCTTTTGAGCTGCTGACTTAAGGGCTTGTTGAAATTCTTCTTTATGATAATTCTGTTCTTTAAACTTAGTAAGTCCCAGGCGTCTGCTCATTGTTTGTGCTGCAGATATACCAGAAGGTTTGCTAGCAAACAGCCTCAGATTTCGAAGCCTTTGTTCACTGGTGCTCCTGGATGAAGTTGTATCATCAGGGAGACAAATCAGGTTTTCATCTATAATTTCAAACCTATCATTGCCCTCTTTTGCAGGATCCTTAGTTCTCATTGTAACAGGAAATGGATCCTCACTGTCAATAGTCCATAATGCTTTTCTTGGTTGATCCTGAACTTTGGTAAAACATTGTTCAACATCAGTAACAGATTCTATATCAGCACTGCTCTGTTCTGATGGAGATGAAGAAGCAGAATTCTCAGTTTGCTTTCTTGAACAAGGACCAAGAGAGGAACTATCAGAAACAAACAAGTGAGGAGCAGGAGTGGAATCTTCTTGTGAAATATTTAATGGAGTTGGAACTTGAATTGGATTCAATGATTTAGTATGATTTCCTACAACCCTGCTTTGATCGCTCAAAGGTGATGAAATATCCTTGGTTTGATTTTCAGAAATGTCAGACACAGAACTGGAAACTGATTTGGTTGAATCGTCCTCTAAAGTCTGACAAGCCGATCCTTCATCACTTGTTTCAAGCGATGTGAAATGTTTGTCCACATCTTTGTCAGATTCTGACGAAATATTGTGAGGCCTTCTGACTTGCT
The DNA here is from genome assembly GCA_916613615.1 of Steromphala cineraria. Taxonomy (NCBI): domain Eukaryota; kingdom Metazoa; phylum Mollusca; class Gastropoda; order Trochida; family Trochidae; genus Steromphala; species Steromphala cineraria. The sequence continues at coordinate 35,155,885 of OU744724.1, forward strand.
TTGAAAACAAGCAGTTAGTTGTATTCTGTGTATTGATGTTGTTAGTGTAGTCTCTGACAGACTGTTGGTTTTCTGTAGAAGTGTCACATGACTCTGAGCTAATGTTTTCGTCAGCTTCTTGAGCTGCTTTGTTCTCATCATTATCTGCATTGTTCTGATTTTCGACTGATGATGGTAAAACTGGAGACACTGACGAAGCATCTGAGAGGGATATCAGATTTTCTCTTCTCAGAAAGCTCATGATCATTTCATCGATAGAATTTGTGAGAACTGGCCAATTTTTGAACTCCACCAATGTTTTAGCTGGATCAAAGGTAATGTCATAAACATCAAGAGGACATTTGATATTGAGAACAAACATTGCATATTTTTCTCCTTGCTTGGTTGGACTAGAAGCCTGTGCTTCACTCGTTTGTGTTTTAGAATTGACATCAAGATTGGCCCCTCTTTTCTTTAAAATGAGTGACCTTGAAAGAACATGATTCAAAATCTTATGGATCCTAGTCTTCAACACTAGTCTGCTGTTAACAAACACAAACTGCAAGTTCTTGTTGCTATGACCTTCCTTTCCAATAAACCCATCAACACTGAAGTCGTCCTTTACTATAGAAACCTCAGACAGAGATTTTGCTTTTCCAGTTCCAAACAGATGAGTAAAAGACATCAACATGCTGCGTGACTTCTTGGTCTGTAGGAGAACATGTCCTGTGACATCATTCCTCAAAGTAAAACTAACACCAGGATTAATGAGAGCAATACCTTCAACTCTGTAGCGAATTCTCTCCAGCTCCAGAGCTTCGTTGAAAGCTTTCCTCCTGACTGGTAGATTGTAAAAGAGATCATGAACAGTCACTGTAGTGCCAACTGATGGTCTTTGCACAGCTGACCCTGTCACTGAGAGAGCTTCCCCTTTCCTGAACATCCTGCAGAAGGTCTGCTGAGACAGGCAGGTGCGACTGATGATCTCCAGGACAGCTGATGTGTCTCTGATACTGGCCACAGCCTCGCCTCTGTAGCCAAAATACTGCAGCTTGTTGAGGTCCTCAAGCTCATGACACTTGCTTGTCGAATACCTAAAAAGCAAAAAGAAAGATGAGTTGTCAGAGAATTATACTTCACTGATTCAAGAGAATTAGGGTTCTCTAAAGATTCAACCATAGGAGATCTAAAACAGTTTATTCTGTCATTACTTTGGATGCCAATTGAAAGTTTTTTTCATAAATTTATTGCAAGACAAATTGATAATGCTTTGATAAGATAAGATTAACAGATTTCCATCAGCTTATTGATCGTCATCATAACTTGTTTTGGAGTACAGAAAATATTGACCATGTACATATGAAGTAATTAAAGATAAACATCAAAATAATTGCTGCACATGAATAACATCAATAGTAAAATAAGAAGAACAAAGATTTTTAAAAAATTCACGTCAAGTGGTATTTGAACCAAGGACCTTAAAATCAGACCCAAACATTTAACTACAGGTATATTCCAGTTGAGACAGTAGACCTCATCCAGCCTAACAGATTCCACTACCATGACATAAAAAGTGTTTACCGTTCTCCGACTCTATTGAGCTGGTCCTGAGTCATCCCTGTCCCATTGTCCACCACCTGCAGCTTGAAGCAGGGCAGGTCCACTCTGATGGCGATGCAGGTAGCCCCAGCATCCAGTGAGTTCATAACCAGCTCCTCCGTACATTGGGTCACACTGGTGATAGCAACTCCTGATCTCAGGTGAGATCGGACAGACTCGGAGAGCTGTTTGATCATTTTCTTGTCTCACTTCAGTGACGTATTTCTGTTAGTGACAGGCAGAGAAACAGTACAAATTATTTGTTCATGGGATACTGGATAATTGGAAGAATTACAATAATGATAGATTCGTTGGAGTTTGTTTATGTTGAAAATAATTATTGATTGACAAGTTGTCGTCTTCGGTTACCAAGTGCCTTATGTTCTGATGCCTACACTTGAAGTGACACTTTATTACTGTATACAGAATTTCTGATAAAAACTCCAATGGGTGAGGTTGTCTAAAGCATTGCAACATTTCCCCCCCCCCCCCCCCCCCCCCCCCAAAGTTGATACCCTGTATGCTGTGCTGTAGAACTTCAAAATCAATGGGGGCTGGTCCCTTATCATGCTAAAATGAGCCATTGGCATCTTTACATACCAGACTATCTGATTTTGTTGATAAATTATCCACTGAATTCATCAACTAAAAAGTAAAACTATACTAATTGTTAGAACAGTTACCAGGCAGCCGCTACATAAACGCAATGACATATTTCCGATTGTATGATAAATATGAAGTCATTTGATTTCAATTAAAAAAAAAAAACTTTTTGGATTCATTTATGATTGATTTTGTTCTTTTTTTTTAACAAAAACTATTCGTTAAACTTTTTATTGATGTTTATTTTCTTTTAAACTCATTTTGCAATCAGAGGGATTTGTGATAGCCAATGAGAATATTGTTGAGATTTGAACACAATTCAAATTCGCATCTGGGTCCACTTGTACAAAGAAATGGAATATAGGGATTACTTTAGTGAAAGAATGTCAAAAGTATCTAGCAAGAGGTGTTTTTGTAGACACGTGGGGTTTGTAGTAGGGGTGACTATCAACCCCTGAGGCACTATCACGATAGCGATAGTCTATCACAAGCAACTATCACGATTCGATGGTACTATCATGGCATACTATCATGATAACTATCACGATAGTTTTTATTGAATACAGATTCAAGACACAAACCGCGTTCATTGTTTTTCTATATCAGAAATCATTGTCACCGAATATGGGTGCTGCCATCTTGGTTGAATGCTTTGCAACAGAAGCAGATATCTCTATATCATATTTACACTATCCTTCACACTGAATAACGAATCAACATCACTTATGTCTTGCTTTCTTCTAATTCTAATCTAAAATAACCGTTAATATGAATAAAATTATTACATGAATAATATGAACAGCTGTACTATCGAAACTATCGATAGTTGGACCTCCTATCGATGCAATGCATCGTTTTTGAAAATTTCTATCGATAATCAACTATCACAATGAGTACCATCGCGATCCATCGATAGTTCGATCCATCGTTACACCACTAGTTTGTAGACAGAAATATCAGTGGAATCGTAGACAGATTGACGGTTGGTTGGTAGGAAGGACTTGCTGCATTGCAGAATTTGTTTTGTTTAATATTTGGGTCTGCACTTTACAGCGCTATGGATTTTTCAATACAATAGTATTATTGTTCCTAGGTGGTCAGTTTAGGGGGTCATTTCGGCTTTTTTTGAGCTGATTGGACCCCTTAAATATCCTGCTTATCCAAATTTTAGGGGACACCAAGCAAAAAGGGTGGGCAAACTTCCCTAAGAGCCTTTCTAGGAACAACACAGCCACGGTGACGGTGACTGTTACCAACCCTAATGCTAGACAAACTAACCATAAAAGATCGTTGACAGTGATCAAAGATAGTAACAAAATAAATACCATCTTATAGCACCTGGTAAAAGTACATTCTATTCAATATACGTAGTTTATACATAATATTTGTAAAGTTAATAACAAAATAAATTGTGTTAAAAATATAATTTTTATCTCTCTACGAACCCACCGTTTTATCTGTCTACGAACCCACTGTGTCTGCAAAAACACTCGGTCTACGACACTAAACAAAAAGGAGTGCAAATTTCCCCCGGACTACTTCTAGGAACAACACAACCACGGTGACGCTGACTGTTACCAACCCTTACGAAAACACTGGTTTCCATTCATGAGTGTTATGAGTGTCTAATATCAGATATCTATCTTATCATTAGCTATCTCAGCTTCTAAGCATTACAATTTTTGCATTTTAGAATAGCGAATTTGCATTTTACAGTCTTTTTAGATACCTTGTGGCTTGTCATCGAGACGCCTCAATTTCTTAGTCCGTATCATTTATAGTTTATGTCACTTAAAATACCTCAGATATCTGGAATTCACCAATGTTTTCAGTCTTTACAGCTTTATATCATATATGTCAATATAATTATCTACCTTTCTTGACTACTTCATAATGTAGTGACCAAGGAAGACATATTTCCTTTCTATTCACATGTTTCAACACAAGGATGATAATAATAGAACCTTATTCATGCGTTATTTATCGAGAACATTTGACCGGATGTTTTCATGTGTGATCTCGCACCTCATGAGATTCTCGTTACAGAACTAGACTCTTTCTCAACAGACGCAAACATATTGCGCAGATAAGAATTTGAAGCGGCCTGAATATATTTACAGCAAACAAGAAAGAATAACTCCTGGTAAATCTTGGGGAAATAATTTTGCAGCAATTAATAGAATGAAAAAAAATCAATATTGATAAATATATAATATAAATATATACCTAAACAATACTTTGATCTTATTAAGGCAACAACTCATTTTGACACGAGGGTAAATACACAATGTAGGCTACTATTCTAAAACAGATATGTACCTCTGATGATTGCAAATTTGTGTACTCCCAACTATGTGCCAACAAAACTTTCTCATTAGCTAACCTTCAGTCAAAGTGGGAATCAAAGCTAAATATTACCTTATCGGATAATTGTCTTTCTGGCTGCTTTGCAATAATAAATGGTACAACAATGGAAAACAAGGCAAGGAATTTTCAGTTTAAATTCATTCATCGCATAATCTCAACAAAATCCTTTCTTTACAAAATAGGTATTTGTCAAGACAATTTATGTACCTTTTGTGGTAGAGAAATTGAAACACTTGAATATCTATTCTATTCATGTACGAAAATTAAAAATCTCATTTCAAAATTAGAGAACTGGTACCATTCCAATACAAACACCAGCCTTAACATAGGTGTCTCAAAATTTCTTCTTGGAGACCCTCAGGCAAATGTATTGATAAACCACATCTTTATTATTACAAAAGAGTTTATCAATAAAACAAGATTTAACCCTGAAGATATAAATTTCAATCGCCTAATTAATTTCATAAAATATCACTACAATTTAGAAAAATACATATTTTTGAGAGAAGACCCCAGTTTTCAAAGAAAATGGAGAAGGCTTTTCAAAAATGACTAGTACCGTGAGTTTTCTCATGTTTTCCTGCACCCTGATACTATCCACTATCCACATCTTTATTCTGTATATTTATCTTTTTTCGTAACAACCCGTTTTTTATGTTTCTATTGATTGATTCATTGTATGATCGTTTTCTGTAATAAAAAAATAATAAAATAAAATATTGATAAATATTTACCAATCGAAGATAACCACCTTGGTGGGTTATAAGATTGTAAACAAACGCAAACAATTGGACATCAAACAAGAAAGTTAATAGTTAGGAACAATAGTTGGATTCGAACCCAGGACCTCTGTTGTCAAGCAGTGCCTCTACAAGTTTCAAAAGCTACCGAGGATCCATGCCATTTGATTTACGTTTTGTTGTGTCGTATTCTGTATTTCTATTTTTCCCTATACAAATATATCGATATTGTAACAAAATAGTTTTTAATTAATATATATGTTACTAATAGGTTTATAGATTCATTGTAAATATACAAATTTAGTTGACACCATTGCAGGAGTGTTCAACGGGAGCGTAAGCCAAATAATAACCCGATTGTCTCGGGTTATCGAAATAACCTATGCTCGAGCTACGCCCTCGCGAGATTATTTTCCGTAACCCTTCGGTACCGGGTTATCATTTACTACTAATAAGTGTAGGTATATTATTTGAATCGTGTATATACTCGGCTCGGTTCCGATACGCTACGCCTCGAAAACCCACGATTTAAGCAAGGTTGTATTGAGCGATACACTTCGGGACTGTGGATACAACTATTACATACATTGCTTTGCATTTTCACATGGTTTGAGTGCAATTTCGATAAATTAAGATCTATATAGCTTTAATGGACTTAAATGTGAAATTCGTGTCGTTATATCGAATACATTCTTTCTTTTGTTAAGTTTGAAAAGAAAGGAATGTCACGCCATCGGGCGATATAAGAAACGGTGTACCAAAATATATGGTGTATTCAATGCGTAGATAACTTGTTCGGATTGTTTGGCGTGCTTTATGATTATACGAAACTTTCAAACATTACATTGAAATAAACATCGATTTCCTGATAACAATTATCTTTAATCGATACGTAAAGTTTATTATAACATATAACGTTTATAATTATGATTTAATTGTGTTCAGATAAATGATCTTTTGTTTTAATGTTTCGAAAGAAGGCCGGAATTTGCCCATATTCTTGTCACGGTATATGTCAAATGAAGCTATTCAAGAGAAAGTATATCCTCGGTGTCCCAAGAAGCTTCCTGGTCCTCTATTTGACACAGTGACAAGCAGCTTGACGTTAGATATAAATTGGTAACTGTATAATGTCATGATATATTTCTATCTAACTTGAATATAATTTATTTTACGAATATACTTTCGATCACTGATTTTAAATGGTCTCAACAAAAAGCACTGGTTTGAGTACCATTAGAGAATTTTTATCAGCAAATTAGTCTGAACATAAGTAGCAAACGTTTCAACAAAAACAATCGTATGACTCGTTACAACAATTTCCTACAGTTTCGGGAAAAAGTTTTTCGCATATCGTTTGACTCCTCTCTGATAGTATTTTTTATAAAAACCTCATAAAATGTAAATACATTTCTATATTATGACAAGAGTAATTTAATTTATTTAGTGAACATATCCACAGCATCTCATTTTCTGTATGTTTTTAAAAATAAACCAATGATTTCTTATAGCGTGCATCCTTATTTTTTATCCAGTTGTCACATCTATTCTGATATAAGGTCAGTATTATGGGAAAAGGCACGTTCTCTTAACCCTCTGTTCAGCTTAATGGCTCCTATCGACCAGTCCGTTTATATTATGAATTGTGATAATCTAATTCACCCTCTAGCTGCTTCAGTGTCATTTATGTTTAAGAGACGGCAGTCATTATAATAATTTATCCTATAGTATCCCCCACTTTTTGTCAGATATACATTGTGTAAATTAGTATATGTCACAGTGTATTTTATCTATATATTGCTTTGTAAAGATTTTATGTGTCTCATAGGTCTATAAGGCCGGGCAGATGTTGTTTTATGCGCCTATGTTTGTTATTACCTGTCAACATCTGCGTGATGTGTAAAGATTGTAAAGATTTTATGTGTCTCATAGGTCTATAAGGCCGGGCAGATGTTGTTTTATGCGCCTATGTTTGTTATTACCTGTCAACATCAACAATATAATTTCTCTCTCTCTCTCTTATTATCAAAGACAGGCACGAGACATCATACAGTCAGACCTCGATCATCCGAATCTCGCGGTATCCGAACGGTAGCAAGTTGTAACCAAACTAATATCTATAAAAACTCATTAAATGTTGGTTCATTAATCCGTTGTGCTGTAACGGATTAATTAATTACGACTATTTCTGCTTCATTAATCCGGCCAAGCATTAAGCGTTTGTATGCTCCCTCGGGAGTCGTGATGGTAAAAGAAGTGTCATGAAGATTGATATCCAATGATCGAGGGAAAGCCAAAGCGCCTTTGAGCAGCGCTCTCTCATCTGGATATTGGCGCTATACACATGTTTAGTGGATAGTAGATAGTAGATAGATAGATTAATCCGGCCGTTCATCAAAAGCGTTCGGATAAGTGATCAACACACTGATCGGATCGGTAAACTTCAGTGACGGTGGATAGACACTTGAGTTTAGCGTGTCGGTAGTTTGTGATTGTGATAAATTGAAATGTCTTACTTTGTGTTTTTTGAGTTTGTGATTGTGGTAAATTGTGTGATAGCATGAGAGCATACATTGACTTCATGATTACATACTTTGAGTGTGTTGGTGACAAAAGGAACTTAGAAACTTTGATCCTTTGCTTGGGCCTTCAAGCCACTGAGTACCCATTCTGTACTTGGTAGGTTCTTCAAACCTAAATGAGTAAATTGAATGTTTGGCATGTTGTGTGCATGTATCCAGAAATTATGTTATTTTGTGCTATTTATTGATATATGTATCCCAGTTGTTATGTGTACAGATGTATATATGAAATAAACTCATTTGATATTCTAAATAGGTTCTGGTCTGTCTGTAGATTCAAATGGAATTACTCCAAATTGTTGGGTTCGTTTCAGTAGTCCGAACATTTCACTATCCGAACGTTTTTGATGAAAAACGGAAGTGTTCGGATTATCGAGGTCTGACTGTATTCCGCTTTTCTTCTCATAGCGACCTTCCTTGTTCCGCGACCACTCATTGTCTCGGCTTTCCCTCTGAAACTTTGAGTGCAAGCGCATATCCGGTGAAACTTCTCGTACTTTGAACTCAGCTTAATGTTACATTTAAGGAAGAGAAACACTCCAAAATCAACATGTAGTTTTCGCTTGTATAAGCACTTATGTGACTGTTTCCACACCATTTTAACAATGTATATGTTTTTTATCTCATGATTTTAGATTATCAACGAATTTTGTGTCTCATAAGCCTTTAAGGCTGGATGTTGTTTTTTAAATTGACTTTGTGAATGTTCAATCAATCTCAATCAATCTTTATTCACTCAAACATATAAATTACAACAAGATGGCAAAAATGTTTTTGACTAAACGTGACAGATTCTTAATTACTTTGATATTTCTATTGCACATTAGTTTCTTATAGTTTAATAAAGATGGAAACAGCATGAAGCGTTCATTTATCAGATTACAACGTTGGTTTACTAAAGCATTACATTTAAATAGATAATGATATTCATCTCCGACTTCGCCGGAGTTACATTGTGTACATAATCTTTCATGACGCGGGATATTAAGAATACGACCTTTTTCAATCGGTAAGTGGTGGTTACAAGAAGAAAGAAGAAGAAGAAGAAATGTTTATTTTTGTGTCACGCCACAATCCACATAAAATTACATTATAAAACATGATATGGTTAGGATTGAAGGCCCAGCCAATTAATGACTTATGAGACACATGTATACATATTAAGACAATATACAGAATAAAATATAAATATAAATAAATAGTTACATAGGTAGAAATATACACATTTATCAAAAGTTGATAAAATGTAAATGGGATATAAAAATGCGATAGAATGTTAAACCTCAAAAATATATTAAGACACTTTCCTTATATACATTCGGTTAAGAGTGGAAGCTAAAATGGGCTGTAAAGAAGCTTGTTGCATGATTATAGGAAATTGTAAAATACTTTCCATATTGTTAAATGTTACATGTTCTAAAATATAATAATGGTTTGTACACATTTTCATTCAATAACAAGTATTGCTCAAAACATGGAGAGTCTTTAATGATGGCATAAAAGAATCCTTTAGACGAATTTACAACGTCGCTACGCCATGACTGCAAAAACTGATCCTTTAAAATGTTATGTATTGTTGACACTATCCAATTTTTACAGTAATTTTGAGGATTATTGAAAACACATTGCTGTCCACATGTTGAAAATATAGTAACAAAGTTCAACCAGAAATACGATTGACCAAGAAAACTCTTATGATACATATAACTAAGCATAAAGGCTGCAATTTTATTATCTGGTTGTGGACATGTTAATTTCGACCAATATGAGATAATACGTTAATTTTTGTTCTACATGTAAGTTTTGTATTGGAGAGGTATTCAAATAGGCAGTATGCCTGTTTACCAATCCAACCATGCATTCAATGGAATAAAATTAATATTGTTTAAACCATAATACGTTTGGCTATTTGCAACCGCAGTGGCTCTCTACCGAATTCTCCATAAACCATGAAGTTTGGCGTTGACATTTTTAAACCTGCTGCCATCTTTAAGAACTTCAAATGAACGCGCTCAATGATATTGATGTTTTCTATCCCCCAAATTTCACAACCATAAAGTAGAATTGGGAGAACAAGGGTATCGAAAGCGGAAATAAGGCAATCCAAAGGTAAATTTAAATTTCTCGCACGTTTGAGTAAAGACATTGAAGCTTTGTTACCCATGTCGGCAGCATGTTTAATAGCTGTTATCATTCTACCATTTCTATGAAATGTTATTCCAAGGTACTTAAAAGTATCTACAATATCTAAAGGTTGATCTTTATAATAAAATAGGTTTTTACTTTTGCAAGCTGGCCCAGATCCAAAAATTATTATTTTAGTTTTATCTGAATTTACTTCAAGTTTCCATAAATCACAGTAACTTGAAAACCAATTTAGGGTTTTTTGAAGTTCATGACTATTTTCAGCTAATAGTACCGTATCATCGGCATACAATAAAACTAATAACTTTATATAAATATGTACAGCATCACTATCAAGCTCGAGGCTCAATCCCTCACATTGTTTAGAGCTAAGATAATCTTCAAGATCATTCAAGTAAAATGAAAATAATAAAGGGGAGAGGTTTTCGCCTTGACGTACTCCTGAGAGGCATGGGAAAAAACTTGATTGCATGCATACGGTTGACAGCTACACATGATTTAATGTCACTGTACATGTTTTGGATAAGTTTGAATAATTTCCCGTTGACCCCATGACGAAGTAATTGTTCCAAATGTTTTATAACAACATGTGTCACGTAAATAAGATATATTCTTCTCTCTTCTTCTTCTTCAAGAGAGAGAGATTAATACCGATGACTACTTGAGTAAACATGGCTACGATATGAAACAGCCATGTCATTTTCGAAAGGCTTAGATATACTTAGTGAAGAAAAACCAAACAAAGAAAAACTTCACAATCATTATGTTTAACGTACGTGACATGGTAATGTAGTATTGAAATTATAATTAATTCATTTGTTATAGTTGAATGGACTATCATTATCATGATGTTAAGTACAACCGGTTTGATGTGATAACAGTGGCGCCAATGAAAGGGATAAACAAACTGACATGAAATAAATGCGTTTTAACTGTTCAGTAGCCTAACTGTTCAGTAGCCTGAATGGTCATCATGTGAATTATAACTGCCGTACAGTACCTCTTCGTTGAATGAATCTGTCGGCACTTTTTGGGCAGTCGTGGTTATTGTTTCTCTAAGCAACAATACTACAAATTCAAGAGAGTTTGCAGTCGTCTACTAGGATCATCCCGAATGTGCTCGATTGGATTGAGGTCCAAACATTGAGGGTACGCAAGGATGTTGAGTCTGAGCTTTGCAGAGAGTTAACATGGAGCATTTGCATGCTGGAATTGCAGTTTGTAATAAAATAAAGAATATATGATACCTAATACTGTCTCTACCGTGATACTGTAAACAGTTTATGTAGTCATGATAATAACAGTATCACAATCGCTACTAAATGAAACATGGTGTTAAAATTGACTCCCCTCATTTCTTTTTACGATGTTCTATATTCTATCTTGAGTTTTCGTGACACTGAATAAGTGACTGGACTGAAAGCTAGTGCAACTAATTGAGTGTCTCAGTTGAAACTCCAGTTAAGTATGGTGTACATTTTACTGCGAAATACCCCCTAGAGCGGTCTTTACTTCTTGCTTGACTACACATTCGCTAGAGATCCTATACCCAGCAGAGCATTTACACAATCTAGGTTTACTTTGTCAGCTAAATTTTCCTAAAACATATTTGATACATTCATATTTCTATTTATTGTTTCCAGCGAAATGTTATTTTGATTATAAATCATTGATTTTTTTGCAACACGCAGAGAAATATTACTCACTGCCTACAAGTGTTAATGATATGCTGAAACATTCATTTTATCTGTCTATAAAGTTGATATTTTCTGTTTTTCACTTTCTGTTTGATGCACAAATTATAGCTAATGTTGCACAATTTTCAGATCCACTCTTAAGATCAGATTGAATATTGCCTTTGCACGACAATGTATTTCTCAAAAATCGATTTGTAACATTTTAAACGAGATTGTACTTGTCTTCAATCCGTCCATTAGCCTAAATATCAGGTGTTACGAGTTAACACATACGTGATCTCAAAAAATATGTCTATTGTCAATCACGTTATGAATCTTATAGAATGCGGTTTGGTAACACTGGGGCTCGTAACTCGAAGCAGTCGTTAAATGGTCTTTAGTTATGGACAGGCGTTTAGCATATACCTTGTTAATACCATATATAAATATGTACCTTTTTTAACGTATTGTAACTGGAAGTAGTCCTTAAAGTTAGGACAATCCTTAAAAGATGAATTATCGACCACAGGGACATGTATCGCTTAAATACAGCGTGAGAAAGACATATATACTCAAATACCCTACCCTAATACTATATAGGGTCTTTGAGTATATATGTCTTTCTAACGCTGTATTTAAGCTGTTAGGCTGTTAAGCGATACATGTCCCTGTGTTATCGACTATGTATAAGGTCTACCTCTGACCAGCCCTTTAGCAGTCGATAGCCTGCGTGGTCGTATTCCATGTGAACGTTTTCAACCTTAAATTATAAATGTATTAAGATACACAAAGACAATCAAATAATTGTATTTCAAAACGTTGATAACAAGGTAGAAATAATACGCACCAAGCAGACAAAAGTTAGGTACTGATATCAAAGGTTAATAAAGGTTGTTTGATAAGATATCTGCGGTTGTCTGAGTTTCAGCCTCAAGATGTGTCAACGATGATTTCAAATTATGTTGCATTATTTTCCAAAACAGAAGTGACGTATAATTTAACCATGCGATTTCATTTTCAAATATGGATGGATAAAAATGCATTGTTTTTCACACACTGACAGCCTTTATAAGATGGTAGCTATAGGGGATCTGAGTCATTTTGGTGAACCTTGATGACAATGATGACTGATTGATAAGTTGTAGTCAATGACACTAGAATGGTTTTGTTGTGCGAAAATGACATGAAAACGTGTACATGTGATTTATAATTTTTGCAAATAACAATTATCGGATTAATATATTCGTTTGGATTTTAACAGAAGATTGCTTCAGTTAAGAAATCTTACATTTACGCATACTCATAAAACTGATAAAGTAAATAGATCACAGAATATTCAGTGTATACAGTCTAAGTTCATGGGGAATCCCATAGACTTTAACCTTACTTTAAGCTATCGATGTTTCGAGTTACACTTCCTCAAAGACTATCTAACGATTGGTTCAGCATTGTTTAACGACTGTTTCGTGTTACACTACTAAACCTTAATAACGATTATCTTTGAGTGTTCGGTAAACATGCGTTAGAAACAGATTTAACGACTGCTTCGAGTTACGAACCCCAGACTGGTTGTGTCAGTGTCTTTTGTTTTGTGTATACATATATCTGTATCTGATCTTTTGAAAATAACTGAAGTTTTTTTCTCGGCAAATATGTTATTATTGGTAATCTTCTTAAGTTATCAAAATGTTAAAAGTTTTCCTGTCATATTTTTCGTACGGCTCATTTTCGCAAATGTTTATGTATTATTAGTCAACTGAAGTTATTGTTCTATTGAAACTATAAGTCAGCAAATGTACTTTTAGAATCACTATTTCTAAAGAAGTCTCTTCGAAACATTTCAGCAATCTTGTGCTTCTGGAGAAGATGAAAAAGGGTTTGAGGCCATGGCGCCTGTGACCCTTAATGTGGCCACAGGATAACCAATTCTAAAAATATACATGTAGGCAATGTGATTTCCGGTAATCAAGTACTAAATGGAAATATCTGAAAACATTAATTCAAAATAGTTTCAATAGAACAATAACTTGTTTATATGGTTTGGGTTACATTTTCATCCAAATGCAATATTATAGTTCCTTTTTCTCAGTAACCGTAAGTTTATCAAAATAGGATTTCAAAATATGTCAATCAATGATACTATTTGTCTTATTCTAACAGTGAATTCGGAGTCTAAACTTAAACCCTTAATTAATTAATAATCTTTCAGCGCCTTTTTCAATTGAGTACGAAGGGGTGATATATATAGATTTTTACCAGAGTTAATGTGTCAGCGAGTGAGAGCGAGGGTCATACACAAACTTGTACGATATTCGTAAAAGTCATTTAACAAACTTCCGAGGATAATAATTTCTTTACTTCCAATGCAATCCCATTATCGATTATAATCTCTAACAAAATACATAAAATGGGCCGTTTCCCTTGCGACCGCTGGCTATAGTGACGTCACGAAAAATGCTTGTATGACGTCACACGCAAAAGTGATGTGTGCACATGTGCTCATATTGTAAATATGACACTACTTATTTTCAACCTTATGGGTAATAATATACAAAATAATTGTTTACCAGTCTTAAGAATGTGTTCCAAACTAGAAGAGTATTGTGCCTGAAGCCCACGTGAAGAACGTGGGGAGCACGAAGTAACAGAGCATGAGTAGTCCAGGGTATATCCGATAAATGAGCACCAATATTTGAATGGAATATGTTGAACATGGACACTGGGATAATCTGCAATATCATCATAGTGCGACATTTGTGAAGTCATACATGGATAAAGATAGTGAATGCATTCAATCTCATTAAAATGATATCTTAATTGCTTCACTACGTTACGCAAATAAGATTGTGAATGCATTCGGTATCGTGGGGTTGTAAAGAGGCTCGACGATTTTCACGAATTCACTCCTCCTGGGGAATGCATAATTAATTTTTTCAATTAGTGAATCTTATAAACAGGTACCGCCGAAGAGTCACAAGCAGAAATGGATACTTGATTTAAATTATGTTAACACTTACATATATCTTTAATTCAATTTATAGACAGACAGACAGACAGACAGATGTATTTTATTATAGTGTCACAAGTTAAGTATACAGAGTTAAAAACATATGTAAGAGTCATAAAAGATACTTAATATTACTTATTATATTACTTAATATTAAAGTTTAATGACTAATGGCTGTGGACTGGGATGCTGCAGAGATGGAAATTATTACCAGGTTACATCATCCCACGTGACGACGGGAATTCCCGGTGACCTGACTGCGACTCCCTTCTAAGCCTTCTGTTTGCACAGCACAGAGGTAACGTGTCTACACATCGCTCAACTACATCCAAATGCTTTTCGCTCTAAGTATGCTACTTGTGGAGCGAAGTTAAAGATAAAGAGGTAGATAAAGAGTTTCTTATCACATATTATTTCATATGAAGTACATACTGATATTTTAAGTCAAGGGAGCTTCCTTTTCTCGAAATATGCCCCAGGCCTCTGACAAGAAGACGTCAAGCGAGAGGTCATGTGACGCAGTGCAGTGTCGATTGTTTCGCAGCAACCTGTAGACGACTGCAGTGTGAGATCCCGCAGTTCTCGTGTGACTTGGACGTCTTTCCAAGAGTTGGACCTGGTTTGAAGGTACGTTCGTGATTTTGGTGATAGTTCACTCTAATAATCATTATGATGATAATTTAATCCGCAAAAATCGACGGTTATTATGTTTCTCAAGATATACAAGATACATTGAACACATTTATATTCTGATGCTTTTATCAACTATATTTTAAAGCCTTAGTCTTGTACATTTAATAATTTCGATTTTGTTGCATACGAGAATCGACCTTGGGTATATGATAATACCAACGATTTATAAAAAACAACTCTTTACCGTACCTCTCTCTACACAATGTTTGTACCTTTATTCCACTCCAGTTGCGATTTTAGTACTTAATAATTTATGTTGCTTTATTGAATTTAACGAGTACGAAGCCAGCCTGTCTGCTAATCACACAATATTTATTCAAAGTGGAAAACAATAGTTAAGCAATGTCTGGGTATTTGTCACTCAAAATAATGTGACGTGTTATTATAAGGATCACACATAACATGAAGATAAAACTTGATCAGTTTTATAAAAAAAAAAAAATAATTTGGATCAAAACATCAAACAGTTACTAAGCCGAGTAATTCCAATGATATTTAACTCCATTTTAAAGATTTAGTTTCTTGTAAATCCTATATTCCACCCACAACAAGGCTGTGGAACGATTTTTTCCAATGAAACATTTTACGTTGAGATACTTATTTGGCATAGAATGACAGCATATGTACAATTGGATACTTACATTGGTCTCATTTGGATCCATATCAAGGTTGCTTTTTATATCCCAGTGGGGTGCGGGGATGTTCGTATCATCCTGCAAAATTTTTCGATGAGCAGAAGCGTAAATTTACAATTTAAAATGTGTTTTTAATTATTTCTTCACAAAATTTCAGCAATATAAATGTGCTTCTATAGAAGATGAAAAAAGGTTTGAGGTCGTGGCCCCTGTAACCTTCAGTAGGGGCCACAGGGTCACCAATTCTAGAAACAAGCATGTAGGAAATGTGATTTCAGATACCGGTAATCAATTCAGAAATGGAAATAACTGAAAACATTCAAAGATAATTTAAAAAGACTTAGAGGAATGGCCCTTAATTGTAACAAAGCTACCAAATCTTCAGTTAATAAGGGTATAGGATCCAAAGGTTCTTTATCGTATTGTTTAGCCATGCGATTTCTTTTCCTTACACAAAATGAATAGTTTTCACACAAAATGGCCGCCAATGGATTTTATGGGAATCTTCATGCTTTGTCCTCTGACTATGGATGATTGACTTGTGTATTGAGGTTTTTGACACTGTCAAAATAGTACATTAAGCATTAACTTACAATTATCAGTGAAAAATTTGAAATATAAAATTATCAAAATACGTGCTACTGCCCCTTTAAGGGCGTAGCCCCAATGGCCCCTAACATATATCGTGACTATTCAAGGAGTCTGTTTACAAGTTTTCAGCTTTATGGACTTTATGCTTCCGGAGAAGAATACTTTAAAGAATACTTATAAGAGGCCACAGGGTGACCAAACTATGAATTATAATCCTCACTAGACAAGTTATCTGTATACAAGATTTCAGCGTTACAGAGACATTGGTTCTGGAGAAGAAGTAATGCACAAAGTTTACGTGGCACAACATCCTTTGCCATAGGCCAATCGTGCCTTTCCAACCCAGATTTGTATATCAAACAATGCGGTTAAATTGTTTCTGCATGGTGCTATAACTCTATAAATTTGACTATGAGTGCATATTGTTATATTGAATCGAATAATAAGCGATCGCCTGTTATGACAATTTATTTTCATTTAATAGAGCATATTAATGTTATGATGTGCGAAAAAATTTTGCATGTAGATCCTACTTTGGGGCTTTCCCTGAACAGCCCATGAATCACTGTAGCTCAATGTGTTAGGAATAATGACGATGCACTCGTGCATGAACACTGCACTTCCTGGTCCGAAGTAACGTAGGCCCTAGTGATTAACAATAACTTTCGAAAACTTAAGTGTAATTGTATTCATTACGCAAGTGATACAGTCATACACTGGGAGGAGAAACAATATGGTTTGTCCTTGAAATACCAACTCTATGAATAATACAATTTAGAGTAGGGGAGACCAGGGCAAAGCGCGCCCCGGGGCAAAGTGACCAAGCGTTATTTCTTCAAAACTATCGACAAATGGAGTAATTTGTCATTATAAACGAATGAAAGTAACAGTAATGAAGCGTTGTGACCAACGCTGGAATCATTTGTTTGAGTTGTGGACGCACAATTTCAAATATTCGAAAACACGCGATTTTACTATAAGGAACTGATATGTCTCAAATATTTCATAAAAATACAAAACGGAACAAATGAACTTTCGTGCACATGTAACATGAATTGGTATCATTAATTCATTGAATAATGAAATTTGTAATTACTTGCTTTAAGGATTTTCTATGATGTACTTAACAAATGCTACCCTTGATTGGGCAAAACGCGCCGGGGGAGCTCTTTGCCCCGTGTGTTATAAATTATATCTTTTTGGTTAACATATTGGTGTAAAAGTTGTTATTTTACATTTCTTAAGCAAATAATGTAAAGGAGAACTATCATTTTCATAACAGCATGCTGCTGTATTTTACAAAAATGAAATATACCATTTTACTTAAAGGGGTTTGTTTTGTTGAAGAATGGCGACAAATAACAGTTACAAAAGCATATTTTTCTGTTGTTGTTTTTAAAATCCAAATATAATTCATTGTATATTACTGTTCAACCCTAAACGATAAGCAATTTATGCCGTTATGCCGTTATGCCAAGTTCGACACAAAATAGATGATGTGAAGTCTTTAATTCGTCCATATAACCAATTCATTTCTTCTTTGCTTGTATGTATTACTGGATTTGATAGTCATTTACCTACATTATTTATACTTTCGTAGTTAAAAGAATGTACACGTACCAACCATAATGATATTTGGTCATTGAGAATGTTGAACATGTAGGTCCATGACATGTTAAGGAATATTTTGCGCATGCTTGCATATATTGCCAACTTTTATGTTAATTCTATCTTTCATATGGGTTCGATAGTCGCCTTGCATTATCAAGATGATAGCTTTTGATTTGTATTGGCTGATTATACGTGTGTAATATCTATTACATTTTGTGTTGTTTTTCACATGGGGCAAAGCGCCCAGGGGATTGGGCACTTTGCCCAAAACTACAGGGCAAAAAGCGCCCCCTTAGTCAAAATACATTTACGTAAATATATCCTTATGCCAAAATGGTAGATTAAAAAAGCATGTGCCATGTAACAGTCTATCTGATAAGTATTAGAGACAGTGTGCAAGTTCCGTTCTGTACATGTCGAGGTGCCCACTTAGACTCACTTATATGTTAGGGGGTGCGCTTTGCCCTGGTCTCCCCTACTGTTTTTTTACATTTTGACCCGGATCAATTGGGGTGAAACACATCCAGTATGCCCTAGTTGCTCTTGTGGGTTTTTTTTCGTGGCTCAGGGTATATTTAAGTATTATCACGAAATTGATCTGTCAAGATTGAACAGATACCCATTAACTCAGGCTGTTCCATCGACACTCGCAATGAAGTTTGATTTTCATTACCATGGAGTAGACGTACTTTCGTTAGGAATTAACATTAAAACTATATGTTATGTGATTTTATGTTACCTGTTCTCAAGAACAAACATAACGTTCCATTGGATGAAAGAATTACGTTGTTAATATTCGTAAAAGATAATTTTCAATCCAACTATACACAATATAATTATAAAGCGGTCAATTATCTCAAAAACCGTTAGGTTAGATCTGCCAAACTTGTTAACCACAAGCTTGTGTTAAATTTAGACCAAATCTTAATTTTCTGGAATTATTGTTTTGACCGTTTCATGGAAACGTCACCTTTTTATTAGTTTTATGGTGTGCAATTGGGACCACAGGGACATGTATCGCTTAAATACAGCGTTAGAAAGACATACATACTCATAGACCCTACCCTAATACTATATATAAGGAAAGGGATGTATCGCAATGATCGGACAACACTCAAACAAAGTCAAATTAAAAATCGAAAATATTTTTTGGGAAAATTTCAAGACAACCAATCGAAAGCTAAATGATTTCCCTACAAAACGAGCTATCGACTATTTAAATCGGATCATTATTACAAAAGTTACAGGCGACGACATCTCTAAAATCGCTACCTCAAGAGTTTTACGCCAAAATCCCCACTCACGAAAAACAACCAAAACTTACCTTTTATGGACGTTTATTAATTTAAGAGAAGATGACAACACCTATGTAGTGTTCGATTCGATCGGCAACATCAGTCTGCAGGTGTCAACAATGAGAACAACGTCCATGTATCATTTCTTCGATAGCCAGCAGACATAATTTGTAAAATCGGCGGCTGTCCTGTCAACTTGTCAGCCATTGATGACCTTGACATTCGTTTGACCTGAACAAACCGCAGCAAATATGCAAGGGAGCAAACTCCGAACACGTTTCTTGAGCTCCTCACAGTGCTTGTAGCTATGTTAGTAAACAACAACACGTGGGGTCGATGACACCGTCAGAGACCTTCCAGTTGCAGCTCGTTCCGCCCAATGAATCCAATGAACAAGACCTGTTTTTGAATATAGATTATTGTGATATATCCAATCTAGACCAGGCAGGAACTGAGAGATTTCCGCAAGCTTAAAATTTTGGCTGAATCAGCAAAACAAAAACACTGTTCATTGGCAAAGCTTCTATTCTAATTCTGGACAATAACGACTCAAGTGCTGACACTGGCAATGTGCCCCTCGAAAGGAGAAAAATCACTATAAGGTGAGCTTTCACGACTACAGTATTTAAATATTCTGTTGAAAATATCAAATCCAGGTTATTGTAGTGTCGAATTTGATTGGGCCAGCTTAGGACAAGAAGGTATTTTTGTTTTGATTACCAGTAATAGCAATCATTTTTAAAATTTATTTTTTTTAACTAGGAATATATATGGAAAGTGTATTTATAAAAACGAATCTAAAATTTGTAATAAAATTTATTTAATATTTTGTTTCAATATATCTAATCAGTCTATTTTATCGTTATATATACAATCTGCTAGACCTGTGTAACAACAGCTTATAAAGTGCCACAAATGCTTATAAATACAGTAGTATTTTGGCATATCAAAAGTTGAATTGGGGACAGAGTCTGGAATCAAATATAATTCAAATTCATATTCATATTCCATATCTTTCAATATTTTCTTTTCTAGTTTTCAAATGGCTCTGTATATTCCAGAATTGATTGAAGAGTAAGTATTTGAGATTTTGATGTTCTGATTAAGAACAATTTACTGGCAACCTCTTATGCATCTTCATTTGATGAGAACCCCAAACTATGTTCATGTTCAAGGTTATGTATATGAAATACTAAGTATTAATTGTTCATCGTCCAGGATAATACCTTTGTTTCCCTCATTAATTACATAATATACATGAATATTTAAGATCCCCCTTTTTAGGACACCACTAAACCATACAAATGAGGGCTGTTAAGATCAAGCCTTCCTAAGGTTTTTGTATTATATGTTAAATAGATGACATATCTATAAGTATTGCTGAAATTGGAAAATGTTTTATAAGGAGGCTTGGCAAAGGTGGTTTTGCTTTAACAATACAAATGAAAAATGTAGCCAATAATCCATCAATGATCACACAAGTTATTTTTACAATATGAGATATGCTCAGAAATTTTTTGAATTGTTTTTGCAAAATTAGTTTTTTTTATTCAAATGTTTTCCATTTAAGAAACTCATTTCTATTTTTGCAGATATTTACAATCAAAATGTCTTAACACAAGAAGATTGGGAAGACACTATTTTTTTGGAGAAAATTGCCAGGAAATTCAGGTTAGCAAGATAATGAAGAATCATGGAATTTTAGACTTTATCTGAAATAAATATTTGCAAAAGTCTCGTTAGCAGGACTTAAGTAACAATTCTTATTTATTTTTAAGCTCATCTGACCTGAAAAGATTGATTTGCTTATGTCACGGCATCCAGCCATAACTTTTTAAATTTTCTACCAGATTCACTGATGCTAAAAATCTCAAATATAGTGTACAGACTCCTTTAGCTGATCAGGATTAAAATAGGCTCGGTGACCCTGTGACCTTAATTTCATATCTTTATCCAGAAGCAAATGCCCAAGAAACTAAAGTCTTGTGTACATACTTCCTTGCTCATCAGGACCTCAAGAAGACAAGGATTATCAGCTTCTTTATTGTAAAATGTAGCGGCGTTTCGGTATAGATTTTTATAGATTCGGGGGGTGTAGAGATTTTGTAATATTGTTACTCATTATATGGGTGATCATTTGTAAAATTAATTTGATAGCCCGGTAAGTTGATAAGCTGAATTAATCATTTCAACAACAAAAGTTTCTTTAAGTACATGAGTCCTGTAAGACCAAATAGTCTATAGCAATTTATATTGTCTCCCATTCATCCAATTATGTAGTTAAACCTTTCACAGGAAAACTGGTGAACATTATTCTTGAAAAGCAATTTGCACAAAATTATTTAAATTTTAGAATAACATATACCATAATTATATAAGATACATGGACATTGAATTTACATTGGGTCATGATATCATTAAAAAGCATTGGAGTATTCTCTTTATCATGTATGAAGGATGAACCTCTATTTGTTACTCTAATTTCAACCCAATACTCAATACATTTTCCCAGAATTAATTTCTATGGTAAGATCAACCCTACATTCTTACATATGTAATTCTTTTTATGTATGAAATATTAAAAACAATGTTATTGAGAACCTAGTAGTGACAGAGAATATTAATAACTAATCCACTAAAAATAAGTTATTATGTAATATTTTTGTTGTAATCATGACAAACAAATAAAGATAATGGACAAGAAGCAGAAATCACACCGTAGGAACGTGTACGCCTGGAATTTGTTACACAACGGGAAGTGAACAAATTACTCTGCGAGAGCACCGTTTGTTTTTGTGCATTTGGTGTAGTTTTTGGTCGATAAGTCGGTTTTCAGGTACTTATGAGAAAAAATATTTCTGGCTGTAAAATTGTAGACTTTAGTTAACACAATGTTGTTTTTAGAAATGAAAAGCTGGTCAGCATTTGAATATAAGAGGCACATTTAAGTGAGGTTTCATGCTGCAAAAAGATAAGTGCACATAAACACGATCGGTTAATTGTTTTATATGAATAAATAAATATTTCCAATCATATTTCCTTAAACACTGATACATATCGATCACAAGTCCAAAATTTTATCAAAATCCAAATTATAGTCGTTGAGATATTTACATTCAAAGACAGCTGGTATGAAATCGTGGTGAACCCGTTACTAAAGAGACGTCTGCGAAGTGGTGAACGAATTATATTTTCTTTAGTGAACGAGTTACAGGGTCAACTTTAAGAATAGTTCTTTATCAAAACACCTATAAAATGCTATAATCTGTTCTGAATGTTTCAGGAAACTCTTCCAAATGGAGCCGTATGCACGTGGTTATTGCTAGTAATTATACAATAGCTTCTGCGGCGTCATTCAAAACCTGAAAAACGAACACTCATCTCAACGTATAACAATTCCAAAACTAAAACTCAGTGAAGTCACTTAAACAATGAACTATGTTACAATAGATTATAGATATATATAGGTTAAATTAACAGGCAGAGACGTCATTATTGTATCTGAAGGAAAACATTTTCATTACAAAAAGCTATTTCCGAACAGCATTAAGGACAAAGAATAATCAATCTTGCCATCTATAAAACGAGTATTCCAACAACATATAATAGTCAACATGTGTGTATCAAGCTAAAGCAATAATGTAAGGGTGCATGGTTAATAGTTATGTTTTTCATTAAACAAACAATGTCTTACTGACATTTTGCATCAAATTATGACCAAGTTGCAGTTTGTGATGAGATTCAACGTGAAAAACACATTTGAGCTCACAAATGACATCTCATTCAAGAGAAGAGATACATACTGCGGTTATATTTTCCTTAAAAACTTCATCGTTTAAATACCGTGTATGAATGTGACCTCAAGGGACGCTTTATGGACAATTAAATCATTATCGTGCTTCATTGTAAAGTATAAACTATTGGGATTCAACCATGCTGACGAAAGTGTCCGTGACTACCACGAAATGAGACTAATATCTTTTCTCACATCAGACATCATCAATATCTTCGGAAAAAAACTATTGCGGGTTTATCATTTTAAAATTCCATCATTGTATTGCTACCCTGAAGGTGAATACCAAATTTGGTTCTCCTATCTAAAAAGTTTCTGAGAAAAGCTGTTCGCTTTAACAGACGAACGGACGATGGATAAGTTTAAAGGGGACTTACAAGGTTGCCTTGTCAGTTTTATCTTTATAACGAATTTGTTATCGACATTTAAAGGGCAGTAGCATGTTTTAATGGGCAATATAAAGTGATGTCAGGAAAATGAAAATAAATGGTTCTAATTGAAAGACAATGTATT
This sequence comes from Steromphala cineraria, assembly GCA_916613615.1. Taxonomy (NCBI): domain Eukaryota; kingdom Metazoa; phylum Mollusca; class Gastropoda; order Trochida; family Trochidae; genus Steromphala; species Steromphala cineraria. The sequence continues at coordinate 35,179,714 of OU744724.1, forward strand.
TTTTAAAATGCAGTAATAACTGATCAAATATATAATATAATGTTCAGCCATGGTATTCCCTTCTCTGACAAAAAAAAATTAACAAAAGGCGTTCACACAACAAATTTTTTCTCTGACTGTGAATGATTTGTTTGTGTTATGAGATTTTTGACATTATCAAAATGAAACATTTAGCACTAACGTACAATTATCAACGAAACATTTGATAAATACAATTTAAAAAAAAAATTACTGTCCCTTTAAGGTCCCTTTCAAGCAACTTCCATTCTCTCCCCACAGAGGCAGCTCAGTCATACCCGAGTTAGCCTCTGTTCTATTACGGCTAATGCATGGGATAGAGAGGTAGAAATCTGATTGGAGGCAATCGAAGTTAGTTGTGCAATCAGCGACGCCGTTTCAAAAGAGGTCATTTGCAAAACCTCGCCTATTTCCGTGTGGTTCGGCAAAGCCATCGTTGAAATTTAACTTTCAGGGGAGATAACTCTTCCTTCTACAAAACATCGCTTTTTACCTTCTCATTAGTTTTAATTTGGTAAATTAGTTAAATAAAATTTATCATAAAACAAATTATAATTAACACAAATATAAATCAATATCTTTCTAATGAAAAACCCTATCCATATCTGATTTTCAAATATTTCCCTCTCACACTGTTAATGAACAATAAACATAAAGGCATGATACTTTCCATGTCACTATAAGACCGTTAAGAATTCTCCAAGTCGTGGATATATAATATTATCCAAAAGTTGTTTTCATTGGCTGCAAATAAGGGAGATATCACAAGTTACAACTCTTTGCCGCTAGGGCAATCTGCCGGAACCCCAGGATCTTGGTGTAATAGAACAGAGGCTAACTCGGGTATGACTGAGCTGCCTTTGTGGGGAGAGAATGAGCAACGTCATGCTGAGATTATTAATTTTCTTCAATAAAAGCAAAAAAGGTTACTAAATACTATTCAGTGAAAATTGAAATAAAGCATATGATTTCACTTGTTTCATGAATGAACGTCTTTAAGGAAACTTTAGGCAGTGTCCTTCCTGAAGAGGCATCTTGACATTCTTTTAGGGAAGACCGACATTGTTACAGGGCACCACAATCGCAAGCTTATGGCTGTCCTGGCCGGTAGATGGGTTTCTTATGGTTGTTTTTGTTATTTTAACTCGACATAGATCACATTAAAATATTTCCTGTGAAAGCAGCAAACTTATCAGATTCAACATGGCGGCCAATGGCACAATCGCTTTTAAAGTTGTATATTATATGTTTAAAGATGAACAATAAATACGTAAGCGTGAGCAAAACAATTTCGTAGCTTTGTGTTCTAAACTGAACAAGATAATGACTTTTTCACAATTCATTAATCATTCTAGTAAAAGGTAAATAGCATGCAATTTCGCAAATTATGACTCACTTTTGGCCAAGGATTGTATAATCTTTACACTTTCATCAGACATGCACAAATCAATTCTAACTTATTGATGTAAGTAATGATAACGGTTAAAAATTACATTTGTCAATATTGCACTTTATGTAAGCAACAATAAACACAAATTGCTAAATATCATTCATATTGACGGTTGTGGAAGGCGTTCACTAGCTGCAGCACCAAGTGACTGTAATTCGTTTACCACCCCCGACTGTAATTCGTTCACTGTGATTTGACACCATGTCTAGTTCAAGGGTTCTAATTTTGTTATTTGACAATAATATATCTTTATATTTGACACATTTGTCGAGTAATGGATGGTAAACAATATGGTAAAAAGATATTTGAATATTTTTATGTATGTTTTGAAAATAAGATAGTATCGCACACATGTAAGTTTCAGATGCGAAATTTGCCTCCTATATTGTGATGTAGCAGCCGCCCGAGGGCACATAATGACATAAATTTTCGCCTATACTTTCACCAGTGCCTACCATTTTACAGCCCGAAATATTTTTTCTCAAAAGTACCTGAAAACTGAATTATTGAGCAAAATCCTACACCTAATGCACAGAAACAAACTTATCTCTCGCAGAGTAACTCGTTCACTTCCGTTGTGTAACAAATTCCAGGCGTACACGTTCCTACGGTGTGGAAATCCTTGACATTACTTATACAATTGAGTTTGGAAAGGGCTAGATCTTCCAGTTTGGATTTGAGTGGAGGAATTGGTAGGGTCTAACCAAGTTGTGGAGAGGGGCTTCAGGGATAACTGGTTGGAAAATTAACTTTGTATCAAGATGTTGTCAAAGCAGTTAACAGCTTCTTTGTTTTTGTGTAAGTTCACTTTAGATAGATTTTGTAATTCTGTTATTTAGGGAAAGAATGGAAACCATCATGACCACTTTGATTTCTATCTTAAACAAAACCTGATTGTTAAAAACTGAAATATTGTATACGCTAAATTATACAAATGAAAATAATTGTATATTTGGGGATTTATTGAAGAGAACACAACTTGACAATGCTTTTTTTTATTCATATTTAGCTCATCAAAATGACCCTCTGGCCTTACAGCATGTCATGGTGTCCGACGTCCATCCGTCCGTCTGAAATCTTGTGTACAGACTCCTTGAACAGTGAGGATTTTGATTTACAGGGAAAAGCAATCATGTTGCCTACATACTCAATTAGAATTGGAAACCGAGTTGCCCCTGCTACAATGACAAAGAATGGTGCAATGTTGTGCAGAGACTCCTTAGGTATTTGGGATTCTAATGAAATGGTACATTTGGTGACCCTATGGCCCCTACATAGGAAGAATGCACATTCACCACACGCTAAAACAAAATTCATAATGTGGCCTGATAAGCTACAGAACCAATCTCTCTATTTTTAGCTCATCTGGCCTGACAGGGCGTTATGGCATGGCATGATGTCTGGCATCCGTCTGTCCGTAAACTTTGTACATTTTCGACTTCTTCTCCAGGAGCACAAGGACAAGAAACTTGAAACCTTGTGTACATACTCCTTGACTCCTTGACTAGAGAGGATTATTATTTATAGCTTTTGTAACCCTATGGCCCCTACTAAGGGCCATAGGGGCCACACCCTTAAATCTTGTTTTCATCTTCTTCTCCAGAAGAATAAGGTCTAGAAAGTTGAAATTCAGTGTGCAGGCTCCTTAACTAGTGATGATTATAATTTAGAGCCTGTGGCCCCCTATTGATGGCCTCACCTTTAAAACCTATTTTCATCTTAATATTCTCCAAAAGCTTAACGGCTGGAATGCTGAAATTTTGTCTATAGACTATTAAGTTGGATAAGGCGGATTTAAAATTGGTGACCCTGCAGTGGCGGATCTGGGGAGGGGGTTATTTTTTCTTATGTTTATTTTGGTTTAGATTTTTCAGGTTCATACATACACAGTATGTATGTACAGTATACATATCAAGAGCCTACATTGTGAGGTGTTATTATGCCATTAACAGTCAAGGAAGTGTATCATGCAGATTATTTATATATTAAGACAGCAATGACCTAACTAGCACAGGGGCGGATCCAGGATTTTTGTTTGGGAAGGGTGCAACCCTTTGGGTGTTACAAGCGCAACTTTTGATTGATTGTTTAAATCTATATTTGGAAGTCTTTTGGAAGGGGAGCGCATCCCGCACCCCCCTTTTGGATCTGCCAATGCTAGCATCTAACCAAATTACCCATTTATGAACATTGTTGCCTGATTCTTGGGTTGTGGGTTTTAATCCTGATAAAATCTTTTGCTGGACATCATGGTATTAGATGTAATCATATGAATATAGAAAATAATTGAAAGAATTATAATATCATTTGCATGATACACTTCCTTGACTGTTATGATTGGTTGTGTTCAAATTAGTTTCTAGTTTTTAGAAATTCCTTGTGACTCTTGCTACATAATATGGTAAGGCTAAGTTGTACAACAATAGGTAGAGGGATTACTGTTTGGATTTCAATATGGAAATCTGGAATACATGCTACAATCTTAAACTTCTTGCATGCAGCAGGAGAATGATTGATCTTTGAAATGAATAATTTGTCTTGAAACCTTAGTTTATGATTTTAAATTGTAAAAGTTGTAATAGATACAATAATCACCTTAAAACTTAAATTTCCTATAAAAATCAAATGTCCAACTGTCTTAAAATATTGCCAACATGCCATCTCCAATGAAAATGACAAGTAACTATGTGACAGTATTATTAAAATCTAAATATTTTAGATATTTAAATACCTACCTAACTTAGTATATGCCACTCACCTTTCTCACGAGAGACAGAGGTTTACCGCGAAATTCATCGTGCTTACCGGATGGGCTGCCCCCAGCCCACTGCGCATGAGCGGGAAACCGGAATCCTGGGTAAAATTCGTATCATACTTTCTGGAAACGAAGTCTTGTAAGAGACGTCCAATGAAGTCCGAAGGGGAGGCCGGGCGGGAGTAATTCCTACTAAGTTAGGTAGGTATTTAAATATCTAAAATATTTAGATTTTAATAAATTTTTAACCTACCTAACTTAGTATATGCCACTGATCCGACAGTAGGGAGGAGGGAGGACGAGTCATCAAGGCAGAAAAGCATCCATCAAACATCCTCCCGGAGTGGGAACGACCGAAGCGAACTGCACAGAGAAGCAAGCGGTGAACCCCACGAAGTCGCCAACAACGAAACAACTCAACAGGTGCAGGGTGAGAAGTAACGAAGTAGATGAGTTTTCAGCTTACCCTAAAGAGACGTTGGGGCAGCTAGCTGTTGGGCTACCACCAACGGTCCAAAGGTCTGCAGGCCTTGCACGTCTTCCACAGCGAGGTCCCGGAGGTAGTGGGATGCGAAGACCGTCGTAGAGCGCCAGAAACATCCTTCCATGATGGCTGGAACTGAGCAGTTGCGATGTAAAGCCATGGTGGATGCAAGTGCCCGGATCTCGTGCGGGTTGCTGGCGACAGGGTGAGGCAAGCCGGCTGCGTCATATGCTGCTAGGATGACGGTCCGGAGCCACAGCGAGAGGGTGTTTCTGGTGACTTCTCCCTTGGCAGATGGTGAAAAGGGGATGAAGAGTCTCTTCCTGGTGCCTCTCTTGGGCGCAGAGCGGTCGATGTACTCCCGAAGGGCACGTACAGGACATAAAGCGAGTTCTTCCGCATCAGAGGACGACACGATCTTGGAGAGGGGAGGGATGGTGAACGTCCTGCCCGGTTGTCCGGGGAGCTGGTTCTTGGCAACAAAGTTCCACAAGAGGCCGAGGTGAACTGAACCCTTCCTAGACTGCTCGAACCGCACTCTGGTGACGTCCAGTGCGTGCAGCTCACTCACTCTAGCGGCCGTAGCAAAGGACAGGAGGAAGGCTGTTTTCCTGGAGAGGTCTTGAAAAGAGGCTTCTGACAAGGGTTCGAAGGGAGCTCCTCGCAGATATCTGAGGACGACGTTGAGGTCCCAAGCCGGAGGTCTGAACTTGAGTTTCTGGTCCTCCAGCTTGAACGACTTGAGGAGAGCGACCAGCTCGGGAACCTTGGAGAACTTCCTGTCTGATTTAACGGCGAGGACAGAGTTGAGCGCCGACAGGTACGTAGATATAGTTCCACCCTTCAGGTGACGTTTCTGGCGGAGGTGAAGGAGGAAGTTGGCCACAAACTGGGGGTCCACGGACAAAGGATCCCGGCCTGCGTCTTTGCAGAAGTTCTCGAATGACAGCCACTTGTCATCGTACAGCGACCTCGTGGATTGCCTATGGGCTCTGGAGATGGCGCTGGCTACTCGTCCTGAGTAACCCTTGGCCCGGAGTGATCTCTGAAGATGGTCCATACGTGCAGAGCGTACCTCTCGGGGTCTGGGTGAAGCTGCCGACTGAGAGGGTGACGAAGCAGGTTTGGCCACTTTGGAAGGGGGAGCGGATCTTTTTCGGCGAGAAGAAGAAGATCGGGGAACCAGCCTCTCGCCGGCCAGTAGGGCGCGACCAAAGTCAGTCTGAGGTGAAGTGTGTCCCTGATCTTGGCGACGACTTTGGTCAGGAGAATCGGAGGTGGAAAAGCGTATGCGTCCAGATTCTCCCACGGCAAGGACATGGCGTCGACGGCCCAAGCTGCTGGATCGGGGAGATAGTCTAAGGGCCAAAGCACAAAACTGGTCGGGTACCCCTCCCCAACGTAGAACAAAGCCAAACCACTTTTTTCTTGAAGATATATATATGTTGTGTTGGAAAAGGATGGTTGTCACATTTTCATTTGGTGGCAGGGGTATTTTTCAGCCTTGTTTCCATGGCAACCAAACATTTTCGGGTAAAAAATCAAAAATGCATATTATTGTGAATAACTTCACTATTTATTTACATAAATGAACATAACTGGTGTCATATTGTAGCTTATACATACATCTTTCATACTATGAAAACATTCGATAAAAATATAATATCATTTTTTAAAATTAATGGGAAATTATTTTTTTAATGATTTTTTTACAAATTTGTCCAAACACTCGTCACTGAAGTGTCACAATGCCTTAAATTTGTTTATAATTTACATGAAAATGTTCCTAAACTAATGTACATTTATTCTGATTCTTAATTACAATAAAAAATATCAATTTGTTGAATGTATGTGGTTTCCATGGCAACCAGGTCAAAATTCGCTAAATCGCCATTTCTTGACCATATTTCACAATATCTCAATTTTTTGTTGTCACAACTGAATAATATTGACATTACATTGAAAAACCTGTTAGGAATTCTTCATTCATCAATTTTTCAACTTAACACTTATTCTTGATAAAAATTAAAAATTATGAAAAATGTCAAATTTAAGTAAATTTGACCAAAAACTCAGTTTTAGAAAGGTTGTTATTCAAAATACACCTTGATCATTTGTATAATCTAGAACAAATCACATTTAGAATAAAAACAAAAACAGCAGAAAGTTTTAAATATTACAAAAATATGTCCGTTAATTTCCATGGTAACATATAAATTCTATAATGAACTCAAGAATTCATCAAATGATGCCAAATAATTATCATATTCAAAATACAGTCATTATTTCAAACAATTTAATGTAGATACTCGGCTTGTGTATTTCCTTCCTCACATACAAATGTAGCTATTCCTTGTTAATATGAATGGTAAAAAGTTCTGTTTACTGATATGGGAGATTGTTTATATCAATAAACTTTCTTTGACAGATTTCCGAGAAGGATAAATTACGTTTTTGCTTTAAATAATCATCTATAATTATTAAATGCGAATTATATTGACGGATTATGACAGAAAATGGATTTTCCTCTTTCAGCATTTTGTTTATTCAGTAAAATAGGTAATAAAGTTTGTTCTTCGGCATTGAAATGTTTGCAGTTAATTCCATTGATCTATGATTGAGGAATATCGTAGTTAATAAGACATACTGTTCACAAGCTATCAACTATTTGGTTATGATAAAGTAAAAGCTTGCTCTTGAATAACTTGTATCATTTCAAAATATCTATCTTTTGTTGTCCATCAAAATGCAGTGTTTCATGGTTCCATTGTTTCAAAGTTATGCATTTATCAAATACGAAAGTATTTTTTTAGGTATTCCGACTATGTGATTATGAATAAAATTATTTCAACCTTGAATGGTTGATAAAAAAGCTTCAGTTACCGTATAAAGTTTTAGCCAAATACAAAAAGAGATGTTCAGTTTGTTATTTTAGTGTTTGATTAACATTATTGAAGTTGACGTTTCAGAAATTACTGAAATGAATTGTTTTCTAAATACCCTATTATATGGGGTTTAGAATACAAAACAAAATCTTATTCAGCAAAAAAACTTTTTTTCTTTAAAAACTATTCCTGATGTGCAAAGATATCCCTTTAAACATGCTCGATTTGTGAACCTGTATTTCTGTTAGAAATTAATTGTTATTGACCAAAATATCAAAGAAACTCTTAAGCAAATTTGCTGTGATGACACCTTGCTCCATAATTATCATATGTACTATAATGGCTACCCAAATCAGAATGTTACTGATATGTCATTAAATTCGTTATGAACATTACTCCCTTTCTGATCTTAACATTAAACATGACATGGTTGCAACAATTTTTTATTCATAAAAAATGGCAAAATGTTACGAATAATCTATAGAAATAAATAGTAACTTCTTATATGCCTGTCAAAAAATGATGTAATGTGAAAACGTTAAGTTTCACCATCAGCATAAAACATCGTCAGCCGCACTGTTTCTTTACGCCAGAGATTTGATACACTTATTCCCTTAGTACTCCTCTGACTTTAAATGTATCATTGAGAGACAGACAGCTTGCTCGATACAGAAATGGTGACATTGAATGTCTTTTTGTTCAGTCATTTTCTTCCCGGCGGAATTCTATTTTTTGTAAACTGAAGAAGGTGATAATTGACAGAAGACAGACAGCTAGGCAACCTGATTTGGAAAACTACACGTGTGGTACTCCAGCCGTCAGCAATGGTATGAAACCAATTTTCAGAGAGTCTGACAGGACATGTTGGTTCTGGAGTATGTTGGACATCATCATGAAACCAACCAAACACTTTGCAACATGCAATACATAATAAGCCAATTGTTTGTTGTGTCACATTTAATTTTCAATACTGCCACTAATGGCTGAAATATTGCCAAAGCGGAGCTAAACAATACGTCACTCACTCATTTTCACTGCTAAAAATTCTTGACAATACGATGCTTGACGTCAATGCCACTTTTGCAAGTTAATACTGATTAATTAACCAGATACGTGTACATCAATACGAGACCACAGCATTGCATATATTGACTACTGAATTACTACTACTATTGAATTATTACATTTACGATGAGATATACAAACTGTTGTAGACAAGGTGGAAAAAAAGGCGTTTATGATAGATGTAAAATGCCACAGATAGAAGTTAAGAGTCCTGACGATTTGCCGATTAATCGGTCCTTCTGTTATTGAAAAATGTCAAATATATAATATAAATTATAAAAGTATTTATAATCTAAATCCTGATTTAACAAAAATTGCTCGATAAGCTGGTATAGCTTACAGATTCACAATTTCTCTTGCAAAAGTCGATATCTATCAGGCATTATTTGAAGTTACCAGCTTAAGTTGAGTTATATTGTATCAGAATTGTACTGATGAATTTAGGAAGGGAACCGATTTGTTGGTGTTGTACAAGTATCACAATTAACCTCTGACTTCCTATATTTTCCTCATCACATATTTCATCACATATGACACTAAAGTGAATGTAATCGTTAAATTTCTGTAGGATAGAAATAGAGCTAATAATATTTGTATCACATTAAAGAAGTCCTGTTATTGCACAATATCGTAAAAGAAGTCAATTTCATTAAATCGAAATATAAAAACCAGTGTGCCACTAACAAGAATATGACATATCATAATTGTACGAAGAAATGTCTCTGAACTCACAAAAGAAACGATAAAGATAATGTTAAACGGTTTCACATACACATATCACTTCTCATATGTCTTTACACCTAATATGTCAGTCAATACATTCTAAGTGCTGACGAAAGCCATATATGAATTAAGATTAGGTACATTATTTTTTAAGTTGTAATTATTGTTTTTGCAACTACATGTATGTTGCTTCAATTACAATAAGGAGTTGATATTTATGATCAGTTTTCAGAGTGACCATGTGTTGTTTCCATTTATGGATTTTCTGCATTATGACTGTAGATGTTATTGTTATTGCTGCTATACCGATCTTGAAGAGTGATATTTATGCAAGAAAGTAAAAAAGGGACACCACACTTTATGGCATAATTGGCGGAAGAATGTATATTTGACTATTGAACAGTGTCACAGGCAGTTTTATTGCTGTACTGCTGCAGTTAACATATTGGCTCCATAGCAATTTAATCAATAAAGAAATACATTTCAATATAAAGTTTAATCACATTACAAGGAAAGCCAGAAAAGGGTTGCAAGATTTTTTCTAAAACTGAGTTTTTGGGTCAAATTTACTAAAATTTGACATTTTTCATAATTTTTATCAAGAATAAGTGTTAAGTTGAAAAATTGATGAATGAAGAATTCCTAACAGGTTTTTCAATGTAATGTCAATATTATTCAGTTGTGACAACAAAAAATTGAGATATTGTGAAATATGGTCAAGAAATTGCGATTTAGCGAATTTTGACCTGGTTGCCATGGAAACCACATACATTCAACAAATTGATATTTTTTATTGAAATTAAGAATCAGAATAAATGTACATTAGTTAAGGAACATTTTCATGTATATTATAAACAAATTTAAGGCATTGTGACACTTCAGTGACGAGTGTTTGGACAAATTTGTAAAAAAATCATAAAAAAAATAATTTCCCATTAATTAAAAAAATAATGATATTATATTTTTATCAAATGTGTTCATAGTATGAAAGATGTATGTATAAGCTACAATATGACACCAGTTATGTTCATTTATGTAAATAAATAGTGAAGTTATTCACAATAATATGCATTTTTGATTTTTTACCCGAAAATGTTTGGTTACCATGGAAACAAGGCTGAAAAATACCCCTGCCACCAAATGAAAATGTGACAACCATCCTTTTCCAACATAACATATATATATCTTCAAGAAAAAAGTGGGTTTGCTTTGTTCTACGGTGGGGAGGGGTAACTCCTAAAATAAGCTCTTTTCTGAGAATGGCCGTTAGACTAAGAGGCGAGACGTACACCGGAAGCTGATGGTTCTGCTTCGTGGCAAACAGGTCGAGGAGAGGACGGTGGACCTGAGCGGCGATGAGGGCGAAGGCTTCCGGGTTCAACATCCACTCTGTTGGTGACGGCTTGTCTGGTCTGGACAGGGCGTCCGCGAGGACGTTCCTGCAGCCTGGAATGTGTCGAGCTCTGACGAAGATCTGATTCTCGTCCAGAAGATGGAAGAGCTCGAAGGCCTGTTCTAGGAGCTGAGGAGAGCCTGCGTTCCTTGGTTCCTGATAGTCCAAACGACCGTGGAGTTGTCTGAGGCCAGGAGAAGGCGGCTGCCTCGTAGAACTTGAAGCCAATGCGACACTGCTAAGATTACTGCCTGCATCTCCAGATTGTTTGAGTGCCAGGTGGTCTGAGGATGCGTCCAAATGCCTGACGCAGTCTGATCCCCGAGATGAGCTCCCCAGCCCTGGAGCGAAGCGTCCACGAATAGTTCCTGGTTGTGTTGAAACTCTAGCAAAGAGACGCCTTCGCAGACGTTCGATGGCTGTGTCCACCAACGGAGGTACTGGCTGAGGTGCGCAGGCAGGGAGATCCTTACTGACGTGTCGTCCGACCGGATGTAAGGGCTGAGAAACACCTGGAGAGGGCGGATCATGAGACGACCTCTGAGCGTGAGGGCCTGGGCGGACGTGAGGAGTCCCAGAAGAGATTGCCAATCTCTGAGTCGGAGAGGGGACACCAAGGCTCGGTGGACGAAGGACTGGATCTTGGTCCACCTGTCTGGAGGAACGAGTAGGAGGCCCAGGTCTGTCCGGAAGCGCCCTCCTATGAAGGTCAAGTCTTGGGAGGGGACCAGCTGAGACTTCTCCCGGTTGACTAGCCATCCCAGCTGGCGGAGGAGGTCGAGGGCCAACGCCGCCTGTCTGCGTAGAACGAGTGGTTGAGGATTGGACATGAGACAGTCGTCGATGTAGGGGTCGAAATGCATCCCTCTGAGATGGAGATAGCGGCAGATGGGAGCTGTGATCCTCGTGAATAACCACGGAGCCGAAGAAATTCCAAACGGCAGGACCCGCCACTGGTAATGTAGGCCCTGGAAGATGAACCGCAGGAACCTCCTGTGAGGCGGGTAGATCGGCACGTGGAGATAGGCGTCCTGTAAGTCGAGGCTGACCATCCAATCGCCTGGAGACAGCTGGGCTCGGAGAGCGTCTAGGGAGGTCATGCGAAAGTGGGATGGTGGCTCCATGTAAAGCTCGTTGAATGTCGCCATGTTGTGGATCATTCGAAACTTGGTGGAATTTTTCTTCGGGACCAGGAAGATTGGTGAGTAAAACCCTGGGGCGTGATCGGGTTGTAGCACCAACTCCAGAGCGTTCTTGTCGGTAAGCGTCTTGATGTTCTCTGCTAGAAGAGCGCTCTGGGCTTCTGAGTAATCCCGTGCCAGGGGAGTCGCGGTCACGGGGGGAGGGCAGGTCAATGGCAACTTGTAACCTGTCCTCAGGGTGTTGGTGACGTAAGGATCTTCTAGTATTGTCCAGTTGCGCCAGAAGATCCCTAATCTCCCGCCTACGGGTGTGGGGTGCACCGGCACGACTGGGGGCGGGAGGACCCAGCCGCGTGGGGCGCAGGCATTACTGTCTGGCGTAGGGTCGCTTGCCACCCCTGCCTCCGCGTGGCTTGGGGGCGTCCCTTCCTCTGGAGGAGTTGGCAGATCGCTGGTACTGCGAGGAGGGACCCGACCTGGAGGGCTGCGTCCTGACACGCTGGCGCTTGTAAGGGCGTTGGCTGTTGTTGTTCTGCCTTCGGAACGAAATGTTGGACACGTGCTGTAAGGTCCGGAAGGCAACCTCCGTCTGGGTGACTGCGGCCTGCTCCTTGTAGACTTCCGGGATCTTGTCCGCGAAGAGCGTCGATGCCGTGGGGGGAGCCTGTAGGAGGGACTTCTTGAATTCGGAGTCCCACGCACACTGGTCCAGGAAGCCTGAGCGTCGAAGGTGAGTGAGGGAGCCGAGGCCAGCTCTAACGTTGTCGAGGACAAGCACCATGTTGCGCCGCTGCCAGTCCATCAGGGTATGGAGGTGATCTAGACGAGAAGGGTTGTCGACGTCTAAGTCGGCCTTGATCGCGTCAGTCGAGGTGAGGAGGATCGACAGCGGCCTCAGAGTCCTTCTGGAAGGCGTCCTGGAGCGCCGCGAGCGTCGTTGGCGCCGAGGAGGGGAGGGGCTCCTGGAGCGACGAGGTGAGCGGGATGTCCTGACGTCCCTAGGAGGGGAGTCCCTGGAGCGCTGGCGCCGGTCTGAGCGCTGCTTGGGGTCCAGGCGCTGGCGTTGGTCTCGATCTCCCGATCGTTGGCGCTGATCCTGACGCTGGTCTCGATCCCTGGAGTGCTGGCGCTGGTCCTGGCGCTGGTCCGAGCGTTGGTCGTGACGCTGGCGAGTGTCAGGGCGCTGGTCCTGGCGCTGGTCCAGGCGAGAGTCCGGGCGCTGGTCCTGGCGCTGGCGTTGGTCCTGGTCCTGTGACAGAGGTTGACGGGCCATCAACTTGTCAAACATGCTGGACATGATGAGCTCCAGCTCCGGGCGAGAGAGGGCCGAGGACGTGCTGGGCGTCGGAGGCGGCGTCTGCCGAGCAGGAGGAGGAGGAGGAGGAGGAGGAGGAGGCGGCGTGGGTGAGCGACGAGGCTCCTCCTGGCGTGGAGAGTCCAGAGAGCCGGCCGGCTCGACAGGAGGGAGGTCGGTGGTGGGGTCAGACATGCTCCTACGTCGACGCTGGGTAAGTCTCTTCCTGCGAGCGGAGGTGAAGACCTTGAAGTCGATGGGAGAGAGGTCAGAACACTCTGCACAGCGGTCGTCCACAAGGCAGATCCTGGGAAGACAATCTGGGCAGCGGAGGTGTGGGTCCTTGGCCGACTTGGAGGAGCGACACAAGACACAGTAGACTCTTGGCATAAATACTGTAACACATAAGTCAGAGACATGCCAATGATGGAGACACACACAAGGGGAATGCATACAAAAATTTGAAATTAAGAATTTAAAAATTTGTTTAAGAGCGTGCCCCTTTAAGGGCAAGCGAAAACGGGAAAATTTATGTCCCGGAAAGGTTGCCGTAGAAAATTAAATAAGATGTAATGAAATAATTTTGAAGGAAAAAATTATTATTACAAGTTTATTTAATAGGAATGAATGCAAAAATGAAATGCATTAGATGGAATATGTAATATGAAATTAATATATAGGGATAAGTGATTATGATATATATTAATTTGTGATTGAAAAAATTTTTATGAAATTTTTTGTGAAAAAGATATAAAAAATAAAATATAATGCGATATATTATTATTTTTATATGAAATGGGATATAGGCTGCTGGAAGTAATGCATAGAAACACTTAGGAAGTGATTAGAAATGCAAAACGAGTTTTTAGAAGGAAAAAACAGGCAGCCATAGTCTTTGGACCAAAGCAAGGTAGATGTGACGTAAGCAGGAAATGCGGACGTGCAGAAAAGCAGGTCAACAGAACCAGCCCACGTAGATGGAAAAACAAGAAGGAAAAGAAGGAAGGGGGGTACGAAACAGGCAGATCGACCCCCCAGAAGGTATTTCCAAGTGAAATAGAACATGCAAGGACGTAAACATGGCGAGGTGCCACGTACATGATCAAAATCACCAAGTGCAAAAAGATCGCGAAAGCGAAGTTAGAAGGAAACATCGATACATTAGAAACGATGGGGGCAGCAAAAGGAGTAATGACGGAAGGAAAGGAAGGAAAAAGATCAGAAAAACCAACCGTGAAGAAAATCAGTAAGCGAGATGAAAATACATGCGTTCTCTAAGAGAGAGAAAGAAAGTATGATACGAATTTTACCCAGGATTCCGGTTTCCCGCTCATGCGCAGTGGGCTGGGGGCAGCCCATCCGGTAAGCACGATGAATTTCGCGGTAAACCTCTGTCTCTCGTGAGAAAGGTGAGTGGCATATACTAAGTTAGGTAGGTTAAAAATTATTTAATTATGGATAACTTGTAGGCTATACATCTTTGTTTTCATCCTTAGAGATAATAGATAAGTAATATCTGATGATCCCAAGGCTCTATGCATGTAAACAAAGAAAACACTACAATACTTAATTCAATTTGATTCAATACTTGATTGTAATTTTTTGTTTGATTGTCAATTGCCAATTATGTGTTAATGTGTGGTACTGGTGTCATTTATAAGCCGTCAAAGATCTCAAGCTGTGTATTAAGGAGTGTTTAGTATGATAAATTATTTGTAATACATGACTTACATAGCTCCTATGAATGGCACTTCTAGTCTCAAAAGTTTAATTTAATTTCATCCATGATTAACCGATGTCTTTTTGTTTAACTTAATCTAACTTAATCATAAACAAGATTTTACTGGACTGAAGGGCTTGAGATATTTTATGATTGAAGATGAAGGTTGAATACAAAATACAATGTATTAATAAAAAATTTTCTGTGTGTTTATATATATATGTATATATTAATTGATAGGGATGATATTATCATAAATACTATGCAAAGATATTTGTATATGCCACCTCCTATTGTCCTTCATTGAAACAACTACAAATCTGTTTCTCAATGCTTGTGATGTAAGAGATGCTGTACAGATGTTATCTAAATTTTAAATTAAACCTCCCCAATATACATATTCTAAAGAAAAATGGATGCAAAATTGTTGATAATTATCTGAATTTTGTAAAAAAAATGGATAAGATGGTTCATGTGTGTGTCTTAATTGTGAAACAAAGGTGAGTGTGGAATTACATTGTCAATTACAATACCACACTGGCTATGAGTGGTAACAGAAGTGTTGTTCTCTTTTGCTCCAAACGCAATTTATGAAATTTATGAATTAATTTGCACAGCACAGGATGTACATCTATACATGTAGAATCTGCAGGTAAACATTTGTTTATGGAATTAAAGACTTTACTGCCAACTGTGCATTTTCATAAAATTTGACCTCTTTCTTAAATAATCTCAAAAATAGTGAAGGAATCTGATCTCTTGTATGTATCACAGCAATTATTGACAAAAATACTGTGCCAGACCTGAGCTCTGTTGCATCAGTCATGCTCATGTGTTTCTGTAACTTTGCTTGAAAAATAAAATGAATAAAATTTGTTTTGGGACATATGTTCTTGACTGTTCTTTGAGTGATTGGTCTTTTAATAGTCAAAAGGCAGTTGCCATTGCAGAAGTTCAGCACAGAGGGAGTTAACATCAACTGCACAATAACACCTTTAGCTTAATGTAAAGTATTTTACCTTTCAGCTGATGAAATTGCTTTACTCACTAACTATATTTGATCCAGGTAGAACTGATACACATTATCATAGTGAACAGTTGGTGTCTTGCCTTGCTGATTTGAATTTTGTAACAAATTGTGTTTTGGCATTTTTACATAAAAACATAATTTGCATTTAAACATTTTCAACCAGGAAACCTTGGGTTGCCTCTAAGACAACCAAGATGAGGTTGGGGATTATTGGAAATGGTGGTTTAGGACTATAAGTCAATAATATTATGTTACTCAGTTTCAAAATTAAATTTGAAATTTTAATTTTGATGTTTTTGCTGAATTTCTTTTTTTTTTGCATTTCCTCCAAGAAGAAGATTGGAAAGCTGATTTTCACAAAAGACACTTAAATCACCTAAGTGTCTTCTGATATCAAATAAATCAATAAAATTTTATAAAGTTACAAATAATCAGGGCTTGCCAAGAATATATTTCTTACAGCAATATAAGTGTTGATATATTTGATATCAGTAGAGTAGTAGTTAGTAATATTCTATTCATCATAAAGAATCATATAATCAATGACAGATGTGCAAAATGGTTAATCACATCATATAAAGATAATGGACGCGTCAAATTTTTATGATGGAAAGGACATTGTCCATTTTGGGGGGTGGCGATATTTTGTCACCAAATTCGCAATTGAACGGTAGAATGCAGAGATTTTGAAAAAAATCCAAAGGTTCTTAGGAAATGTTTTGGGTGGTAAATTAATATACCTGTATGTGCTTTATAATGGAAAATTTTAATTCATGGAGTCTCAAATATTATATCTTAAACTCTACCTGTGGATACAATAAACTACCAGGAAAGTAAAAAAATATCTGTGCAAAATGGCTGTTCCAAGCAAATAAGTAAGTTTATATAATTACTAATTATAGTATACCTTTTTTTAGTAATTCTAATATATTTTCCCATCTTCAATTTAATTTATTAAATTTAAAATTTTAATATATGCTCTTATATTGAGATATATATATATGTTTAAAAAACAATCCAGATAATATATAGACTTTACTGTTTCAATTTGAAATTATCAGTTTTTAAAAAAAACTTTAAACAATTGATGAATAAATCTTAAATAATGAGTATTTATTTTCTATATCTAAAATTGGTAAAAATATTTGTAATTTATTGTTGAACAATAAACTGTGACAAAGTCATTATTTTTTTTTAATTCGATATAGTGCTTTCAACATTATGACATAATTTGAAAAGGCTAATAAAATTATATTTTGACCCAAAGATATTAAATGAAGTCAAGATAAATATATTTAGATCGTGAAGAATCAAGAATAGTGCAGAGTGAAATTTTAGAGACGATACAATATGTGATTTTCTATCAATTCGATATTTGCTGCGGTTTGTTCAGGTCAAACGAATGTCAAGGTCATCAATGGCTGACAAGTTGACAGGACAGCCGCCGATTTTACAAATTATGTCTGCTGGCTATCGAAGAAATGATACATGGACGTTGTTCTCATTGTTGACACCTGCAGACTGATGTTGCCGATCGAATCGAACACTACATAGGTGTTGTCATCTTCTCTTAAATTAATAAACGTCCATAAAAGGTAAGTTTTGGTTGTTTTTCGTGAGTGGGGATTTTGGCGTAAAACTCTTGAGGTAGCGATTTTAGAGATGTCGTCGCCTGTAACTTTTGTAATAATGATCCGATTTAAATAGTCGATAGCTCGTTTTGTAGGGAAATCATTTAGCTTTCGATTGGTTGTCTTGAAATTTTCCCAAAAAAATATTTTCGATTTTTAATTTGACTTTGTTTGAGTGTTGTCCGATCATTGCGATACATCCCTTTCCTTATATATAGTATTAGGGTAGGGTCTATGAGTATGTATGTCTTTCTAACGCTGTATTTAAGCGATACATGTCCCTGTGATTGGGACATGTTTTCTCAGAAACTGTTTCATCTATGCGAATGAAATTTGGGTTTTGGATACATCTGATGATACGTCGAAAGCCATTTCCGAAATATTATTTTTGAGGGAGTTATGACCCTTGATTTTGCAATTAGACTGATTAACAGGTCTGATGCTCCAATGGGGTCAAGTTCTCCCAGACACCATTACATTGTGAATGAAATTATGGTTTTAGTTAATTTGATAATATAAAGTTCGCAAACTTTTTCTTAAATATCTTTTTCGGCGGAGTTATTGCCCTTGATTCTACGATTTAATTTTGAGCGATTAACATGTCTGATGCCTCTATGGGGACAAGTCTTTTAGACACTATATCACCTTGTGAGTGAAATTGTTAGTATGTTATATTACAAAAGAATAAAACATAACTGCATTGCACACGGCAGCGTATACTACGTTGTGTTCGGGAGAGCCGACACAGAACGCGAACATGTCATTACACACTCGGCATATGAGGAACAAAATTACAGTAACTGTGCATCATACAAGCGGATAAGTGATTAGCCAATCTCAATAAATTAAGATCAATGAAAATCTTAATTTATTGAGATTGGTGATTGGCCGGACGATTTTACAATTTGCATAATGATTTTACAGATGGGCTTATGGCATGGCCCGTCATCCGGCGTCCGTCCGTCGTCCGTAAACTTTTCACACTTTCGAGTTCTCATCATAAACCATATACACTAGAGAGCTGAAAGTGTTTGTACAGGTACCTTGGCATGTTGGGATTCTGATTTGTAACTTTGGTGACCCTGTGACCCCAATTTAGGGCCACAGGGTCACGCTCTTAAAACTTATTTTCATCTTCTTCTCCAGAAGCAGAAGCCCAAGAGAGCTGAAATTTTTATCTTTTTCTCCAGAAGCATAAGGCCTAGAAAGCTAAAACTTTGTGTACAGACTCCTTGACTAGTGAGGATTATAAAGTGTAGCTTTGGTGGCCCTGTGGGGCTGTGGCCCCTAATAAGGGCCTAAGGGACCATGCCCTAAAAACCTATTTTCATCTTCTTCTCCAGAAGCAGGAGGCCTAGAAAGCTGAAACTTTGTGTACAAACTCCGTATCTAGTGAGGATTATAAATTTTAGCTTTGGTGGCCCCATGGCCTCTACTAAGGGGGCACCACATTGGCCACACCCTATAGCGAAATCAAATGTAAAGCCTGGTAAGCTATAGAGCCCATGGCTCTATTTTTTTAATTGTAGACAGCTTTTTAGACATGAATTTGGTCTCTTTGAAAAGGTATGTTTATAAGGTAAAATATTCACAACTAAAAATATAATGGAACCATCGCCATCATCATTCATATACAACACAATTTACCGTTTCTTTCAGAATTAGGTATCTTATTCAATTTTCCTTTTTAAATCGGCAAGTTGTGGCATGAGTTACGAGACAGGAGTGATGGGATGGTTTATTCTGGGGAAGGAAGTTTCTAGTTCAAGTTGTGGTTTCAGAACAGATTATAATAAACCTTTTCCAAGTTTACCACCGGAGAGGTCCACGTTGTTTAGTATCATAACTTAAATAGAGTGGGCAGTTTGTTTGAGCCAGGAAGATTAAACGGGAGACTGTGATTACGTATAGGTTATGTCCGAGTAACTCTCCATTCCTGAAAAATAATGGCCCTGGGGCCCTGGGCCCATTATTTTTAAGGAATGGAGAGTTACGAGGATATTAACCGACTTAAATTACACTCAACCTAATGCCTTTTCAAAAACATAATTTAGAATATCTAAAAAAATGAAATTTGAAGTGAAAAACTTGATGTAAAATACAACGCTCCATTACTGAAAAATATTACCCATAAGGGAGGACGGACACAGGGTAGTATTTTTCGTGTAAGTCCCTAGGGAGTTACATCTTTTGCTGTCTTTTGATTGGTTGTTGTAAACCAATCACATTAAAAGTTGTGCCGGGACTATCTCATTCATCTTTCAAACTCGTCTTCGACTCACAAGTTGTTTTCCCTGATGCTAAATCTAAACAAGTTCAATTTATTCCATGTTGTTACTATCCGCCAATTTTCACATGTGCCGATGCAAATCATTGTGATGGGTCAGTCAAATTGTCCGAAAGTATAGAAATTATCGATCATCAAATCACTTTGTCGTCACAGTGTCACCGGTGACGTCATAGTTTGCGCCGATTTTTATTTTGATACCTTAGGACGTGTCAGTCAATTCAAATCATAACACAACTAGATAAAAAAGAAAAACGAAACTTTTCACACCAATAACATTTAAGTTTAATTTTGTATTTATAACACTTCGCAAGAGGCTCGAGAATTACGAAATTAATATAACTCGCGAAAGATAATGTGTCATTCCCCCTCACTCGTAAGTTATTGTCTAAATAATGGAGTGAGAGAACAATAGGATTACGTCACAAGTGTAATTTTTACTTATATAACTTAGCTCTATATGTTAAAGGGGCAGTAGCACGTTTTTAGGGGGAATATAAGGTGATGTCAGGAAAATGAAAATTAATGGTTCCAATTGAAAAACAATGTATTCAAACTAAATGAAGCAGTAATAATTCAAATATATAACGTTAAGTTCAGCCATGCGATTCATTTCTCTTACAAAAATGAATTAAAGGTGTTCACAAAAAAATGGCCGCCAATGGATTTTATGTGAAGCCTCATTTTTTGTCCTCTGACTATGGGCGATTGGCTTGTGTAATGAGATTGTTGACACTGTCAATATGATACATTTAGCATTTACTTACAATTATAAGTGAAATATTTAAAATGTAAATTTATCAAAAAACGTGCTACTGCCCCTTTAAGGATGTTATAAGTGAATAACCATAAGTAAAAGTACCGTTATTATAGAGGCTACAATTGAATATGTGATGAAATATATTTTCCTGGCTTTGTCAGTAATTGACTTGGACCAAAAGAGCAACATACATTTTCTCACATCATCAGAGATAGTGATTTACCAAGTTCCCCATAAAGCATAATAATATAAGGAGGTAATCTTTTAAAAAGGTAAAAGTTTTCTCATGAAGGAGAAGGGGTAGTAAATAATAACCCGGTACCGAGGGATTATGGAAAATAACCTCGCGAGGGCGTAGCTCGAGCGGAGGTCATTTCCATAACCCGAGGTTATCGGGTTATTATTTGACTTACACTCCCGCGGAACACTCCTGCACTGGTTTCAACTTAATTTGTTCATCTACAATTAATTCATAAATGTTTATTGACATATTTCGCCGATTTAACATATCTTGCTAAGATAAACATTTAGAATTCTTACAATACCCCCTGATAAGGGTTTTAGATCAAACAACTTGATCCATTACATCACAACTATTTTATTACAATGTTTCAAATAAATTTGTTTATATACAATTAATTCATAAACGTTTCAGTGATATATTTTGCGGGTTTAACATGTCTTGATAAAAAATAACATTTAGACAACTTACAATACCCCCTGCTATGGGTTTAAGAACTAAAACTTGAATTCTGACATTAAAAACTATTTTATTGCAACATTGGTATATATTTATAGCACAAATTAAAATCCAAACATGACACAACAATATTTACATTAAGTGGCATGGATCCTTGGTAGCTCAACTGATGAGGGCGCTGCTTGATGACATAGAGGTTCCTGGTTCGATTCCCACTTTCGTTGTTCATAAATCTGAACTTTCTTGTTTGATTAAAACTCAAAATTTTACAAGTCCAATTGTTTACGTTTGTTTACGGTTGAGATAATGACCTACAGCCGAGTAGGTATCGTAATATAACCTTCAAGCGACAGCGAGAAGGTTATATCCGATAGCTACGAGGATGTGGTCATTATCTCACATACACCACATGGCTTTACCAATTTGCATTTCAACAAAAATAGAACGTAAACCAAATATTTAGTTTCAATGTATTTGATAGTTGTTGTTATGGGGTAAAACTTAAATACACTCAACTTCTTAACATTCCATTTGCACAATACGCGAATTTCACGTGCAGATTGAGCATGTCATGGCGAAGTTGTCAATCAGACAAATCTGAGCAAGAAGCAATCTGTTTTCAGTCGTTTCGACACCAAAATTCTACATTGAACTGAAATTAAATAATGTGAATACAATTTGTAAAAAATGTCAGTGACCAAAATTGTGATTTATGGCAAATGATATTCTTATGTTTTATACACTATTCAGTCCATCAAATATTTCCCTCTATGTGAAACAAAAGGTGTTGCTACACGGACGTTTGTGTCAATTTCATCTTGCGATGCACGGATTTTAAGGAAATGTCATATCGCACGAGCTGTACACAATCGAAAGCACATGGTTTGAAGGTGGAGACGAAAAGGAAGTGGTCTCTTGTTTTGAACAATTTTATGGCCGCGTTTCAAGTTTTTTCAGGAGGAAGTAAAGGTGAGTTGAACTTTTACGTATATTCATGTATTTGCTGTTGAATGTTATTTATGCGGGGATCTACGAAAATGCTGAAGTATGTTACAAAGGGTTTACACGGTATAAAACAAGCTGTCAACAACCAAGTTAATATTTAATCATTTTGCTGTTGAAAAATGATTGTTAATGTAATTATTATTTTCAATATCATTTAGTAATGTATATAACAATGTGTACATAATATTGATAAATATTGTAGCAAGGCGCTTAAAAGCTTATTACTCTGAAATTAATTTAGCATGTTTCTTTCTTACAATTAATCACATCATTCGACAATTATTTTTAAAATATGTTTGGTCCATTAAAAAGTATACTCTAACAATATTCAAAAGTCAGATTCAAAATGTTTTGAAATAAAATCAGAAAAAATATTTATACCTAAAGGGAGATCAACATTAAGCAATTAAGTCAAACACCAATAAGCAATTTACAAAGATCACCGGTGTTAACAACTCACGTTACACTTTGGTTTCAGGGACTACATATGGACATTTGCTTGACTATCCAAACAATATAAAAGTCGACCTTCTTATGGATGATTCAACAAAGACCATATGAATGGAACAGAGTTTTGCTTGTCAAAGGACTGGAATCATTGTTCACTTGGATTCTGTGTCCTACTTGCTGAAGCTTTTCATCTAACCGAGAACGACGTGAATTTGTGTGTGAAGTCTGTTTGAAGTCTGCATACATCATGGATAAGCACAAATCACAAAATGATATCACCATGTGGTTCATTTAATAGTAAAAAATAGAGCCATTGGCTCTGTAGCTCATCAGGCATCATATCAAGTTTGCTTTATACAGGCAAGATGAGCTAAAAATGAAACTGATGTTACCTATTGCAAGAAAACCTATAAAAAAATTACAAAACAAATGTATTATTATTCAACACTTTCAAGATCGCCAATATCAGACAGTGAAAGAAGTCCACACTAAAATATCCAAGGAGAAATAAATTTGCCATAGACTGTCATCTAATGGAGAAAAATAGGTTTTTAAGATTGTGACCCCTGTGACCCTATTTGGGGTCATGGGGTCACAAAAGCTACAGTTTAGAATCCCAATTGGCCAAGGAGTCTACATGCAGCTTTCAGCTCAATATACCTTTAGGAGCTAAAGATGATGATGAAAATAAGTTTTTAAGGTTGTGACCCCTGTGACCCTATTTGGGGTCATGGGGTCACGAAATCTACAATTTAGAATCCCCATTGGCCAAGGAGTCTGCACATATAATTTCAGCTCTCTAGACCTTTTGGAACTTGAGAAGAAGATGAAAATAGTTTTTTAAGGTTGTGACCCCTGTGACCCTATTTGGGGTCACAGGGTCAACAAAGTTACAAATTAGAATCCCCATTGTCCAAGGAGTCTGCACATATCAATATTAACTCTCTAGACCTTTTGGAACTGGAGAAGAAGATGAGAATTGGTTTTTAAGGTTGTGACCCCTGTGACCCTATATGGGGTCATGGGGTCACGAAATCTACAATTTAGAATCCCCATTGGCCAAGGAGTCTGCACATATCGTTTTTAACTCTCTAGTCCTTTTAGAACTGGAGAAGAAGATGAAAATAGGTTTTTAAGGTTGTGACCCCTGTGACCATATTTGGGGTCACAGGGTCACCAAAGTTACAAATTGGAATCTCCATTGTCCAAGGAGTCTGCACATATCATTTTTAACTCTCTACTCCTTTTGGAACTGGAGAAGAAGATGAAAATAGGTATTTAAGGTTGTGACCCCTGTGGCCCTATTTGGGGTCACAGGGTCACCAAAGTTACAAATTGGAATCCCCATTGGCCAAGGAGTCTGCACATATCATTTTTAACTCTCTAGTCCTTCTGGAACTGGAGAAGAAGATGAAAATAGGTTTTTAAAGTTGTGACCCCTGTGCCCCTATTTGGAGTCACAGGGTCACCAAATTAGAATCTCCATATGCTAAGGTACTTGTACACAAAATTTCAGCTCTCTAATGTGTATGGTTCATGAGGAGAAGTCGAAAGTGTCAAAAGTTTACGGACGGACGACGGACGGACGCCGGACGACGGGCCATGCCATAAGCCCATCTGGACTTTCAGTCCTGATGAGCTAAAAAAGCTATAAATCTTTAAATAAACTACTTTCAAAAATTATATTGTTTTGATATTATGTATTCTTTCGTAAATATGTCTTGATACAAAGTCAACATTTCAAGGTGTTGGGTACCTAAAACACAGTGGTTTTAAGTTCTCTCGAGGTGCGATACCACAAAGAAGTGAGGCGAAGCCGAACTTCTTTATGGTATCGAACCGAGAACACATCGACCAAACGCACATTGGATGTGAAGAGGTAAGGTTATACAATATAACCATCGCACGCCTGGTTATACGAAATAGTTAACCTCTGATATTGACCTGATAACCACACCACGTGGTGTATAATCTTATAAACGACCAAGGTGGTTATGAGATAATTAACCTACGCAAATGGAGCTTACGGCTCATAAACTTTAACTGAACTAAAGGCAATAACTTCCCAAGGTCTGTAAAGGGTAAACACCTTTAGGACGGTAGTTACGAGTAATAAAAGTACCGAGGGTACAGAAGCTCACCTTAAAATGAATGATGTGGTAATATAGTTTAATTGTGTAACCATCTTTTATATGATAATTGATTATGGCTGCCATCATGATTTTTTTATCTTTTAAAATGCTATTCTTCTGTTGGAAACCACGTACTAGAGCTTGAACAAACATTAATACAAGAATGATATAATCATGATTTGTTAACAAGCAGTAGGTTTTTGTATAACTTTTTTGTATATCTATGGCTGAATTGGTGACCATCTTGGACTTTTTAATCTTCAAAATGCTACTTTTATTATGTGGGCATCTGTATTAATTTAATTATGATATCTTGATTGGTTTGGGAGTATTCATTTAGTCACACTCTCAACTTCCAAAGAACTAAAAAGATGATGCACATAAACATTTGGAATATATCCCTCTGACACAAATCACAAATTCAGCTAGTGATAAGTCCAATTGCCAAAGTAAACTGTCCAGGTCAATGTCTCATGTAATTCTAACAGAAGATTTCTGAATATCTTAAATCTTGACATATGTTAGTGCAATCTGATTGGTCAGAATAGGCTAGCAACATGGGGGTTTATGCTAATTACTAGATATGATGACCTATGATGACCTCTTGCACCTGCATGTAGCTTATGTAACTTATCCTCTTATGTAAGTTACTGTTATTCCATATAGTGAGTGTCCTCCCCTCATTTCAATATGCAATACAGATACCCTTTAGAGGAGAGTTGCAGGAGAGGGGCTGGAAGGATAGGAGGGGAAAGGGGGTGGTTGGGGGGGGGAGGGGAAAGGGGGTGGTTGGGGGGGAGGGGTTGGGGTAAAAGAGAAGGTTTGCAATGGAAATAATCTGGAGGTCAACTCAGTAATATGTTTATTGAAGTATCTTAACTAACAGAGAGAATTGGTGAGAAAGACTTTGTAAAATAAAATTTGTTCAGACAGCTGTTCAATGAATGCTGTTTTGAAGATGAATATTAAATCTTTTATTAGCATGACAAACAAAATAAAAGATAATTAGTTATTCATTAACCAAAATTTTCAGTTTGGAATAAATTAATTGCATGGGAACAAAGGAGTAAAAAACCTTACAGTTAGTGTTTGGAGTGAACAAATTTAATCATTTTAAATGCTTTTGAAAAGGATTTGTTTGAATTGAATGATCATTATAATTATCTAGATAATCATTGTTCAGACCGTAATCAGATATAGATGATTAAAAAATGTATATTTATCCCTCACTGGCTATGTTATTTGCCATATATGAAGTCTCAGGAATTATGTAACCCACTGATGGCATGAACAACTTTTATCATTTTATGTTTTATTAAACAGGATTTATTAAAACAGTCATGTCTCAGGCTGTTCGCAGATAAAGATGACTCATACATTTTTTTGTAACTGTATTTATAGTGTTGATAAATATAACAACAAGCGTATCAATACAAATATAATGACATTGATTTGATTGATCAGGAAATGTATTCTTTTCAATGAATTTCATGAAACCTAATTGAAAATTCAATATAATTGACATATTGACGATCTTGGATTCTTGATAATAAAATAAATGCGTCTTTGTCAGGAATCACTATATAAAAAAATACTCACTTTTCAGAATGATATCTTAATTGATTTAGTAGGAGTAGTACTTGGCCTGAAATCTAATTGAAAAATAATGACTTCTATGATGACATGTTGTTCCCAGAACCCCTTCAGCATGATATAATTATCATTAAGTTTTACAGGTATTTATAAAACACATGGTATTGGAACTGGAACCTGATACAAAATACCTCTATTATTAACTTATCATGTAGATTACTGTACATAAAAGCAGATTCTTGACTTGTTAATATTAACTCATCATGCAGATTGTTGTACACAAAAGCTGATTCTTGACTTGTTTAAATTGTTATTTGTAAAAAGTATTACTATTATTAGAATACAAGTATACTTTTCATAAAGACAATTTATAGACTTTCCATAAAGTCCATTATGTTCTATTTATCAATTACCGGTAGGTCAGGATTACTATGCAACATACAAGCAGGCAGGGCTGCTAGCCCAAGATCCTTAAGGAGAGTGTAGCAATTTGTGTATTTGGCTTTGTGTACGTATATTTGGAGAAGCACCCTAGTGTGCCGAGCATGTTAACCTGAACTCTGGCTAAGCCCTTATGTGTGGTATTAAAAGACTTGACGGGAGAGAACATGAATTGTTGTGAAAAATATGTATAATTTCACAAAATATAGTTAGCTTATGTCCTAAATTGATTTTGTGTCAAGAAGAACTTCTGTTAGATATAGAAATGGTACAAATATGAGTAAAACACAGGAACTGGAACCTGATGCAAAATCTTTCCACATCAACTTATCATGTAGATTGCTAAACACAAAGCTGATTGTTGACAAATTTTGTGTAAGTTGTTTTTCTTAGAAAGAACATATCACTGTCATGAGAATACAAGTCTAATTTCCATAACTCTTATTGCATACACATGGCCATATAGCATAATGCTATACCATATCAATTGGGTCAGGTTGATTATGCAACATGCTAGCAGCTGAGACTGTGATGCTAGCAGTCTGTATCGGGATGTGTATTAGAAATGCATAGTGGACTCAACAGGAATATCTTAACTCTGGTTGACCCCTTTTGTGTGGTAGTTAAAGGAATATAAGGGAGATACCATTGTTTAAAATTCAACATGATGTTTAATGTCATTGGGTTTTTGCAGCTAGTTGCCATAAATTTTTTAAACAAATTAATTAATTATGTTTGTCTTTCATCTTAATGTTTTAGAAACACTTAAAAATATAGAACAACTTGCATGACAATCTTAAATATTCCATATTCAAGATAATATTATGATTAGTAAGTTCAAATTAGAGAATTTATATGGTGCGAGTGATCACTTGATGAAAGCTTAAAATTTAGTAATAATGATGTGTCATCTGCAGCTGAAAAGTCAATATGGCTACTATCGCGGCCGTCTTGGATTCTCAGAACTGAAACGTCTACCTTTGTGGGAGGAATCACTATAGGTATAACATACTACAATATGAAAATGATATCTAGATTGGTTTAGGAGAAGGAGTCATTTTCATGAAATCTAATTGAAAATTCAATATGGCTGCCATGGCGGCCATATTGGATTCTCAAAACTGAAACGTCTACCTTTCTGTGCGGAATCACCATAGTTATAACATACTACAATTTCAGAATGATATCTGCATTCGTTTAGGAGGAGTAGTCTTTTTCCTGAAATCTAATTGAAAATTCAATATGGCTGCCATGGCGGCCATCTTGGATTCTCAAAACTGAGACGTCTAC
Organism: Steromphala cineraria; assembly: GCA_916613615.1. NCBI lineage: Eukaryota > Metazoa > Mollusca > Gastropoda > Trochida > Trochidae > Steromphala > Steromphala cineraria. The sequence goes on from OU744724.1 coordinate 35,207,962, forward strand.
CTTTCTGTGAGGAATCACCATGGGTATAACATACTACAATTTCAGAATGATATCTGTATTCATTTTGGAGGAGTAGTCTTTTTCCTGAAATCTAATTGAAAATTCAATATGGCTGCCATGGCGGCCATCTTGGATTCTCAAAACTGAAACGTCTACCTTTCTGTGAGGAATCACCATGGGTATAACATACTACAATTTCAGAATGATATCTGCATTCGTTTAGGAGGAGTAGTCTTTTTCCTGAAATCTAATTGAAAATTCAATATGGCTGCCATGGCGGCCATCTTGGATTCTCAAAACTGAGACGTCTACCTTTCTGTGACGAATCACCATGGGTATAACATACTACAATTTCAGAAGGATATCTGCATTCGTTTAGGAGGAGTAGTCTTTTTCCTGAAATCTAATTGAAAATTCAATATGGCTGCCATGGCGGCCATCTTGGATTCTCAAAACTGAAACGTCTACCTTTCTGTGAGGAATCACCATTGGTATAACATACTACAATTACAGAATGATATCTGCATTCGTTTAGGAGGAGTAGTCTTTTTCCTGAAATCTAATTGAAAATTCAATATGGCTGCCATGGCGGCCATCTTGGATTCTCAAAACTGAGACGTCTACCTTTCTGTGAGGAATCACCATGGGTATAACATACTAAAATTTCAGAATGATATCTGCATTCGTTTAGGAGGAGTAGTCTTTTTCCTGAAAGTTTACGGACGGACAGACGGACGGACGGACAGACGGACGGACTGACAGACAGACGGACGACGGACGAAGCGCCATGACATAAGCTCACATTTACTTTGTAAAGGTGAGCTAAAAACCAATTGAAAATAGAAGGGATATAACCGCCCCTCGATAGGAATGTCCCTTTAAACGGCTTTTGCCTCGACTTTATGTTGAACTGATTGCGTCAATTCAATGATAGTTTAGAGCTCTTGTTTCTTTAATGTTCAACTATAGATAAACAACTCTTATGCATAGCATCTGCCTGAGTTCGATTATAAATTACATATGGTAATTACTTTTCGTAGAATCATGATAATGAAAATGTTCTTATATCCTCAGCAGATTCGACGATGGCGCTACTGCTGGCCCTTACTCTGGTTTGGACGGGAAGCATTGTGTTGGCACAGCGCCCGAAACCGGTACCATGTTCTCAGAATTTGTGCCTCTGCTTCCCCAAAGACAACATCGCCAGGTGTAATAAAATGAATCTTACCTATATCCCTGAGCTACCACCGTATGTAACTAGACTGGAACTAGACTACAATAATCTACAGAAAGTAACTCCGAGTACCTTCCACAACTTGACGTCTCTGAGACTGGTGGAGCTGAACTTGACAAGGGACTCGATCAGATCTATCGTACCTCATGCATTCTCTATCCTGCCCTACTTACGACGATTGAATCTAGATGGAAATACTCTGTCACCACAAACTATATCCGGGTTATTCCAATCTCTGTCTAAGCTTCCGCTGTCAACTCTGTCCCTGGGACATCTGAAATTGCGGACAACGGATATATTCCAAAATTTCAAAAGCATTCGTCTACGAAAGCTGATTCTGACAAAAAACAAAATAACCGTCTATAATCATACCGATTTCAGCTCTCTGTCTAACCTTGAAGCATTGGATCTGTCATACAATTATATAAATTCTGTATTTCTTGACAGTTCTTTTACTTTAAGAATTTTGAATCTCCGAGATAATCATATTAGTCAGTTCCCAAACTTTTGCAATGGACGAACTTTGTTTCCCAACCTTGACACTTTGAAATTAGATGCCAATTCATTGCATAGCATCGATGGGAAATTATTTCGCTGCTTACAAAAACTAACCTTATTTACCGCAAACAACAACAAATTTCGAACTCTGAAACAAAATACGTTTTCTGAACTTCCGTTATTAGAAACTGTCATCATGAGAAGCCTCAATGGAGATAATACCATCGAGAAATATGCTTTTAACAACAGTAATATTATATACATTTCTCTAACTCACGGAGGCATTCATTTCAAAGATGAAGTCCATCCAGATGCATTTAGAGGATTAAGTAACATTGATTCAATTGACGTCTCATATAATGTCTTTTTCAACACATCAGGCGATGATTTGGATAGTTGGTTTGGTCACTTAATATCTTTAACAGGACTTGGGCTTGGAGGCTGCAACATCAAACAGTATCCAATGTTTATTCCACAGAAACTGAAAAGGATGAAATACCTAAAACTATATGGAAATGTAATGGACACTCTCCCACTAAATGCATTTACACCACTAAAGGAACTTACACATCTTTGGCTTACCAATAATCAAATTGCAAAAATTAAAGAAGATGTTTTCCCTCAAGAAGTACGTGAGAGACTTATCACAATAAGTCTGATGTATAACCCGTTTGCATGCAACTGTGAGCTTCTTTGGTTCTTGAATTGGAGCAAGGATCAGCACCAAAAGTTCACCCACTACCCTCAGAAGTATGTGTGTGATAGCCCGGGTGACCGGAAAGGGGAGCTTTTGTCCAAAGTGAACCTCACCAAGTACAAGTGTCTCATTCCATTTCCTGTCTCAATGAGTCTTATTGGATGTGTTGGGTTGTTTGTCCTGATCCTTGTAGTGTCAACTCTCACCTACAGATGGCGTTGGGTCATCCGCCTGAATCTCTATAAGAGAAGGACCAAGAAAGAGGGAATGTGGAGGAGAGTTCCAGATGACATGATTTATGATGCATATGTCATTTACAGTGTCAAAGACATAAAATGGATCAAGAGTGAACTCATACAAACCATGGAGAAAACAGAAGGGAAATCACTTTACATCCGCGATCGGGACTCCACAGCAGGAGATCCAAAGGTTGACAATGTCGTTAACAACCTGGCAAGAAGTCGCAGTGTCCTGGTTGTTCTATCTAACTCTATGGCAAGAGATGAGGAGTGTCAGTTTGAACTAATGATGATTCAGAACAAAGAAAGAGTTCCAGTCATCCTGGTGTTGCTTGAGGAGGTTCAGAGAGTCACCCAGTCTGTCTATGCTCTGGTCACAACTCACTCCTACATCATGTGGGCTGACGAGAGGAATGCAAGAGACCTCTTCTGGACTCAGCTTCAGCGGTCCTTGACTACAGAGGAACCAGTTGACAATATAGGACAAGTGAACTGATCATACATCTTTGTATGGAGCTTTTGGTCTCATTTCAGTTGAAACTCAAGAAGATCTGAAAAGGGGGGATCCAACATAGGTCATTAAACTCAGTGAATGGATGAGTGAGTAAGTTAATACTTAACACTGCTTGGGCAATCTTTCAATAATTAGCGGGGGGCCATCTAATTAAATTGAAATATCTGTACTGTAGCTTTTTGTCTTGAGGAACACACAGGAACCAATGAACAATATTGGGCATGTAAACTAAATAGTACTGTACTATTTTGGCATGAAGCTTTTGGAATCATATAAGTAGTTGTTCTTATAACTGCTAGAAATAAAACACATATTTGATGTTTAAATTTAACTTTGATCATCACATCCATCTGAAGATCAGCATTATCCTTTAGTTCAGTTTACAATCTCTCTCATGCATATGGGACGAGAGAAGAGTCAGTTGAACTGATACTTATTCTGAAGAGAGAAGAGAAGTGTTTCAATCTATATGGTTTTGGAGAAGGAGATTCAAAGAATTGCAGAGTTTGTCTACAGTTAGGATCCAGGTGACAAGACAGGATATAGAGCTGAAAACTAACTTATATGAAGATTTTCTTTGGGACTGCATCAGACATTTGCTGAATTGAAGAGTGACATTGTTTATCGAATACTAGGAAACTGTTGTCTGCTGATGGTAAAGAAACTTTAATGTGGACTAGAAATATCAATTCTGAAAAGACGGATTAAACTTGAATTCAAACTCAACCTTCCTGAAAGACTTATATTGCATATTGTGCCATTCTTTGATGATTGTTATTACAGGTGTGATTGTACATAGATACTAAAACAATTCAGTATTGTTGTAGATGTGATCGAGAGAGAGAAATGTACCTATATTTACATTCTCTTGCCTAAATCAAAATGGATTACTAAGATGGACTTCCAAGATTGATGTAAAGACACATAAATTCAAAAAAACAAAAGATAATAGTATTCTATTTCTGTTATGTCTTATGACACTAAAGTGGAAGCATTAATTGCTGAATTGTTAATATGATGCTAATTGTTGTTCTGTACATTAGATACTATTAAAGGGTAATCATCTGAATATAAACTAAAAACCTTTTCCATAGATGTTGTTTTTATGCCCCGGGGTTATAGTTGTTTCCCTGTCTGTCCGTCTGTCTGTTTGTACCCAAAAACTTTAACCTTGCTTATAACTTTTGATTGCATGGAGGTAGACCATTGACATTTCAAATGTGCATCTATCATGATAAGATCTTTTCCTAAGAGGTCATAAGTTTTGCCCTCGTGACCTTGACCTTAGCGCAGCAAGCATTTAAAAAAAACTTTAACCTTGGTCATAACTTGCGTTTGGATAGTGATAGACCTTTGATATTCACATGTGCATCTATCATGATAAGACCTTTCAGATGAGGTCATATTTTTTTACCTCATGACCTTGACCTTGGCACAGCAAGCATTTTTCAAAAAACTTTAACCTTCATCATTACTTATCCAGGAGCAAAAAGGCGTAAAAGCTGATACCTTGTGTACAGTCTCTTTAGCTAAAGGGAATATTAATTAAGAGATTTAGAGATTTGTTGTTTTGAGCTACAGAGCCAATGGGTCTAGTTTTTGTTTTTATGATATTAAATACTTAGGTAGAAACATCATTTGTATATAAACTCACTTTTCAATAGAAGCTTGTCTTTCTTGCTATTTTGTTCATAAGATTCTAAGGTAGAAACAACAATTGTATATTAGCCCAAGCGCATGTTTTTTAATATGGATGTCTTCTGTTGCTGTTTTGTTCTTATGATATACTAAGATAGAATCATTATTATTGTATGTAAGTTAAAAAAAGTTTTCCAAGATGCATGTCAAACTTTGATGTACATGTATATGTATTCACCATGAGAAACTGAAATGGAATCGAATCTCATTGAAAGAGAAAAACTTTCAGTCGTACCTCACTGTATTTCTGATCTGAGTAATGATCCATGGGGTTTGTGTCTGGTCACCCTTGAGGTGATATGGGGGTTATCGCCGCTTCTAAGAGTATTTCAAATATATTGTGGCTGACAATATTATTGCAGGGAGAAAGCCCACAACACTATTGTGGCTATGTACTGCAGTGAAACCTGCGAGCAACAGCTGGAACTAGCGAACCATGGGTGGTACTGTGCTGAAATTCAGTGTAGCATTGCACCCAAACCTGACTGCGTGTAGAACAGTTCTCTACTGCAGACAAGTTGCCGAGCCCCTGGCGGGATTCGAACCACGGACCTTCTGATCCGAAGCTGAAAGCACTAACCACTGCGCTTTCCCGCCCCCCGGTCACCGTTGAACCCTGCCAGCTAGACATAAGGTTTAGAAAGTCATTGTCACGATTTGTTTTTAGTGGGCTTCTGATTGTTTGAATTATAGGAAAGCTAAACATCACAGCCATGGTCACTGACAAAACAATGGAAGAGTCCTCAGGTCAGAAACAAAGTGAGGGACGAGTGATACATGTAGATAACTTTTCATTGATGAAATTGCTTTATTGTTCATAAAATAGTGAGTTACACACATCAAGTTCATGCCAGCGTAAACACTTAACAATACATACATAATAACATAAAGCAATAAACAAAATTGTTTTAACATCAATTGTATGATCATTGCACAAGCACTTGATGCATGGGCAGTGCATAATCCCTGTATGTAGGCTCAGACCAAATTTGAAGACATTAAGTGCAATGGTTCATGAGCTATCGCGTGAACAAGAGTTTCAATAGTGGTCAAGGTGCCGTTGTGGCCTTGAAAATAAGGTCAAGGTCACCAAAAGTGACTGGTATCTGCGTAATCCCTGTGAGGCTGTTACAAAATCTGAAGACATTGGGTGCAAGGGTTCGTGATATATCCAGTTAACAATAATCCAGACGTACGTAGATGTACGGACGGACGAACGCCACTGCAGCGGGGGACAATTAGCTTTTAACTATATCAAGACGAAAGTGTTCGAAATAGTGTCAAGAGGTCGCGACCTCCTCTCCCATTGGTCCAAAAGCCGAAACAAACATATGGTGACCAATGAGACAGGAGGTCGCGACCTTTTGACACTATATATGGGCATTGCCGTCTTATGATGACGCCGTAAACTCGCCTGATGCTAATTAGTTCTAATATCAATGTCGAATGAAAGATAAGGCATTTGGGAACATGTTAGAGGCGATATGTATCCGTAGTCACCAAAAGAATACGTTGTAATCATGTTTATTTCGGATCAACATGCCAGTTGGAAAACATTATTATATATAGTATATGAGTAATACCCATGCCTCAAGTGCTTGTGGATCTTGAGTAAATAATTGTCCCATTGAGCAATATTTACAAACTAAACTATTTTTGACTATATACTTGGTAAACAAACTGATGATAAATTGTTGAAAATATAAATACTGACAGCCCTCATTATAATAGTATTACAATGAAGCTATTTACAAAAATGGATGAAGATTATAATATTACAATAACGTAATTTACAAAAATAGATGAAGATTTTAGACAATGTAACAGCTAATGACATTTTCTAACATTAACCACTCTTAACATCTATGATAATTACACAGACCAACATTGGTAAATACAAAATGTTTATTTCTGAAAGCCCTTTTAAAAATATGTGCATGGTTGTTAATTTGAAAACATTTCAGGAATTAAAGATATGTCATAAAAATATATGTGCAAGATACATAAATGGTTGAAAAGATTTGTCATCTAACATATCCACAATTTTACATTTTCAAAGTTTTTCTGCACTAAGTAACCAAACACTGGTGTGTAACAAATTCAACAAGTATTTGTTACAAAGGTGACAAGATCCCCTGCCGCAAATTGATGTTAACAACAAGAAGCATGACGGACGTACAGAGCTGAATACTATGTCCCCCGTGAAGACTCAAGGTTAATGGGTTCATGAGATATGGCGCTAACAACATTTTCAAAACTAGTCAAAGTCTCGCTGTGACCTTGAAAATGAGGTCAAGGTCACCAAAACCTTTTCAGGTCTGCGTATTCCCCAGATGAAGACTGGTACCAAGTTTCAAGATTCTAGGTTGAGCGGTTCATTAGATATCGCGCTAACAACATTTTCAAAACTGGTCAAAGTCTCGCTGTGACCTTGAAAATGAGGTCACGGTCACCGATAACTTTTCAGGTCTGCGTATTCTCCAGATGAAGACTGGTACCAAGTTTGAAGATTCTAGGTTGAGCAGTTCATTAGATATCCCGCTAACAACATTTTCAAAACTGGTCAAAGTCTCGCCTTGACCTTGAAAATGAGGTTATGGTCACCAAAAACTGTTCAGGTCTGCGTATTCCCCAGACGAAGACTGGTACCAAGTTTCAAGATTCTAGGTTGAGCAGTTCATTAGATATCCCGCTAACAACATTTTCAAAACTGGTCAAAGTCTCGCCTTGACCTTGAAAATGAGGTTAAGGTCACCGAAAACTTATCAAGTCTGCGTATTCCCCAGATTAAGACTGGTACCAAGTTTCAAGATTCTAGGTTGAGCGGTTCATTAGATATCGCGCTAACAACATTTTCAAAACTGGTAAAAGTCTCGCTGTGACCTTTAAAATGAGGTCAAGGTCACCAAAAGCTTTTCAGGTCTGCGTATTCCCCAGATGAAGACTGGTACCAAGTTTGAAGATTCTAGGTTTAGCAGTTCATTAGATATCGCGCTAACAACATTTTTAAAACTGGTCAAAGTCTCGCTGTGACCTTGAAAATGAGGTCAAGGTCACCAAAAACTTTTCAGGTCTGCGTATTCCCCAGATGAAGACTGGTACCAAGTTTGAAGATTCTAGGTTGAGCAGTTCATGAGATATCCCGCTAACAACATTTTTAAAACTGGTCAAAGTCTCGCTGTGACCTTGAAAATTAGGTCAAGGTCACCAAAAGCTTTTCAGGTCTGCGTATTCCCCAGATGAAGACTGGTACCAAGTTTGAAGATTCTAGGTTGAGCGGTTCATTAGATATCGCGCTAACAAGAAGCGGGACGGACGGACGTAAGGAGCTGAATACTATATCCCCCGCTTCGCGCTTAACGCGCGGCGGGGGATAACAACAACCTCTTATATTTGCAGCATGTATACCCTCACATAACAAAAACACCTCAATGAATAGAACAAACAAAATCATTGACAAAATAAATTCACATGTACAAATGAACAAGATTTGACAGCTTTATTAACTATCAATTTTTGCACAATCCTACTTTTATTTAAGAAATTCAAATGATGTCATCATAATCATCATTGCAACAGGTTTGTTGTACCATGTACAAAACTGCATTAAAGTACTCAATACAGCACATAAGTACTCAATACTTTAATAAATTACTCATAGATAGAGATAACGAAACGACGTCCCGTTTCAAAACATTATTATGAAAGAGTGGGTTGGTGTTTAACGAGAGAAAGCGAGTTAAATATCTTTACTATTCACAAGTGTTATAAAAATGTTATGAAACAGGACTGAGTTTAGTATTTTATTTATTACTAGCTTAATTACATCATAAAAATATAAAGGTATACGCCGGGATGACCATCGCGGTTGGCCCACTGACATTGTGACGTCATACTTCACAATTTATTAAACAGCTGTATCTTCAACGAGAGAGTAATAAAAACAGATATTAAATGGTTCTCAGTGGCTATTATACCAGCAGATATTAAAAAATAAAAGCTAAGCTTGTTCTTTGACTTGATTTCAGATCATCTGACCATCATAAACAATACCCGTTAAAGAATGAATGGAAAAAAAACCATTGGCATCATAATAACATACTGAAATGCTTTGACTTATATAATAGTCATGTGCAACCTGCTGCATTTCGGAAACTTAAAAAGATTTGCACACCAATGCAACTGGGCAACAGGCAAGAAGATGCATTAAATCTAAATCTTATTTTGTTGTTAAGTTTTTTTATATCATAATTTATACCAAAAAATTTAAGTGAATAAAGCATTGCAAATACATACATTATTTCTATAAAATAAAGTATGTAATGAGTAATTAGTATACTATATCTAGCTTTTGTGTAAACGGATGATTTTACAACTGTTACAAACAAGTTGATAGATTGTTTGATCATTGAATAATGAAAAACTCAAAATTTGAAACAATGAAAAGCTAAAATAATTTTCTATTTATTGTCATGTGTTCCATAGTACATAGTACATTTCTTCAAATTAATTAAAATCTATTAATACTGACATTTACTGACAAGTACTGACATAAAAGTATCAGAGTCAACTACTATGCTCTCTGTGTACATGTGGAGAGCAAGATTTTGTTCAACTGGAGTTGGCTATGTAAAAGGGATTTTGTTCATTTTCTCAAAGCAACTGTAGAGCTTATTGCTATGAAAATAAAAGGTTTGCACAAAAAGCAAACCCATTGCACAAATTGATAAAGTAAATATTTAGTCCCTAAACAAACATACAAAGATTGCGAATTCAGTCCTTCAATATTTGTTGAGAATATTTTTTGATAAACCATTATAAAAAGGAGCAAAACTAGTACCAAAGAGCCAATTTTGAACAATCATTACCTCCAAATATGTTTAAGAGCCTTTAATATCCTTATCATGACAGACAACATAGCCAAGACCAAGCCAATCTAGCCTGATGAGCTAAAAATGTGCTATACCGTTTCTCTATTAATTCGTAATAATTCGACCACATACTATTTTTCTGAGGTCATAAAATTAAATCACATCTAAGAATTCAACCAACTGCCAAAATATATGTTCCTGTGATTCAACCACTGCTGAAAATAATGGTTTAATTTGTAAAAATGAAATTAATAATTGCAATGTGTAATTTTCTCTCCTGCAGTAATCAATTAATAATATATTCATTATTCAACTATGGCATATTCATGTGGTCATCTATGGAAACTATGTATTAATTATTTGTAATAAAACTTCCTAATATCTATCTAATATTTCAACCATAGTACCAAATGAGCCACCAAAAGTCTTTTGAAAATTTTAGGGTCGAATAAATAAAGAAATTACGGTACTATATATCCTTATCATTGCTGCTTGACCTGCTGCCCATGTACTAGCTGATAGAAGAGTGAGCTTGTGTTCTGCAGGAGAGCGCCAGGGGGAGCGAACTCTGCCACCTTGCCCTCGCTCATAACAATGACACGGTCGCTGTCAAGGATGGTGTTGATGCGGTGTGCGATGGTTAGAACAGTGCTGTCTCTGAACTCCTTCTTCAGTGTCTCCTGGATGAGACAGTCCGTCTCACTGTCTACACTCGCCGTCGCCTCGTCAATACACAATACCTAGGGAGGAGATGTGACCGGGACTTGAGAGATAAACAATGAGGACATATTGACTTGGATCATAAGCTAAGAATAGGATCTTTTTAATTCGATTCAACTACACTTATCTTTAGATTCAAATATTGTGACCAGATAATACATCAGCTTAAAAAGAAGTACAATAACACAGAATAATCACAGCATATCATTTTTCCCAATCTTTTTTCAGCAGTGTGTATTCCAAGCTATCAATACTGCCTTATTATATTTTGCTATTTAGTTTAATCAGCACAAGATAGGCAATTAAGCAACAAGACACAGCTAAGTCAAAACATTATGTCCTCAAACCTATCCATGTCATCTATTCAATAAACATAATAACCCATATGCACGGTGCAGGCTTTTCCAACCAATTGTTTCTGACAGAATTGCGTTGCATTACAATGATTTATCTATTCTTAATTATCATCACCTCAAGACTTTGTCACCTTATTAAAACCAAATTCTGAAGTTTCCTTTTTACACTGAGCGAGTTTGTATCCTTGAAACTATTTATCCAAACTTGGTTGTATTTATCAAGACTATTTATCCTATATCCTATCTTACCTTGGCATTAGTGAGCATAGCCCTGGCTAGACACACGAGCTGTCTCTGTCCCAGTGAGAAGTGCCTGCCCCTCTCAGCAACATCCGCTTCCAGTCCCCCCAACATCTCCACAGCTTGGTCCAGGTGACATCGTCTCAGGGTCAGCCACAAGTGCTCATCGGTGAACGTCCCTGTGGGGTCCAAGTTCTCTCTCACTGTCCCACTGAACAGGAAGGGGTCCTGTGGGATGATGGCTAGTCTCCCTCTGTGCAAAACATTTCAGTACCTCAGCTGGTGAATCAAGGAGTGCCTAGTCATTCTTATAATATAAAAATACAGTAGAACTCGGATATAACGAACTCCAAGGGAGCAAAGAATTTAGTTTGCTATATTCGGTGTTCTCTATACGCATATGATTTTAATGATATTATATAGGGACACGGGACTTGAAAATGTGTTCGCTATATCCAATTGTTCGCTATATCTGAGTTCGCTATATCCGTGTTCTACTGTAAATAATTTGAACGTACCATACCCCTTTCTGGAATAGATTCTATGAATGACCTGATCCCTTTTATACCAAACATGGCATCATCAATAACCTATTGTTCAACTGATTAACTTCTTTAACTTTTAAAAATCACTGCTAAAATCTACCTGATATCTTTGAGATCAAGATGATGAAGATTGATGCCATCCAGATATATCTCTCCTTTCTGTATCTCCACCAATCTGAACAGCACTAGAAAAAGGCTGGACTTGCCAGATCCTGTCCGTCCTACGATTCCTATCTTCTCTGCAGGCTCTGTCTCAAATGATACACAATCCAGAGCATTGGGCAGATTAGGTCGATACTTCATCTCAACTCGGTTGAAGCTGACAGCACCTTGAATAGGCCAGTATGGAGGGGGCTGAAAAATTACCAAGGATTTGATGTAAATAACAATCATAACTTTTGTCAAGGCAGTAGAATTAAGATGTCATGACAAATGTGGTTGGCACACAATGGTAAATCAGGTGTAACATTCGCCAATACAGTGTCAATTCATATTGAGAGGCTGCTAGGAAGAACTCCTCGCCTTTGCAACAGTGTGATGTCATATTAGACTTGATTAGTGATGATGAATGTTATTCCCACTCTAGCTAGGCATCTCAAACATGTAATAAAGTGTGAACTTAGCGCACCCTATCTGATGAAAGATTACATGACTTACAAAGAGGACCCCGTCCCAGCGTTCAGCCGGCAGGTTGTTGATGTACTCCTCTGCCCTCTCCACACTGACCAGCTGCTTCTCTGTCTCCGTGAAGGACATGACCACGCCCCCTAGCAGGGTGGTGATAGACAGAGAGTAGGAGATAGCCAGTCCCACCAGGCCTGCATAGAAATGTGTCAAAATTAACCCTTTACCTGGTGGTCTAGGAATATTAAATTTTGTTTTTATGATTCCTGTAAATTTGCATCATCTAAAATACAAAGTTAACATTCTGACTAAATCTCTACCTAGATCTTTGATTCAGAGTAGGCAATAATTTTATTTTTTAAATTTGCTGCTCAGAGGTGTTTAGAATTAACCAGTTCAGCATTGTAATGGTTAAAAGAAGATGTATGGAGGACATGAACAATTATCAAAAGATAGTCCTTACTGAACAAAACCTTTGCTTTTTCTTTGACTGCAGTACTTTTGAAAAGACTACAAAGACTAATCAAGGCAAACCTGGGTTGACACTGTGAAAGTGGTGTTCAAGAACTGCAACAAATGCTACTCCAGTAACCATGGCAACCCCCAACATCTGCAGCCTGAAGTCGAGCCACTTGGCAACTGCCAGTGTAGCAAACTGAGCTCTCTGGTTGACGTCAAGACGTGCTAGGTTCTCCCGCTGGAATCTGAAACAGTAATATGAAGCATTAACAATAATGTTTATACAAGTTAATGCTTCATTTCAGGGTAAAAGAAATGAATTTTTTTCAAGGCTAGATAACGCTTGTCATGAAATTCTTCATAAACCATAAATTCTAATCATGTGGTTGAGTCATTGGAAATATAAAATTAATGGAGGCAACAGAAATAACCTTTGAAATGACTGTAATACCAAACCACAGATAAATAGATTTAACACAAAAGAGAAAAGGGAAGTTGCATTTCAAACATGTAGAGACCTGCTATCTTTCAAGACTGCCTGAAAAGACCACATGTTCTGCCTTGCCTATCCTTCAGCTTAAGAACTCTCTTCCTCCAGCGCTTTGAGCATATTATGTGTGGAAAATGTGCTTAAAGAGACACAGAGTAGGTTGATAGAATCACATATGTCAAATTTTGAAATCGATGTTATTACATCGGGAACCACTAACTGTTACTGAAAATAACAAGTTAAAGGTCAATCAGTCCATTTGAGCGAAAATACGGCCATTCAAAGTCGGCATTTTGATCGAAAACCGGACAATGTGGCTCGAGTGGCACGCGCGTATTCGCCAAATGTAATTTTTAAACCTTGTCATAAGCTGACAGGAAGATATATTCGATTCGATAGTGTTTATTAGGTATTGTAACTACTAGGTAGATTAATTGGATGCATAATTTTGAATATTAAATATATTTGAGATGGTTTCTTGATTTTCCCATAAAATCAAGTATTTTAGAGATATTATGCATACCGTATATGACCGGGTATAAGCTGAGAATTTGACACCAGAAATTAGGGGGTCAGAGAGGGGAGTCGGTCTATACCTGAGTTATATGATGCAGATGAAAAAAATCAAGAGACCAAGCACGAGTATCCTCAGCCCAGCGAGTTAGCGAGTCAATGTTTACACAGGAAGCAACATGCACAATCATCGAGGTCATTTCTTTATTGAACTTGTAAAATAAAAATACTTTTGTTGTGTTGTTGTTTTTAATGAAAATATACAAAGAGAAGTTGAAAAATATATAAAGATATATTAATATGAAATATTCAAGCAACCTTCACGTACTGTTAGATTTCGGCAGATCGATGTGGCTTCACTCGCATCCATGATCGGCAATTGAAACACGGTTTTTCAAATATTATCAAGAGTTATCACTTCAAAATGCTTGTTGTCCATTTTAAAGTATTATTGAGACATATTTCCAAACTTATCAATCATATCTTATCGAAATTCAATCAAATCTTTGTCAAAGATACACTCGTGAAAGCACGATGTTTTACATTACTTTGAATTTCAATCGTAATTTCGTGACGACAAATAACATTCCTTATATAATTTTTTGCTCATGGTTATATTTCTGATCGTTATTCTTCTGACTTTTATATACACAAATATTTCAATTAACTGCATGTTAATTTTGAAAAAATAAAATATAGAAAACGTGTAAGAAAATCTGATATATTTACACATTTAATATTGTATCACAGAATTGTTGTCATTCACTAGGTTTTGACTGGAATTTGGGGGGTTGAGAAAGGGGGTCGGCTTATATGCGGTCATATACGGTAAATGGATATATTTGCAAGTCCAGTGATGTAGCTTATCAAAACCAAATAAAAGTTTAAGAAAGATACTATGTGTCACTTTAACATGTGGACAATAATTATCATGTTATTACTACCGGTATGTATACCTGTGTGTTTCTCTGAGGGCCCTGATAGTAGACAGACCAGTCAGGGTCTCTGAGAAGTGGGCATAGATCGGAGACAGCGTCACACTGGAGATCCGCTTCAACTCTCGTGATGTGTGCCGGTAGTAGTGCTGTGTGAGGAAATACATCTTATCTTATCCATAAATAATAAAATAAAGGTTTTGGATCCACTGATTGAGAAGAGTGCAAGTTATGAGTCAAGGGTTTTTTAACCTGTAGAGATTCAATTTGTATAAAAGTTGTTATTAAATAAAATTTTGAGAGTTGACAGGATTTGAACCTATAGCCTTAAAATTTGAATAAATGTTATTTCATTCAAATGTTGAAATAAATATCTCATAAAAAAATAAATTTTCCATATTACCGGGTACTCAATTAATTTGTTTGACATGCATAATGATTTTTATGTCACAGTTCTCATCTCACTCTTGAGCATACCTGTATCTTGTAGTAGAGTAGAGACAGGGGAAGCAGTAGAATGGTGAACCAGGGCAGCCCATAACATGTAATAACTAGTGTTCCCAATATGCCGTAAGCTTGAGCTAGGAAGATGTTGAGGATGAAGGGAAGGGAGTCGTCTATAGCGTAGAGATCAGAGGAAAATCTGTTAATGATCCGTCCTATCGGTGTCACATCGAAGAAGGTGATAGGGGCCTGACGAATATAAAACAAAGTTTTCAATAAGAAATCTTGTGTCAGAACAAGGCAAAATCGAGCGCAGCTCACATACCCCGCCTGTAGTTTGACCGCCTTTCTTTGACGAAAATAGTGAAAAGTCATATGTTCTGATAAGTCCTAGGATTGTTACCATATTTTTCCATCACATGATATAGAAAATAACATTAAAATTTAATTTGTCTGAATAGGTGTGAACTGGTATAACTATGATAATAAATGTTTTTCAACAAACTCTCACCTTCCATTCAGTTCCATGTAGGTCAATTTATATTCCAATATATGTATTATTTGCAGTGGTATCAACATTCCAATATATGTATTCTTTGCAGTGGTAACAACATCAGTCATGTTCTATGTTCATACAGTGTCCATATGAGTATCACAATAGGTCACAATCCATTTATTTTGGTTACTTCCCAAAAGATAACTTGAAGGCACAACAGTCACATTTACAAAGTTTATACGGTATGTGTTTGTCATTAGGAAATATATTTACAAGCTTGATCCTCAACCTACTGTTTTCGGACTGTTTCAAAATTCAAAATTTCAAAAATTATTTGAACTTTGGAATTAAAACCCCTAAAAGGCACAACAGCATATAGGTTACTGCCATACCAAGTTTGAAAATTCCAAGTGGTATAGTTTTTTAATAATGCTCCGGAAACGACACAAAGTCCAGAAATCAGACGGTTTTTGGTCCAAATTTAAAAAATTATTTGAATGTTGGAGGTGAAACCCCTAAATGGCACAACAGCATCATATAGGCTACTGCCATACCAAATTTGAAGTTTCCAAGTGGTATAGTTTTTTAATTATGCTCCGGACACGAGACAAAGTCCAGAAATCGGACGGTTTTTGGTCTAAATTTCAAAAATTATTTGAACGTTGGAGGTGAAACCCCTAGTGGCACAACAGCATCATATAGGCTACTGCCATACCAAATTTGAAGTTTCCAAGTGGTATAGTTTTTTAATTATGCTCCGGACACGAGACAAAGTCCAGAAATCGGACGGTTTTTGGTCTAAATTTCAAAAATTATTTGAACGTTGGAGGTGAAACCCTTAAATGGCACAACAGCATCATATAGGCTACTGCCATACCAAATTTGAAGTTTCCAAGTGGTATAGTTTTTTATTTATGCTCCGGACACGAGACAAAGTCCAGAAATCGGACGGTTTTTGGTCCAAATTTCAAAAATTATTTGAACCATTGAGATGAAACCCCTTAAAGGCACAACAGCATCATATAGGCTACTGCCATACCAAATTTGAAGTTTGTAAGTGGTAAAGTTTTAGAGAAATGCTCCGGAAACGATTTCGGACGGACGGACGGACACGCGGAGCGCTATATACCTCCGACTACGTCGTAGCGGGGGTATAATGAATAGTCTTTTTGGTGTCACATCAAAGAAGATGATAGAGGCCTGATGAATAGAAACCATAAGCTACATTTTCCATAAAAAATATAAATCAGAAAGGTAAATGACATTAATACCATTCCTGAACATGAAAATAAAAGAATTTGCATTACTTGTCTTATGCTAATAGCTTTCATATCTACACAAAATGTACCACAAAAAATAATCCACAAATCAAAATCACACCTAAAAGAGCAATAAATCTTTACAAATGTATTAAAACACTCAAAAGAGTAACTGTAATCTGCACACACAAATATTCCAGTGGCATTAGCATAACTATATTTATTATATTAAGCATTAGATGAATTGCCTGTTTTCATCTTTGAAATGTATGAGCTTTAGGCTGTTTTGTTAATCAGATTCCACCAACCTTGAGAATAGACTTGAGGAGGTCCTTGTGGACCACTTGAGCTGCACATATTCCTCCATAGGCAAAGAGAAAAGCTCTGAAGAAAGTGAACACTGTGTTTCCTCCCGCCAGACATCCGTACACCATCAGATAGAAGGAGATATTGTCCTCAGCATATGTCATGTTGGAGACGGGTACTGAGGAGTTGCTAGATGTTGGGCGGAGAAGAGATGAGAACATGAGCTTGTACAAATGGTTTACTCTTTCAATAATATCATTCAGGTGGCGCTAGACAACCTAGAGAAGGGGTTTGGAGGGGATAACAGCATGCGGATGGATCCACAGACGGAACTAAACAGAAGATTGGGATAAAAGAGAAGAGGATAAAGCCGCCATCAAATCATGGGGATCTCCACAAAAAGACTGGAATAGTGTGTTACATGTTTCAAAGACATGAGCCTGTTGGTCTTCAAAAAATGAAAGAAACTATTCTAGTCTTTTAGCGGATATCCCCATGATTTGATGGCGGCTTTATCCTCTTCTTTTAATAGTACAGTGATTGAATGAATGAGTTGTAGTGGCAGGTCCAGAATTGATAAAATATCAGTACTGTACATATCTGAAGTTCATGATATCACTGTTAGACATTTCAACCTTTTCATGTGATATTTCCTCATGATACACCAGATGAGAATCTGCATCAGAACTCATTTCCTCCTTGAAGGTTGTGTTTCTAACACTTCCTACCTCAGGGTTGATGTAAGGACTCACTAACCTGAAGAGAGATGTTTGATGTCCTGGCACAGACGTGTTGGAGGAGTGGCTGTTGGTCACCCAGTAAGACAACCACCAGTCGTTGGTATTCCTTGAGGCTGAAATATACAAACAAGTATAGCTAGGATTTTCGAAAATGACGTTATTACAATTTGGAGCAATTTTTATTACAATTTGGAGCAGGTATTACAATTTGGAGCAGTTTTTATTACAATTTGGAGCAGGTATTACAATTTGGAGCAGTTTTTATTACAATTTGGAGCAGGTATTACAGTTTGGAGCAATTATTACAATTTGGAGCACTACTAAAACATGAATGATGGATATAAGTTTGGCAAGACATTTCCAATGAAACCAAAGAATGAACTGTGTAAGTGTCATTCTAGAAATTGTAGTAATGAAGATCATGCTTTTAAGGATCTAATATGAAACATTGCAATTCTGTAGAAGAAATTGGATAAGCAGTACTTCATTTCAACGAATGGTGAAATGGTGTTCCCGGAGGCTGCAATATATACACTTAATCATCTATACTACATGTACTTTAAAGGTCGACTTAATTGCCCCATGCTCCCTTTGGAGATCCAGTAAAAGTATTCAAAATACATCAACTTTAAATTTTTGAAATCAGTCGGTAAACATACTGCTTTTAAAAAACCACTGCCTAGTTTGCGCTGATGAACATTCCTGGAGTATCTGCTTTCTAGGATATCATTTGAGACCTTTGATTGACCCAACTGATAATCTTTCAATGTGTCGTAACATCTCTTTAGCTGGCAATTTAACTTACAACTCTGCAGGAACACAACTAAAATTTTCAATAAATTATAAATTGATATATTACATATTCAACTGGTCAAAAAAGTCAGTTTCAATCCCAAATTTATTGTATAAACTTGGTGTATTGTACATATACAAAAGGCCTTGTTAATTTGGCACTGTTGTGTTGAGACATGTCCGATTAGCTAATAATCTTGAGGTCTGATGTAGATCTAATCTTGCACTATTATTTCCATGGTAGACGATTACAAACTGAACACCCCTTAGTTTGTTATCCTCATGAAATAGTTACACAATGTCGTATATTAGTTTGTTACAAAATAAAATAACTTCTAGGGTGGATATTTCCACTACTGCTCTGTGTAAATATATTCAATCAAATGTTTCTTAGTAACGTATGTCAGATCACAATTCAACTGCACTGATATATATATATACACAGTAGAATTTGGATATAGCGAACTCCAAGGGACCAAAGAATTTAGTTCGCTATATCAGGTGTTTGCTATACGCATATGATTTTAATGATATTATATAGGGACGGGACTTCGCTATATCCGATTGTTTGCTATATCCGTGTTCTACTGTATATAAATTGGATATAAAAACAATCTTGTACTTCATTACAACAAAGAATAAAGTTGATGCAGACACTGACCCTGCATAAGGAAGAGCGCCACCAGGACAAGAGGGGAGAGACACGCCCCCACAGCTGACCAGTACGCCTTGTACACATGCAGTTTGACCACACCCTTCTCCTGCCCCTCCTCTTCAACCAGGCTGCCATCCTGCCCCTCAGTAGTTGTCTCCCCTTGGTCCTCTTCCTTCACTGCTTCAGGCCCTTCTGTCTTGTCAAAAGTAGAGGAGATAGTTGGCAAGATCTCTTGTGGGGGACCTAGTTGTAGTGGAAAGGCATGTTTTGAGAACTTTGGGATGTGAATATATGTAATTTCAGATCTTGATTTATAAAGCTACACTACACTCTCATCTGATCATTTCTTGTGTTTACATACACAGACAATCAGAGAATAGCTATTGTCAAATGATTTGATATGAATGTGACCTTTTGATTGGTTAAAATATTTGAAACAGAGAAACAAGCATAGCTGTTGTAATCAACAACTATATGAATGAATACAGTGTATAAAACAAACAGAGAATAGTTAGGATGTTGACTGCATTATCAACACATTGACAAGCTGGATTAAAAATAAATGACATAAACATAACAGAAATACAAAAATGGAGCCATTGGCTCTGTAGCTCATCAGGCTTCATCATCAATTATGCTTTAGAGTGTGGCCAATGTGATTCCCCCGTTGTAGAGGCCACAGGGTCACCATAAAATTAAGTATATAGGCGACAAGTTTCAGCTTTCTAGGCCTTACACTTCAGGAGGAGAAGATGAAAATAGATTTGAAGGACGCTCCTGTTGCCTTTATTAGGGGTTACAGGGCCACCAAAGCTACAATTTATAATCCTCACTAGTCAAAGAGTCTGTACACAAAGTTTCAGCTTTCTAGGCCTCATGGTTCTGGAGAAAAAGATGAAAATAGGTTTTTAGGGCGTGGCATATGTGGCCCTTATGAGGGGTCACAGGGCCACCCAAGCTACAATTTATAATCGTCACTAGTCAAGGAGTCGGTACACAAAGTTTCAGCTTTCTAGGCCTCATGGTTCTGGAGAAGAAGATGAAAATAGGTTTTTAGGGCGTGGCCCCTGTGGCCCTTATTAGGGGTCACAGGGCCACCAAAGCTACAATTTATAATCCTCACTAGTCAAGGAGTCGGTACACAAAGTTTCAGCTTTCTAGGCCTCATGGTTCTGGAGAAGAAGATGAAAATAGGTTTTTAGGGCGTGGCCCCTGTGGCCCTTATTAGGGGTCACAGGGCCACCAAAGCTACAATTTATAATTCTCACTAGCCAAGGAGTCTGTACACAAAGTTTCAGCTTTCTAGGCCTTATGGTTCTGGAGAAGAAGTCGAAATTCCACAAAGTTTACGGACGGATGGACGGACGGATGGACGGACGGACGGACGCCGGACACCATGCCATACCATAAGCCCATCGGGCCTTACAGGCCAGATGAGCTAAAAATACATAAATATTTACCATCGCTGACAATACAGCCATTGTCCATGACAATTATCCAGTCTGCTTTGGAGAGGTACTGGGTGTGATGTGTACATAGGAAACGTGTTTTGTCTTTCAGTAGTCCCATAATGCACTGTTGGTAGAGATGGTTGGCTACGTGAGCGTCTACAGCAGCCAGTGGGTCGTCCATCAGGTACACTTCCTTGTCCTGTTTGATACATGCACAAAATTAATCAATAAAAATTTGAATCACCATTTATTCTTATTT